>JACSYO010002095.1:872500-1407500 GCA_016806645.1 Ophiodon elongatus
CAGAAGAATGCGGTCGGACGGGGGAACCGTCAGTCACTGGAGTGTCTTTGGGCGTCGGTGATGATCGCGATTGGCGACTGCAGAAATTTCCAACGTGTCGGCGAGTCGACTAGACCACCTCTTACTGGCGCGCTCTCCGAGAGGAAGAATGGACGTGGGAATGGTTTCTGTCAGCGGCTGAAATAACTGATTCGGTTCTTTTAGTTGACTAACTTTAAACAGTTACTCGTCTCAACGTCGCACAAGTGGAAACAACACAGATTGATTCATTGACTGTTTATTTTCGCTTGAGGAGGAATTCATGCGCCGATAGCTTACGGGGCCAATATGCCAGAATGGGTCCTCTACAGTATTTATTTCTCTGTGGACTTCTGTACACCCAAACCGACGGTAAGTTTATGTTTACATCTATTAATACATGTTATTGTTGGGTTGACGTCTCTCCACACATTTATCTCCAGGAAGACACTCTGTTGACCTGAAGCGTATTATTCGATCCATGTTCTTGTGCATCAAGAATATACCGATAACTGTATCCCACATGGTCTACAGGGAATATGTTGTTCCTGTTAAATTCGTGTTTCAAACAATGAATGCACCATACCAATGCGCCATATCAGAGTTGGTTAATTCAGTGTTGATTAAGATTGTGTGCCAGACCAACTGTTTAAATTTCTCATGCAGACGAAAGTTGCTCATTTATTCATAAGGACTGCCCTAATTGAACACATCGGTTGCTCTTTGGCAGCTTGCAAATGTCGTGTATTATCGCTCGTATTGTTTATTTGAAAAAAAAAAAAAAAACGAAGCCCACTAAACTTTTTGTATTGTCGAAGAAAAGGGGCCTTAATTCATTTTTGTTTAAATCAATTCATCTTCCTGGATCTCATATGTGGCTTGCCTTGTATAGTCCTTCAAAAGTGTCGCAAAAGCACCATTTATCAGACTGTGCTCACAGTTTGCTGTGGTGGGCTTATCGTGGGGCATATTCTGTGTGACCTATAATGAAAAAGGTTGCTCAGGCAGATGATGGAGCTGACTGTATGTCTTATAGCTGAAATGGCTAATGTGCCACAGAGAAGATGCTTACTCATAGTGTATATTGTTGAAATTCACCCCATGCTGTTTTTTGTCTACAATACATAAACTGACTGTACATACTGTATACGTTCCACTACAGCTGCATCTAATAGACATATCTAAGCTTCTTGACAGGAAGTGTTTTCTCAAAGTGTTTTGTAGCCTACTTTTTGGTCCCCTGTAGCCCATATAACATAAATCTGTGTCAGTGGGGTAAATGAATTACAGGTGTGGATTTGGGTGGTTCCAGGACACTGGAGTTGCTATGTTGCCAGTTTATTTAATACAGCCCATCTGTGCATTGTAAAGCCAAAGCACTACAATGGCTCTGCAATTCTTCCTACAGTATCTTTGTGAAGCTGATCAGTTTTTGTTGACAAAATTTCAGGGACGTTTTTATTTTTTTATTTGACTGCTGCTGAAAGGAGGTAAATAATAATACCCCAGTTTACATACATTTAAATAGGTACATATGACACAAAAACATTGCAAGCTTCACTAAAAAAGGTTTAATTGCAGGGCTACTGCAGCTTGTAATGTATTCTGCATATATATATATATATATATATATATATATATATATAGACATATATATATATATATATATATATATATATATATATATATATATATATATATATATATAAACACACACACTATAATATATATATATATATATATATATATATATATATATATATATATATATATATATATATATGTATATATATACACAGGTAGGGGTACATTTCAGCCTTTCCTGTGAGAAGGAAGCACAAGTAATCACAATTGTTTGTGTTTGACTGACTATGCCTGTAGCAATATGTAATCTGTGATCTATTAGAGAGGATAATGTTGAGTGTGCAGTCTGTGCACAATACAATTTATATTGCACAGATCTGTGTGCCCATTTTGACTGTGTGTATCTATCTATATAAGGCTTTTATGATATTTGCTGATTTAGAATTTTCTGAGCTAGGACTGACTATGTTTGTGACAAGTCAAACTTAATTTTCAAGTGATAAAGAACCTGAAAGACATGTGCTCTCACTTGACAATCAAATTAATCTTTTGGTTATAAACTGAAATTGAGTTTTTCTGAACTCGACTGGTAGACAGATGTCACCTCAAAGTGACTTTTATTAGAGTCATTCCTGCTTACAAGCCCTTACATTTCCCTGACCAGCTTTTTCTGCCAGACCTTGGGTTTCAGCTTCAGCACCACGGACAGATCCCCATAAACAGGCCCACTGGCAGAGAAAAAAAGACCTGGGTGTACACAGAGCTTGAGGCTTAACAGCTTTAGGCAGTCCGAGGCTAAAAGATAAGCCACATTTTGGGCATTTCCTGACTGTAACCATACCAAGAAACTTTACTTTAAGACATGATTGAATTTATAACCTGAAACGTTATGAATAAAAGACTATTCAGCTAGTAAAAAGTCCATCATTTATTTCAAGGAGTAACATTGAAAAAAATATCCATCTATTCATTTTCTATCCCTACTTATTTATATTCAGGGTCATGGGGTGCTGGAGCACGCATTGAGCAGAAAGCAGGCACACCCCCTGGTTGGGTTGCCAGTCCATCACAGGGCAAACAGTCTGACAGGACCCCGTCAGACCTTCTTGCTGTTAGATGACAGTACCAACCACTGAGCCAGCGAGAGACCCACAATTTAAATTATCTAATTTCTATTCTGTTGTCTGACGGCACAAGTCAAACCGTACATTAGCCACAGTGAAGACGGGGTAATGGGACAACCAATTAGAAGAAGTTAGTATCCCACGGACTGTGTGTTTGTGCGTCCTTGTAGATCCACACAAATGTTACTTACCAGAGAGACATACATATAGGTTTTTAAATGGCATGTTAAAAACATAATGTATCAATACGGTTCGTGTGTTGGCGACAGCTAATGGAATGCTTTCTGTCAACAAACCACTTAACATTATAGACAGTCACATCAATTTGACTCATATTTGCAGCTTTATTTCTGTTGATGTGTAGCAGCCAATCATCACGGTTGCTTTTGCAATTAATGATTTGTCACCATCAAAGGCAAAAAGACAAGAAACCGTGTAACATCATTTTCATTTATTTATATCTTATTTATTTATTCGCCTCATGGCCGTCCAGAAAGTCTGTTTTAGGGACTCAAAAATTACTTTCTAGGTTTGTTTGCATGCACACAACGGAAGAATGGAAGACCTTTTAACACAGATATAATAATGTGCTCATACACCATGAAACAGATAAGAGTTGTGATGCTGTCGTGTCTGTAAACAAACAGTGCCACTACATTTTAGTCATTCCTCTGTGACATTTAGAGGTAGAATTTAAGAACAGCACTGAAGGTGTTCACATGGCCAAATAAATGGAAGGAATTTGCAGTGTAAGGGTTGTTAACTGGGTCACTGTTACACAAATTACCATGTTATTCTTATCAGCATAGTCAGGATCATTCTCATGACATTTGCTGAAGATTGACTATCAAACACTTTATATTATTCATGTTAATATATTAATGTAACCTTTAAGGATGAATTGTAAACTTTGCGTATATACACTATTTCCTTACAAAGTGATAAAAATCCAATGTAGCAGTCACTGTGCTACACCCACTGAGACAACATGTTTGATGATGTCAATGTTTCATGGAAAGTGTTTCATGAAAAAGCTAATGAGATGTAATGACTCCTCAGCTCCTGTCTGTGAAAGTAAATATGGGAGCCTGAGTGTAGTAACACTGCATGTAGTGCAGCCAGTGAGAACCCAACACTAATCAACTTTCCTTTCACAGACTGTAATGAAATTATACTTAGTTTTACCTTCCCAACCACATTTACAAATGTTTGTACATCTAATGTTTAAAAAGCAGGGGAAATATAAGTTGTCCTTATTTGCAGAGATCTTTCATCTTAATATGAATCAGCAATCAACAACTCCCTCTCATGTGCAGTTTTTTGTTTGGTGATACATTTTGGTTGCCTCGTTTCCGTTTTTGCACTGCACTTTGCGCTTTATTTTGACCTGCTTACAAGATAGTTAACTTAATTTTCACCAAACATACTGCTGTTGCTGCTGCAGCAAAATTTCAATGCCTTATCTATATGTATGTATTGATTAAGACTATTTCTTTAATGGGACTTTTACTCGTTTCCTCTCTAGGGTCTCGTCTTCGCCAGGAAGACTTCCCTCCCCGCATAGTGGAGCACCCCTCTGACCTCATTGTGTCCAAAGGGGAACCAGCCACTCTCAACTGTAAGGCCGAGGGCCGTCCGACCCCAACGGTGGAATGGTACAAAGACGGGGAGCGCGTCGAGACGGACCGCGACAACCCCCGCTCCCACCGTATGCTGCTGCCCAGCGGGTCCCTCTTCTTCCTACGTATCATCCACGGACGACGGAGCAAGCCCGACGATGGCAGCTACGTGTGTCTGGCCCGAAACTATGTGGGAGAGGCCGTAAGCCGGAACGCATCTCTAGAAGTAGCATGTAAGTCTGAGTTTCCATCCTATCCCTCTGGGCACGAAGGTACTGCCCTGGTCAAAGCAATCTCGGTGTTGCATGACAACACAATGGAAAAATTGTTTAGCAGTATGTATTGAGGTTGGTAACCTTTTGTGAACATGAGAAAAGTGTTAATGTTGAATTTGAAAAAGGTAGAGTTTATGTTAAATTAAGCATAACATTTGGGGGCTGCTGTGCTGAGAGGTCCATATATAAGATGCCATCCGTCATAATATGAGCAACGTCACCTTTCCACCTACAAGCATGAGTGTGTGTGCGCGTATGCTTACCCGCGTGCATAACATGTGTGCGCATATCTGTGCGATTATGTTTTCAGACTGCTAGTGAGACCTGTTTGGATGACCTGTTTGAGTAATGTATGGGCAGAGCTGTGAATCGCTCCAGGGACGGAGAGGAAAGGGGGCAGGATTTTAACCTAGCTAACTCTCTCTCACTGTTTGGATTTGGAAGGATGCAGCCAGCTCCCAGCCAGTTCTCTCCCTGTGTGGGAGAGACACGCTCTGGGCTATTCACATTTCCATTATGTGCTAAACTGAGCTGATTTCTTGCCATGAACAAGATGCACACACGCTCGGACGCACACACACAGATATACATGCATGATGCACACACAAACACCCGCATTGTCTCCCCGGCTCTCTGTTTCTCACTCTCATAGAGGTGTAGTACACACACAGGAAATAGGGATTTCCAGGCAAATATTATATTGCAATTTGATTTAGAATTTACAAAACATTTAGCCGCCCAATGATTGCTATTTAGATGTTTGTTTTGAATCATAGAATATGGGAGTTGTTGGATCTAAGAATTGGAAGGGACTCTCCCTAACAGAATCATGGTCTTTGCAGTGCTATTGTGGCTTCTGCAGATTTGTCTCCCACTCTGGATTCTGTATTTGGCTTCATGGGGAAATCATGAAATAGGAAGGCAAAAAAAAGAAAGAAGAAAAGACTGAGATAAGAGCCCCGAACCTAATAGCGACTCAGTTGAGACATTATCTGGGATCTTTGTGTCGTTTTGTGCACCACATCCTCCCTTTGTCTTATTGCCTTTTCCACATTAGACACTTATATTTCTATTGTCTTCTTTTACCGGTGCTGTTTCCTCTCCTTTCTCTCAAATCAATAGTGGTGAACTGTCCTGGAAATGCTAATGCTCAAGGAGATCCTGGGTAAATAGGAACATGTGTGTGTGTGTGTCAGGCTAGAGCATTGGCTTTTACGTATAACATGATACATTGTGGTGTTTGATATTTAGTTGAATACTATCTAACTATAGTGCCAAAGCTGAGACAGTATTCCTGTCTCACTATAATCAGAATCTACACTGCTATGTATGTCACATTTACATTGCACATCTTAAACAACACAGTTGTATTTTTAATATGGGGACTAACTCTCCCTCATGTAGAAACCAGAGACCCAAAACTGTCGTTATAGTGTCAAGAGACAAATGTTATAGCTGCTCCACTGATTCCCTTGACTGAATAGAGGCCGGCTTTATGAACACAATGACTGTGTCAGAGTGATTTTGTGGGGATTTTCTGGTTGTCCTTAAACACAATAAAGCTCATTTGTATTTTACAGCTCAAACAGGCATTCTGAATTTGTTTTCTGAGTTAATTGTCACATTCATTGTAAGTGTAGGAGCGGCAATTCTTATTGACTAATCGTTTTTTTTTTTTTTTATATTGTTGGAGTTGGAAGAGAGGTACTCTGCTTATGTATCAGCAGCACATATGGAGGGTACATTAACAAACTAGATATTTTGTTGCAAATATCAAGTACCAAACATTCACAAGTTAAATCTAAATTTCAGGAAAATGGAGTAGGCTTGAATTTTGCTCCAGAGCAGCTTTCATAGGAGTCTTGAATGATGCATTGTAGAAAATCTAATTGTTCTGGAAACCTTGTTTAGATATCTTCATGAATTTGTTTGTATTTTGATATATATATATAAGATGGTACTGCTGCCCCATATATATATATGGGGGCAGTACCATCTTGGGGAATGGGGGGTATGAGGGATTAGTGTTTGCACAGTGGGGTGCTCCTAATACTTCAATAAATATCTGTGTTCCCTGGCTGCTAGACCATGTAGACCAACCACAGAACTAAATACTCCATTTCCAATGTACATTCAGTATCAAATACCTGCTGTTTGACTACTGTGGAAATTTTAATTGCCTGATTGGGATGTCTTCTTTAAAGCGGGATGGCAACATAATGACTGTGTAGGCTTTGCAATTTAGTGGTCAAATTTAAATACCACTTGCATTGTTTTATTTTCTAACCCCATATATTTAGATGTTCGCTTCCTAGACGTGGAAGCTACAACCTGATATCTTGCTCACAACTTTACCCACAAATTAGGTTATTCTAGTCTTGTTTTTTGGTCGAAAGAAGAGATACTCACCTAATTTGTTCTGTTATCTCCTCTTGTGCGGAATAGACAGTCAATAGTTGGTTTTTTTCTTTTCTGGAGCTTCTCTTACATAAAAAAAACAGTATGTCTAAGGCAGCCTCTAGTCTTCTTTGTGTAATTCGGAACAACATGGCTATGGGGATGCATATTTGTATGGCTCCTTCAGGGGCTGCAGGATACTGCCAGTATTGCTGCAGCCAAAGTTGTCATGCAATGCTGCGGGTGGAAGCAAGCGGGTAGATGAAAGTGCTGTGGGGATGCTTTGACAGTGATCCTAGCTCAAAAGGGTCTGTTTCCTTGGAGTCCACACACATCCTCAAATTTTCTAATGGTCTGTAGCATTGTATCCTAACCAGTGGCTTAGAAAATGTAGCTAACTTGAGGGGTGCTGCTCCCGTGGGTGCATTTGTGCTGTACAAGCTCAATTTTGGTGGTTCGTCATGCATTTTATGAGCTTCAGTCTGACTGAAATTTGAAGGGGCATTATTCATTCCATGTGATGCAAAACACTTCAGCTGTTTAAGATGGTAGCAAAGCTTGAAATATGTAAATGATGTAGATATGCCAGAAATCTACATCTGGCAGCCTTTTCAAAACAAATAATATACCTCATAACAGCTGTTTGTCTCTTATATTAACTAAGCCTTACTAAAACAACACGTATTTCTACTCAGTTGCTTTTCTATACACGTTGGACAGTAGAGCTCATGACAAATAATCAATAGACAATAACCTAGCAAAATCATATTGTATGTCTTGTGTTGTATTGATCTTCTAAACTGACTGTGGGTAAGATGGTAAAAGAGCATAATATGTCATAAAGCTGTCAGTATTTCGACAATTTGAATACATTGTTTATGTTTTCCAAAACATGCATTCCCCCTTTTATTTGCTGCAAATTTGCTAGTATTTTAAGGTTGTGCCTAATCATCCCACTTCAGGCTCACTATAGTAGAGCTGTGGTGTTAAGACAGTATGGACATATTATAATGCCATCTGCATGGTTATTTCATCTTTGCTAAATATTTGTCATACTGTATATATTTTCCAGAATGGTGGATTTACAAGAGAAGTGCTTTGTACATTAAACTTGTATCTTGGTTTAGTTGACAATGACTGAATCAACCCAACATAAGAAATTCTCAACTATGTTTTTTCTCAGGCTGGAAATAAGAAAAAAATAAGACCCAGCAGATTAGCAAATTTAATCCAAGGCCAGTAAGGGAACATACACCGCATCAGCTGATAGACCATCACTGGGCACAAATCTGGAGTATTCTCACTTTCGTTGAAATTATATTTCCTGTATATGTTGGGTGCATATTTGACACAAATGATAACATCAGCCATTTCGTGAAATGAGGCCATGTCTGTTTATTATTAGACGGTCTTGTATTTTTGCTTGATAAACAAGACTCATTGTGTTTTTTGGTACTGTTGCAGCATGTCACTTGTTTCTCACATCCAAGTATGTAATTTTAATATTCAACCGTCACCTGTCAATGTGTACAATCACACATGGCCAACCGCTGAGCCTGCTTTTCACATCTTCCGTCTGTTTTATTCAGACGCTGCATCTCAGCGCTACTTCAGAGCAACATCAACAAACAACTGTGCGACCTCCAGGCCACCAGTGGACTGGCACTAATCATCAGAGCGAGTGGCTGTTGATGGAATTAGAACAGCTCCTGCGAACTATTAAGAAGGGACAGAAAGACATAAACAGTGATGTGTTGAAGGGAGGTGTGGGTGGAAGGGCGGCGGATGCAAGGGTGTTCATTAGTACAAAACTCAAGAGCAAGATGAGTCCCCCTCTGTTTCACTGTGCTAAGTGAATTAGAATAGTCACTCAGCCAGACAATCATCAATTAAATCCCCCCAAGTTACAGGCAGCCAACAAACTGAGCAGCCACAATGCTAGATAAATCTACTGTCTGCATTGTGTTTTTAGTGCACTGTAGTAATTATTTTAATGAGAGAGAACGCATTTGGACATTTATTTGAAATGTTAATTGAATGAGTGGAATTAATGATGGAGAGTCATACGTTGAGGTACAGTTGTGGAGAAGCATGTTATAAAAAAAAACAAGAAAGTTGTTACAAATATCGTTGTCAAGCTACTAGTGCTTGCAAAGCAAAAGGGCGGTAACATAGTTTTGAGTTGGAGCCGAACCAACTCAAAACTAGCTTTCACTAGGTGAAAGTATGATGTGATAGAAAAATATGATATCCAAAACCTGGCCACATAAGATCCAACAAGACCAAGAGTCTACACCCATCCCTGTCAGGCACAGCAGTGATTTGAGCTAAACGCTAACAGCAAAATGCTAACATGATTATATTTAGCAGGTAAAACTTTACTGTTAAGCATCTTAGCCTAACATGTTAACAGGTTCACATAACACTGCACCCAGTGTAATTTCATAGCGCTCAAACTTTTTTGTGTGGCTTTTAGTGCTTTTAGTTGTCACTTCAGTCTACCTCTGAACCTTTCAGAGAGTCGCTGGTGTCATCACTGACGCTCCTATTCAGGGAACCCTCCAGTTGGTGCTTATGGTGAAACAAAATGTCCAAAAACATATAGTAGCCCTGATAGATAATAAAAAGCCAAGGACCAATGCAAGTCTATCATACAAAAGGCGGTTAGAGTTGTGATATGTTGTAAAGATATTGTTGTCATAGAAACAAAAGCCACGGGAGTGCTGGGATGGAACGCTCCCCAGGGCCTTGTGGGTGCGTTCCTGCCAGAGAAAAACACTACATGGATGGACACCCGCCCTAACAGGGTTCTGACTACTGATATTGACATGATGAAATCAGCTAGAAGAGACGACTCACCAGACCTTTTTGAACTGCAAAAACACACGCCATTCTAACATAGCAGAGTGTTAGAATTTTTATTTTTGTTGTTGTTGTTTTTTCTCCATACAAACATTAATTTTGACATTCCCAAGTTACTAACAAAATGAATGGTACTTAGCTACAATTGTTGGCAACAGTTCTTACATTTTTTTTATTAAAGCCTGCTACCTATTCCTGTTTGCTAATAAAAAAAAGAACAAGGAGAAATACAAAATTTAGAATTAGTAAGCTAATTACATTTGTTAGTAAGACCAAATATGCAACATTGAAGCTGTGATTGGCAACATTAAATTGTTTCCTCTCCCTCATTTTCCCGTTCCACTCATCAAAACAAACAGCAAAAATACCACCCATGCATGAGCGTGTAAGAGTAGCACTCACAGATTTATCTGTAATTTGCGAGACTGTGATCTCTATGAAGCAGTGCTCTCAACTCCCTTTTGTGAACCGGCCTGTGGAACCAATATGAGCATCTTAGAGTCACCCATTTTATTTTTTTTATATCTGAGAAAACTTTAGCACTTTAGGATAATCTATGTCACTTTACAATTGTATGTTACTGTATATTGAAAGGAATGAGAATGCCATTGTCCCTTGTGTATCTGGTCTTAAATATCTTTAGGAAGAGCCTACAATTTATAAGCCAAAATACATGTATTTTGTATAATGCTAGAAAGAAATGGTCAATACTTCTACTCACAATAATGCAAAAAACATCCATGTGAAAAAATATAATTTTAATTTAGAGTGCAATTATAAACATTCAAGTTATCTAACAACTCAATTTGACCTCTGCTTGTGTTGTGTCTCATCCCTGTTGAGAAGTCATCTGTGTCCTCATTCCCTGCTTCCTTGTCACTGTGTTCTCTTTAGTGATGGGCATTCCTTTGAGCCATTCAATGCTTTAGACCACGCAGTAAACAACATTAGCCTAATTGGGATAATTTGACAGTCAAAGCCGTGCTTTCTCCAGGCATTAAATAGTGTTCTCTCCCAAAGTGCATCACATGGAAGGAATTAATTCTCACCTCCATATTTGTGCTTTAAAATCAGCATTCACCATATGTATAGTGGATTATAAAGTATTTGTGTTTGGTCAGGCCTGGGTTCTGGTTGGGTTTTTTGATGAGATACCAGAAATGAGGTTTTTGTTAGACATTAATATTATTAACCACATAGTTAGCGCTATAGAGCCTCTGAAAATGTAGCACACCACTTGCAGTAAGGTTCAATAGGGTTTCTATTAGACGGGAAATCTCTGGTGTTTTGGAAAGTGGCAAGTTGCCATCAATCATGCATTTAACTCTTACCCATTGACAGCATCCAAAGTTAGTGCCTGCCAGCCCTGTGTGTTCCCAGGCAGATTGTCAATGTTTTCTGTGGGTAGATAGGTTGGCCACATTTCACCATCTGTTGCCAGTCCAACAGCCCTCCTGTGTACTTATCCCCTGTTTGCCTTCCTCTGCCTTGCTCTCGTTAAGCCGGTACAGAGTACGGAGTTTTGTGAACCCAGCTGATCAGAACTGATCTTTCTCGGCTTTTGATGTGTTGAAGATACGTTTGTCTTCTCATTATTTTCTTTCCGCCTTCACTATAAGTAGTTATCTTCATATCATACAAGTTGTAAATTAGAAATGATTGACTTAAAACTAAGGTTGGTAATGTTGAGAAACTAGCAAGAGTATGCTAGATTTAAAAAAAAGAAAATTCAACCTAAAAGTCTCTAAATCTAGCGGGAAGGTCGCCAAGTTGGAATTACTGACAGCCCGTCCCTTCAGGCCTCCCTCCAAACCACTCCCCCAAAAGAATCATTATGAAAGTAAACATGTCATAATGAATGTAAATAATGAACATAGTTATTGTTAGTAATCACGGCTGTCGAGCTAGCAGCTTGTGGAAAGCTCAGGTGACATGCAATGAGTGCATGGGCAGAGAGTGTGCAGGCAGGCTGGCAGGTAGGTTGACAGGCAAGGTGGCCCGTCCAATCATTTGATTTGGCCCAAAATGAAAAATTAATGGATACCTTATTACAGTCCTGCGACAGCCACGGATACCTGATTTTTTTTCTTTCTAATTTTGTCAGGGCGTTTGATTTATTGATTAATGTCTGGATTTAAAGAGAATTTCAACAAATATAACAAAAATGTTTTTGAAGAAAATTACCTGCCCTAATGTTATTGTATAACCTAATTGCTTCATCATTATGACTCAACAGAAAAACAAGTACGTGTTGTCTTCTATGGTGTTCTGCTCTGGTCAGTGTGTTTTGATAAACCAAATACACTAGGGAAAGGTTTCACTAAAAGCTGAAGAATTGTGATAATGGTGCAATAAAATAAAATGTATTATGATTCAGTCAGTGGTATCTGATAAAGTGTATGTGAACTTTTCATGCACATCAAAGGAGCTTTATACGATTATTATATCGTAACATATATAATATATTTATAATTATACGAATGAAGAAGAGTTTTGATATGAACATTAACATTTCCTATGCTGTGAATGATGGGTATCTAGTTGGATGTGTGGTAAAAATCACTACTATTCAAACACAGACTCAACTTAGAAGTGCAAATCTGTCAGAGTATTATTCTTTAAAAGCCTTATGTGGCGATCGCACTGGAATAAAATCCTTTTCCAACCTAAATCTCTGATTACAATAACACTGAGGCATATTTTTTGCAGTGGTGGTATCTTGCTGTTGCTGGGCAGCACATAATCCACTATCCGTGTTGTGTGTGTCAGCGAGCTACACATAACTATTTACAGCAGCTATGTTAAAGCAATCGAAAACACAGCAGTAACTGAAACACAAATTTAAAAATGTACCCGAAGGTTTGAATGCCCCACTAATGTTCCTCTTAGCTTGATGTGTGTTGTGTATGTCGTTGCAAGTTTTGTCCGTTTAATCAGATACTGTAGCTCCGGGTGGTCAGTAATAAGCACTACTCGCCTTTTTCTCCATTTCTGTTGTTGACAGTGCAGTAGAAAAGGACACCCCCTGAGCTCTTACGATTAGGCGGCAGAGAAAAAGCTGAACAGCATTTATCTGCCCAGAGTGAACTTTTTCCAACTCAGGGCACTTAGAGCCCTCTTTCAGAGTCTCACAAAACACATGAGATACGCACAGAATGCTTTAAACCCTTTGAAATGAATTAGAAACAATATGAATTGCGAGCTGTTTGTTGCCTGTGTCTTCAACCTTGACTGATTAATTTTCAAAACGGTCTGCCAGGATGAGGAAAACGTTAGGAGGGTTAGAGTTGAAGTCTGGTCTTTGGACAATGAGTTGTTTTTGTTGTTCAATAAGGTCACACAGGAAGTAAAATAATGATAATATACAGTTGATTACCATCTGTTTTCTCATTCCAGTTGGAGTACTGTAGTAAAATCCCAATGGACTATTTGCATGTTGTTCATACTTGCTGCAATTGCTGTCCAGTGCAGCGGCTGATTGTAATAGCATATTTGCCCTTAATATGGCTGATGAAATTACCATACAACCTTTTAAATAGCTCAACATGTCTCATCAGTTGTTGTTTTGGTCTTTGTGTCAGTATAAGACAATAATAAAACTATACTACTATATAGTAGATTCATTTTCTTATGTTTAATGTGGTCCCTTGCTTATAACACTGCAAATATAGAGGTGGCCAGAGCAGGCAAGTGGAACTAATTTATGCATATTTTCTGGCTGAAGACAGTGAGATAAGGGGCTAGCATCTGGTGCTAACTGGACCATGCTCACTCCTTGGAGGTCTGTGCATTACGAGGTTCGCTAAGTTAGCTAAGGGCTAGCATCTGGTGTGAATTGGGCCATGCAAACACCTTTAAGAGCTCTGGTGCACTTTCTTACAGTTGGTTGGAAGAAACATATGCCTGGTGTGAAGAGGCATACTAAATAGATTTACTCTGTTGCAGCTTGTCGTAGCTCTCTAATTCTCTCAAGAAGCAGCCGTATGTATGTGTTAATTCAAATACAATTCAACATGTTACATTTTAGAGTCAATTAATATCATTTAAGTTTAAAGTGTTTTTCAAAATGGGTTTTATACATTCAGGGGCCACTTTATTAGGTACATCTGTACGGTCTTATAAAAGACAATACAACGGTTCTGCCATAAAGTCTATTATTTGTCTTTTTATCGACACTGTCATACATTAATTCAATTATATGTTTAGGCACTAAGGTCATAGTTAGTAATTGTTTTGGACTGCATTATAATAACAATATCTAATATTCTTCCTCCCTTAAGTATGTAAATGGTATTGACAAAAAATGTCAACGCATCTCAGTATGATGTGGCGCCGTACAACACCACCTTTAGCTATGACCTCAATAATAAATGTGTAATTGCATTTACACATTTATGACAATGTAAGCAAAAACTAAAAATGATGAGCTTCGTAAAATAGGTGTTGTTATTGCTTTAGATTGACAGGTGTACCAAATAAACTGGCCACTATTATACTCTGGTAAATGCTTTTAGGTGGTTGTGTATATTTTGAATCTTATTATTTGACTTAAATTAAATTGTGTTGCTATACTTTGGCCATAGGCAGGTTAACTTTAATTTGAAGTTGGCTTTAATTTAAATCTATATTTCTCTATAATATTGCTACTTAATCAACGTCCCCCCTTCAAGTAGTGTATTGAATTTTCATTTCAATTTCAATAATGCACCAACTCAGCATTATATCTCTCCCCCCATCAAGAAGCAATGATAAGTTTGTCAAGGAAAATTCTAACAAAGGATATTAGTTAATCAGCAGTTTTCCATGAAAAAACCTAAAGTGCTGATTAAATAGAAAATAGTCCATTGAAGCAAAAAGTATGATTAAATCGTATCGAATGGCTCAATGTTGTCCTTAGTTGATTTGATTTTTTCATGTGCTCTCATAAATGATTCCACCTTCCCGGATATGCTGTTGTAATAAATGCAGCATCGAGTCCAAAGCTATTGTTTGAATTCATTGAATCCATTGTGTGAAAAGACACAACTGAAGCCGCAGTGTCTTGGTGCCTGATAAAAGGTATTGTAAAAGTATACATGAAATAGTACCACAATTCAAAGATGATGTGCTGGAAATAGGCTGTGCTCACTGGAAAGTCCAGTCTAATGACAGCAGCAGTCAATACCATCCATTAGTATAACAGTGGTTGTGTTCAGGAAGTCACTGGCAAAACTAAAAGGTCATAATGGGTCAAGCTGCTCCCATGCACCTGTCACAGCCTGTGACTGAGGATCCCTGTTATAAATAAACCAAATATTCCTGTCTGCCTGAGATGTCCAGCCCACAGATTGAAAATCCTCCAGCAAAACAGTGTGAAAGGGTTCAGCTGCCAGCTACTCCGTCCCTATCTGACAGACAGCGATTCTCATTTAGTGAGAAAAAAATATGTTTACTGTCAGAGTAGCCTTGAGTTTTAATGCTTAACTTGTCAAAGGAAAGACTGTGGTAAAAATGCAAGCAGATTTTTTTTAAATACAGCCAATGAAATCATTTCAATTACCATCTCTGTCAAAAGCATACCTGATAGATTTACATTCAACTATGCTGTACATACAGAAACATTTGATCGTGGTATTTTGTGTGTACACGTTTGGGTTGGAACTTGGCAAAGACCGACCATAACACACAATCCATTTTCGATATGACGGATCACAAAATGATTCATTACACGCCGCTACCTTTCAAGGGAGTATATTGTGAAGCCATACACAGTAATACATTATTGGCTATAATTTAATGCAGTCGTGTTTCAACATTTGAGTTTGAAATATTGCTATACATCTACTTTTAGATGAGTTGGCGCTGGCTTAAGCTTCTCCATTAGCAGACCTTGAATGAGGCCTTCACACTAGTACGGATACAGCTCTAACTTACTGTAGCTGTCATCTACGGACGCTGCAGCTGGGTGTTGCCTTTCGATTTTCTGAAATATATCGGGTATCAATATTCGGATGAACAGAAGGGATTATGGCCAAGGAAAAAAGAAAAAAGTATAATCGCATTACTAATATTTAAACTGACCCCAAGCATGCCCATGTGCTCATACTACATGCATGTGTGTGTTGTGAGTGCCTTTAATCGAGTGTGATACTGTGTGTGCATGTGAGTGTGACAAAGCTAAGTCATGTGTCTCTCAGCGATAATGGTTCATTATTGTTGCTGTGCAGTGATTGATGTGCAATCTCTGCATAAAGACTTGACTTGGGTAAGAGGGTATCTTCAGGCAGATTTGCTTCTCGGGAAAAAAGAAAACACCCAAGGACATTGGCACATTCACAAGCGATAGAATTATAATGTAGTATCTTCATTCTTTCTGGCATATAAAGCTGGAGTGGAAGCTAGTCGTTGAGTTGAAATATCTTGTGTTTTCATGGTGTTATGCCATGAATTTGAGTAAGTTAATATCCACTCCCTTCAGTGGTCTCCAGTCTGGCAGGGGGTGATGGGAGTGAAGAAAATCACCAGCCAGCAAGAAGGACTCGGTTGTTGGTTTATTATTCATGTGGCCCACCCAACATTCCACCAATCTAGGCCAAAGCGCTGTTATATCTGCTAAGTGTCACCTTCCAGACTTCCGTTTGCCCATTCATTCACCTCCATCCATCGTATCCTCCAATTCACAAGAAGTGGTGAGTGCCAGGGCATAGCAAAAAAAACCAAAAAATGACATCAGACTTCCCCACTGTACACCTCAGTGAGTAAAAAGGAAAAGGAATATCCGGAAGCTTGATTAATTCATGAAATCCATGGAACGTAGTGTCTTTCTTATATCCAAGCGCACGCACTCAAGCATGTGTTTCTGCATGCTTTCTACCTGGGTAGGGTTATTTCATAAATAAGTGCTTTATACAAGACAGAGTGAGCACCGTTCAATGGCCTGTCGCTGCCTTTTACACCAAGTGCTCCACCTCAATGTGTGTCTATTCATTCTCCACTGTTGTACAGGATGTCATTGCAACAAGGCAGCAAATGAGATTCCATCCACACCTGACATGTGTTTGTTTGTGTGAAGCAAGCAATAGTTACAATCGGTGTTGCGAGGGCAGAGTGGTGGTCTGGATGGCAGATTCAGAGCCAGTGTACTAGGGGTTTCTATCCGAGCTGCTGCAACGCATGCCTTTATTTTCTGTCCTAAACACCAAATAATCAGTTTACATCTCTCATTCACGTATATAATTCTGCCTTTTCTGACTTTACATTGTTCCCAATAAGCACATTGCATACTCCCTCACCACGCCCCTCCTTAGATTACTGCCTCATCCCAAACATTCAAATCAATATGTAATTTGGTGTCCTTCATTTTCCTCAACCAAAAGACTTGGTGATCTGTGACCCCCTTAGCTTAGATATTTACTCAGTATTTGAGGTTTTTACAAGACCCATATAGTTTGTAGGTTGTTTTGTATGGATCCAGTGCCTTCCACCTCATGGAAATTTGTGCAATGCTACTATGCTCAATTTACTGTATTCTGAGGACTCTTAAGTCCTAGTTGCAGCTGTAAAAATCCCTTATCTGAATTAAAAGTGATAGGAAGCACATGTCGTGAGCTGCAGGGCCTATACTGGCTTAACTTCATACTTAAAGACACTTTACACAAGTCCACAATGAAGGATGGCATGCCGTGTAATTGCATTTATAGTAGAAGTGAGACATATTTTTTGCCAAAGACTCAAAGGCTCTTTCCTTCACAACCAGTGTTATTTTAGTCTTGCAAGAGACTGCAGGAAAAGGGTTTTTGGATGCTGAATTCAGTGTAAATGTGAAGCAGACACAACAAGGCTAAGTGGATGTTGCACAATGTCAGCATGTGGTAGATTGTAGGGGCCACAATACTTTGCCATTTCCTCTTTTTACCATTTCCTCGCCGAAACCCTTTATACCCCAGACCGAATAGCCAGCGAGGGAAAAATGACGCAAGACAACACCAATGTAAACACTGCACTGGCTATCGTACATATTTGACTGTACTTAAATGGTTATCACAGCAGTATTTAGAAAGTCAAAATAGGCATTTTAGTTTATATTCGATTATACAGAGGCCAACAATGTGGAAAACAGTTTTATAAAGCACTTGTGTTCCTGTGTAAATGATGGTGCTCTCATTGTTACTGGGTTAGCTTGGTCTCATGCTCCAGCAGTTAATGTGCAGTAGTCCATCGCTGCAGATGTTGTCCGCATGGGGACTGGAACTGAGGAGTGACCAACAGAGCTCCGCATGGGGAGGGATGGACAGTGTGTTCCAGAACAGATGTTTCCAGTCTTTGTGCATTTGTCATTTGGGCTTTAATCTGGTCAGTGAAGGGCATTAGAGAATATAGAAGGCAAAGGGGAGGGTTGGTGCATGCATGGGGACCCCAGCTGTCTGCACCCTGCAGAGGACACCCACCTCAAATCCACATTCAAGCTCATCCCATTCAAATCCATACCCACGTACTGTAGACATAGAAAGCAACCAAATGGCACACACTTTGTAATTGGCTCAGAATTAGGGCACATGGTGTATTGTTGAACCTGTGGAGATTATGCATTATGCTTGAATCTGAGGAGATTATGCAGCACTGGGATATTATGCCTCCATTTTCTCTGATTGCCTCTGTATTATTTCCCTGCTTGTGCTACAGTGAATATCCCAATCATTTCATCCTACTTTTCCTCCCTAATATTGAACCTCATTTTCTTTTCACTTTCCTCTCAATTCCCTTCTGTTTTTCTGCACCCTTTATTCCTCTCCTTCTACTATTCTCTTTCACTCTCCCCCCTCCTCTCCACTTCTCCTCCTTAGGGCCTCTGGCTGTCTCCCCACAAGTGATGTTCTCCTGGCCAGATGATGCATGCATATCTCTTGTGTCTTCTTGATGCTAACTCACGTCGACATTTGCACGGCATTGTGGGATTATGCTCTCGGTCATATTTCATGTAATGATGAAAATGATGATGGTGATGAGGATTCAGGGAGGGGTGGGGGGGGTGCTTCTATTTTCTGCCCTTGTCTTTTCTTCAATATCAATCAGTGCAGTGAGATAAGATGGAAGATAATGGGTGTTCACAGAAAGTGAAGAAGGAATAACAAGTTTTGGTTTTCACTTTCCATATCTCGAGTAACAACAGTCTGCTACTAAAAGAAGCAACTTCCATTGTTATCGGTGTGGCATCAGTTTTTAATTCTAAACTGCACCACTTTCGAAGCTGCTAACCCCTTGGTTGTCTGTTTGCCTCTCACATCGGATGCTTGTTTTTTTATTTGTTTTTTTTATTCACCTCATGGGCAACCATGTTTACATGAACACCATGTTCCGCCGAAGAGATGGCGTGAAAATCATCCCTAATAGAATGGAATTTACCTTGCAAGTGAGCTAACAAGGGAAAATGTGTTCTAAGCAAAAACAGAGTTAGAGGGAAACAGGAGGGGATAAACACATTCAGGGAAAAAGGGAGGGGTATGATTATTGGACTAACCCTGGAGGGAGGGAGGATGAGTGGGGGCCATGGTAGACTTTTTGCCCTCCAACAGTGTCTCGTGTGTGTGTGTGGGGGGGGTGTGTGTGTGTGTTTGTGTGTGTGTGTGTGTGTGTGTGTGTGTGTGTGTGTGTGTGTGTGTGTGTGTGTGTGTGTGTGTGTGTGTGTGTGTGTGTGCAGTATATTTGTGTGTGTCTATGAGAAAGTTAGAGCGAGATGCGGGGGGTAGTGTGCACATTTCAGGGACTTGTCGGTATGCAAAGCTGTGTCAGTGGATATAGCATCTATGGAAGAGAGATTTCTTCACAGTCTTTGCTACACCCTAATTAATCTGCTTAAACCTGCTAGGCCTGTCTCCAGCACTCTTACACATCAGAAAAGCCAGGCAGCTCTGAATCCAACCAGGATTTTCTCCATGGATGCCAGTGGAAAATCACTCCAGCCCCACAGCTGACAGCTTTCTGTCAGAGTGTGCAGAAATGCATATAAAGTAGAGACAAACATAGACCTCATCATTTCCCATGATGGATGTTTTGTGGGGAAGCAGTTGTCACAAGGGGTCATGAAGCCCATCAGGTTGTTGGTTTGCATTGCCTTTCCGCATCCTCTGCCTGTTGGGTAGCACACACTTCCGTACTGTAACTAACAGATAAAGCAATACATGGTGGGTAGTATTCTTTTAGCCTTGCCATATGCTTTAGTTGTGATCGAGATCCGACACAAATACCAAGGACAAAAGTTACGGCTAGAGCTAATGCAAACAATTCTCCTGGAAATATCTAATGGACTAAATCCAGGCCATACAGTCAACTGTTTGTGAAAGCTGTTGTGAAGAACGGTCCAAATTTAACTTAAATCCAACACACTTACCTAACTTAAGTTTAAGTTTCTGCAATACGTTTTGCATGCAGCATCCACAATGGATTACCCAATCCCACGGTGATCTTTGTAGCAATATTTCATGACCAATTTACCAATTAATCCTGATAATGGATTGTTTTGCTAATCTAAATATGTTTGGGTCTGGAGGGCTACTTCTTTGGTTGACATGTAACAATGCGTCTCACTCAATATACAAGCTTAATGTAAGTAAAATGTTGTCATTTGGATTGTGAGAATCAAGACTTGATTGATTGTGATTTAGTAAGGATGAATGTATGTGTGTGTATGTGTAAAATGTACAATTCTAATTAATAGATATCACTGTGAAACTTCCACAGTAGATTACTGACATTAAGGCAATTATTTGTATTTGGAAATTATATTTAAATATGATTTGCATACATTTCTAGAACAGAAATCTGAACATTGGATAAAGTCAGGTTTAAAATTCTTGTTTCATTTGAAGTCCAATGTTTTTATTGAGGGAATTTCAGGTATCAGTTCTGTATGACTAAACTGTCAACAGCCTTGAAAAGCCTTTGGCCATGTTTTTAGGAATAAAATGCTCCAGCTATGAATGATATTTGCACAAGCCTCTGTAAAATCCTTCAGAATATAGATGGGAGTGACATTGGAAAGTGTGGTGTAAGTGCCACTGAAGTGGAGATTTGTAGCTCAGAGTATGAGAACAACCTCATTTTGAGAAAAAGACCTTTAAAGATGTGTATTGTAAAAAAATTAATCAAGGTGAGATTTGTTGACGCAAACTGTTTTCTCCCCACCAGTCTGAAAGAAGACATGTTCGGAGGCAAAATAACCCAACATTTCAAAATGAATCAGTGCAAGAAAATGCAATGATTATTCCTTGGTGTCTTTCCTTAATGCCTGTCATCATGGCCCGATTCCTTGATAAAGTTGATTTACAACAACACGCAGGAGGCTGTCGCCATCAACCCGCTGTTGGAACTCCTTCGGGAGGAGAGCTTTGCAGTCCCCCAGTCCCCCGTTACCCCGTTCCCCTGATCCCCAATTGGAGCAGACACCATGCTGCTGCAGGCCCAGGACGAATTGCTAGTCCTGCTGGGGGAAAGGGAGGCACTGGAGAACCAGAACTAGAACTGTTAGACACTGCTGCAGTAAAATGAGACGTTCTGGTGCTCGGAAACACTACCCCTTTTGTCCACAGGGACCGCCAAAATCAATGCAAAATGAAAGGTCATTGTCGTAGCTTTAACTAATATTAGAGTCAGAAGTTTAAGTGCTGCTGTTTTCTGCTGTCTCTTTTTAAAGGAATAATCTAATTTAGCATCCATGTGTAGATGCTGTTTTGCACATCTATGACATGAAAGGGACACAAGGACACAGTTTCATGGGGCTTTTAACATAATTCATTTGTATTTTAAGGTCTGCCACTTGTTTAGTGGAAAATGGATGAGAAGATTAACGAAATAAACTCCATTCATGTAATAAGCCAAAAAGCACTGTTTGTGTGGATTTAAGTGATGTGCTTAGTAACCTGCTTGCTCCTTGTGTGGTGAAAATGCCAATCGCTAAAGGAAAAGGACGAGAGGAAAATAGATCGACTGAAGATGAAGGTTGATTTTTCAGCTTTTGAATTGCAAAGCAAATCAAATTTACAATATCTCTGTTTTATCTGTGAGGAAATGGATGTGGATCTCTAAGCGTTTATATTCAGTAGGTTGTAAATGGGGCAACATTTCCACATATATCGTGTATTTTGTGTAATTGGGTAAATCCTTTGCCAGCCAAAATTACGTTATATACAAAGCTTAATCTTGATAATTGTTCGGCTCTCTCACTGTACATCCCTTCATATTTAATAAAAAGTCAGACAGACTACAATTTTCCTTATTGTAGCACATAAAAGTGCAGGGTTGCTCTTTCCACCAGGATTCCATCGTTGTTAGTTCAGAAATCAACCAGAGGCAATAAACTTTTGGTTTGATCAATGAAAAAGATTAACAAAGATAGTTACTACATAGGAAGTCATGATATATAATGATTTATTTGTTACAATACAGGATGCTAATGTAGGGAAACATGAGTTTAGTCACAGCAGACATGACATATTTTGTCTACATTTTATTAATGTGAAAAATCAAAATAGACAGTAAGTTTCAATCACAACCCATCCAAGATCCCGATAATGCTGATGTAATTTGATAAGTGGGGACAAATTTTTATCCATGTAACGTAATGTTCACCCTCTCTACTAAATTCATAATTTTCTGTCAAGAAACTGAAAGTACCAATATTAAAGTCCCTTTGTTTACTGCTTAATACAGCCCACATCCAGCTTGATTCTTCACTTAGCCTTCTCTCCGGTTCCAAACAAAGATGACGTAACAGATGATCATGACGCACGGATCCCCATTATCAACATTAACATACCATAATTATAGCCCACTGATGAATTGACATGATTAATATAAAAAGCTCAGCATGTCCAGAAAAAAAAAGATGGCTTAAGTGATACAGACTGTATTCATTTCATATAATTTGCAATTCAGGGCACAAGTTTGTGTGAGAGCGCTTTCTCTCCCAGCTTGGTTCAGATGGCCTCAGATAACACAAATCCATTCCTGTGCAGTCATCCACAAAGGAAGTTTTTCACCATCAAATATGGACATTTATCTTGTCTGTTTTGCATATTTTATGGAATTAATTCATGTTTTCATTAAGTATTTACAATATTAGCTTATTTTATTACCAGACTGAACTTAGTTGAGTGCCACAAAAAGAGAAAGGTTTGTAAATATTTAGTTCTGTTCTTAAAATGGATTAATTTATAATCTTGCTCAGGCTCAGTAGAAGGGAATATTATAAATAACCAAAACAATTCTTATCGCTTGACAAATTTAGTTTAACTTATGAGTAGGCGTCTTTGAATTCATTAACTTTCATGCAGAAGAGTGGATTATTAAGATAATTTATGTCATTGCTCATTGTGTGCTTAAGTGTCTGACCTGCTTTTATTAATAGTTTTAAGGGCTTTTCTTTGAACAGCTTATTAAAGCAGTCTCATAGTGTCAGGCACAGCTCTCTTGTCCATTCTGATGTCAGGTTCATAGATCATAGTGGATGAGGTCTTTGCCATCAGTATCCTTTAAGGAATGCCTTGTTTAATGAAACGTAGATGCCGTGTTAATTATCCTTGCTTTATCCCACTGAAATATATTTTATTTTTATCATTGTTTTCCAGATGTTGGAGATCAGTTTTGTTGGCTGTCTGTTTGTAACACCTTACATAAACCTTACATAAACAGTGACAACACTGCTGTATTCACTGCAAACATGACATTATTCAAATTCTTGACCTTGGAGAAGGCTGTTGATAATCTCAACTCAAGGTCCATCAACTCGCTTTGTTCCGAAGCTTTCCACAATATCACACGGTCCTCATCGGCTTTTTGTGCTGTTTCAGTTTCCATGGAACAGTAGAAAGATGGTAGAGATTTAAGGCAAATATGCACACATGAAACACACAAACACAAACATGTATACACGCGTATGCTAACAAATGCACACACAGTTATAGTGAACAGACCGGCAATCAATGAAATTATGTTTTAATTGGACTTAGGGCGAATGCTAAAGCAGAACAGTTCCAAAACCACCCTTCTCCTTCTGTGTTAGCTCAATTAATCCCTGATTGGAGCTAATTGCTTGTGGAAGGTCTCTCTGAAACAACAGTGGATATGAAGTAGGATGAACGTGCTTGGCTGTGTACCCTTCACTGTTTAATGCAGTCTCCCTGCCAAACAAATCAAATATTTGATGACAGAGTGTCTAATTGCCTACTTTCTGTCTCAATTACACTATCGCTGCCTTTGATTAGCAAGCATGGACAGGTGCATACTATATCGATGTGTGTGGGGTTGGGATATACATTCACACACCATGGTTTATACATTAACGCCACAATAGGCACTGTCAATCACTAATTCACCGTCCACTATGCCAATAGCAGTGCTTGCGGTTCTCCAACCATTAGAACACTCTGGTCTCGCTTCACTCAGGCTATTAGCAGCTGTTAAGCTGGCTGAATAAACTGTGAGCTAATGATTAGAATGCATCTGAGTTCTGAACTCTATAGCACCGCATTTAGCAACACTTAATTAATCTTAATGGATTCTGAAAAACGCCAGCCAAAAAAAAAAAAAAATCTTATCCATAAATTACTTTTCTCTGTTCCGTACCACACATTGGTACAAAGAACTCCCCAGGGACGCTTTAACTCTTGCACATTAACGTATATGTGTGTGGGGTATGTGCGCAAGCACTTACTGTAAAGTAGGACCCAACTAACACACATCCTCTCCTCCTGAAAATAAGTGTTTACCAAAATATTAGCTCCTTGAATCAACCTCTCTCCCGCTTTTCCCTTTCTCATCACCTTCATCCCACTCTGTGCTTTTTCTTTTCTTCCGCCATAATTCTCCGTCTTTTTATGATGCGAGCGAACGGGGAGAGTTAGGCACTGCACCAGTGCAAGCTCAGTTATTTGAAGGGATGCCATTTAAATTTAGTGTTGAAGTTGAATGAATGGTTTCAGCAAGTTGTATTTGCTGGAGTATTATTATTTGTTTGCACGCACACGTGTGTGTGTGTGTGTGTGTGTGTGTTTGTGTGTAGTGCCTGCCATAGCATTCTTATCACCTCCTCACACACCTGCTTCCCTCGAAGACTGAGCCTCCCCTCTTCTCATGCCTCCTCATCAAAGCCAGATCCAGCCACAGTTGTCGCTTCCCTTTCCCAGCATGCATTCCCCTCCCCCTGTTTAGCTGGTCTGGCCCGCGTTCAACAGCCACCACTCCTATTGTATCACCATGTTGTCCAGGCAGTAAGACCTTGCTGGTATCATACCATCCCTCGGAGGAAAATTTATGCGGCTTGGCGGCTGTAGGTACAGGTGCTGTGTCTCTTGGAAGCACTTTTAAAGATTAGAAAGGACTACAAAGTGAAGCACAAATCCTAAAGTTAGTTGGCACCGGAGGGAAGGACATTTTCCTGCAAAATACAGGTGCAAATCACATGTTTTAGCTAACAAAGTCACTGTTATGTGATTTTCAATACCTCCTACATACACTGACTGAAGTAATAACACATACGCTTAGATGGTTATTCATTTTGCCTCCATTCAGTGGCCAGTGATTTCACAGTAAGTTCTATCAAAACCCAGCCATCTTATGATTGTGATTGTGATTACGTGCACGCTAATGACCCTTGTGCAGATTACAGTACATTCGTGAAATGTGTTTTTCCCTAAACAACAACAAACACACCACCATTATCAGTCCTATCTAATTAAAAGGCATCTGTGTAGGTGGCCGCAATTTAAATGAGTTTCCAGTCAGCCTTTGTCCTCCATTGTAAACAGATTCCCTCATAAACTGCAATGCAGTTTAGAGGAACTTTAATTAAAGCCACAAATCTAAATCACAACAACAAAGAGAAGAAACCCATCGCAACAAAATGGCCAAAATACATCTAAAGATATTGTTTCTTTAAATCTTCTCTGATAGCCAATGCAGGGGTTTCCAATTTTAGTACACAAGGTGACTTTGGTATGTGGACTGTTATCAAATAGGGCTGCAACTAATGATTATTTCCACTGTCAAATAGTCCCTTGATTATTTTCTCAATTCACAGTTTGGTCTATAAAATGTACAATGATAGTGGAAAATGTCCATCACTATGTTTTAAAGCAGTTGAGTTCTTCAAATTGCGTCTTTTTGGCCTGAACATCAATCCACAACCCGAAGATCCAGAAAATTGTAAGCGTTTTTTTTTTATTTATATTTTATAATTAATCAATTATCAAAATAAAGAGCCCAATTTAAACAATATATAGCGCATGGTTTAAAGTGCATAGAGCAAGTACATTAAGAGCGTGTCCAACTCCAGTTTTGCAGGTTAACCGCACATATTCTAGCCCCAAATAAGGGGTTATAAATCATAGGTGTGTTTTGGGCACAACATGAATCAAACCAATCAACGTGTCATCTCCCATTCCCTTGGAAAGCCAGGTGAGCCTGCACCTGACGCATCGCTATCTGCTCGCATGCAAAGTGAAAGCATGCAAGCAAACCATCTACGGGAGGAGCGTACCTCCACCTTCTCCCACTCTTCTGTCCCATCAACAATTCCATTTTACTGCATATGAGCAAATGCACCAATAACCTATTTACTGAAGAGAAGGAATGCTGCAAGTGGGTTTCAACACGCGTTCGTAATCCGCCTATGTAGGTGCATCTTAATATCTGAATAATGTGGCCTTTAAATAATAGGAAAATTGCGCCATTTACTTCAAACCAGTCTTTATTTTGGTCAATGGTGCAATGTGCCAACAATCAGCCTGACCACACCTCATTTTAAGACCAACATGCCCATGGACGCACAGATGGGGGCAAGTACTTTTGCTACTTACGTAATGTGGATGCTTGACGTGAAAATGAAACCTATGTCAGCTTTTTGCGCCGGTTATAAAATAAGGTCAATAGTGTCAATGTCCTAATCCCTGGAAACAATTTCCCCAGTCTACACACAAACACAGACTGAATGTATTCCCGCAGTTAACCTACTGTTTTGTGCACACATTTCTTAGCTCATATAACTGTAAACAATTCCTCTCTGTTCCTTACCATGGCAACATACATGGATGTTCCATAAGTCTTTTTTTCTTTTTTTCATAACTCTCTGTTTTCTTCAAAGAACTATCAAGACCTTGAATCAGCCAACCACTTAACAACGTCGACTTGCCTTTCTGTCTGCCATTAATGTACATATAACATTAACTTTTTCCTTCCTTTTCCCTCCTCTTAGTCTTATGATTATTTCTACATACCTCTTCATAGCAGTGGTGAAGTGTGCACATTTTTAATTAACTTTTGTCAAAAGAAGGAATGTCGTTGGATTTCTAATTAACTGGGGCTGAGGTTTAAGTATACTGGAAAAGTAAAATGAGAATCTCCATTTCTTTTGTCTCCCTTGAGGCTAGGATTTTAGGAGCAATTTTGTTATGTCTCATCGAGCATCTAGTGCAGGGTTATCGTATCAACTCGCCACTTTCCTGATTGGTTTGATGATAATGTGTCTGTTAAAGGATTACATTTTGCCGGGTGCTTTTTCTATCTTTTTTTCATAGTGCATGTGCATTCTTTACCTTACAGGAGCAGCATTTTTTCTAGTCATTGAAACAATGCAAAACTCTTCCATGCATGTCATGTAAACAATCCTACCTCTAGTCATAGAGTTTTATGCCATCATCTGTATGTGTGGCGTGCGTCCCTCCCTCACTGCCTGCTCTGCCCTCCCAAGAGAGCTGCAGCATTAATAACTGTAAGTGGATAATGCCCAAGCTCGAATTCCGATCAAGGTTTAATAAGAGCAAGATTCAGTCGGCCACTGGCGGCACACTGTGTGTGTGTGTGTGTGTGTGTGTGTGTGTGTTAGCAGGCATGTGTGTATGTGGGCCTGAAACGTAAAATATACAGTGCATTGCTGCTGGTGGTGCATTCAAGGGTTTCTTCCCTTTTGCCTCACAACGACAGAAATGTGAGACCTAAATGTGAGTCACATGCTTCTACCAGTGTCAGGGTCAAACTGTGGTCAGTAAAATTGAACAAGAGGATATCATGAGTCATTAATAATGTAATCAGGAGAGCAGAGGTAGTTTTCCTGCTTATGCACCTGTCCTCTGTGTGGTAGACACCAATGCAAGGCCCTCTCTTTTCATTTTGTGCTTGTGCTATAGTGCATTAATAGGTAAAAAAGATGGTTTTGTCATGGCTTGTTCTTGCGTCTACACATTGGCTTCATGCTTGCAGTACATGGAGCATCTCTGCGACACTGTCGAACACCATGCACAATCAGCCGCTGCACAGCTCTGCATCTATAGTTTCCAGTGAAGTATAAACGCAGCTCAACAGAGTTAATTGGAGCGTTGCACAGATTCTATATGCGCATTCCTTCAACTGCCAGTCTTCTAATACAAACAGACTGGTAGGCATTGCAACACTGAATAACAACACATTACAGCACGAAGAACAGGGACGTTAAAATGTACAGCAACGTCGCATTGAAACACCTAACAATTATTAATGTTTCTGTGTATTATGTAATATTGAGTTCCCCGGGGAAGCCAAAGGACACAATACAGAGGGAGCATTATTCATGTTGAGAAGATGTGTGTTTTGCTGAGAGCCATTAAACATGCTATCTGTTCATTGCCATTAGCTCCAAATGCTCAGAGTGCAAACCTGACTTTGACATATAATCCTCTTACTCGGAAGAGGACTAATGCACGCAGAGTATACAGTACATCCGACAAACATCCATTTTTTTCTGTGAAAGCGTTGAATGGCACAATATCGATGAGAGTCCTATTTTCACTGTCTCCCCAATCTCTTTTGACTTTTCGTCTCTGTTCCTGTCTCCCCCTTCCTCCATCCAACCAGATGGCCTCCCTCTAACAGAGCAATGACACCAGATGTGCAGTTCCAGTGTCGACTCAGGGACCAGCTGGGCTGAGTGTGCCAGTGGTTCTGTTAATGAAAATGGCTCTGCTGTGTGTGTGTGTGTGTGTGTGTGTGTTTGTGTGTGTGTGTGTGTGTGTGTGTGTGTGTGTGTGTGTGTGTGTGTGTGTGTGTTGTTTACTGTGGTTCAGTGGCATGTGACAGTTGGGGAACTCTCTGTGGGTGAGGGTTTGGAGAGTGAGCCACAGCGAGTTGCACTGCAGCTCAACTCAGCCATGCAGTGCTCAACAGCACACCCACCAAGGATGAAACTATACAGCTACCCATCCAGAATAAACACTCTCTCTCTCTACATTGTATCCCACTCAACATCTTTCTATCTGGCATTCTGTTTTTTCCATCTGTAGAGATGTCGCTCACATCCCCCATCTTCCCTCATACAGTACATAATTATGTATTCTTTCCTCTAACCTATTTAGTAGCAAGGGGATCACTGGTCTTATTACTAATTCATACAAACTCCTCAAACAAAGAAGTAAGAGTAAAAACAGTCTAGGGTAGAATTTACTCAGCTCTATTTGCTTAAAAAGGAATGTGTTGATTTTTATGAAATATTGCTCTAATTCTGATATTCCTATCGCAGATTGAAACTAGAAGCTAACACTATAATGAATGTTTCATTCTGATAAAAACCTCAAGCCGCAGCTAATGAAGTTGTTACTACATGCTGCGCTCTTTAATTTAGGAATTTGCTCCGAAACAATTCATTATTAGAGATGGTTCTGCTGATCAATTAAATGATAAGGAAACAAAGAAATCCTGTTTGCTTGGCAATAAGTCTGACAGCCTCCATAGGATGACGAGAAATAAGCATAAGTGTCAATGTTACAGTGAAAAGTGTGCCTTTAAAAAAAATATATAACGCAAAAATGATGGATATTGCAGCCTACACCTCTGTGATAGCCTAGTTATCTGAGCTGATTATGTGTTTCCCATATCTCCCAGCATAGAGATTATGATGGGGGGAGGGGAGGGGGTTAATACCTACACCAAATGGCTGACGAGGTGGATGAGATTCTGCAAGCTCTTAAGCATGCTCTGAAAGAAGATTCTCGCTCTTGCAGGATAAATCATAGCCTTTTGAAACTTTTGAAGGGAATGTGGAGTCCACTCACCTTTATACTGTAATATTTTTAGCATTTGTTGAGCCAGAAGTGCTGCAGCAGAGTGACACAGGAGTGAATGCTCCCATAGGATTCAGTCCATTAAGCCAATGAGGGCAAAGTAGTGATTCCAGATATTGGAGACTTTTAAGCTCTACAGAAATCCATCTTGCAGCACCGCAGCATATCCATGAACAATTTGCACCTGAATTTCACAGATAAAATGTCCTTAATTTCCAAAAGGACGATTCATACACTGCCGCTGATAGAAATGGAATAGGCTTAGAACATAAATTGAACTCTTTGCCGTGTTTATTTGACTGGGTCAAAAAAATGCTGATTGTTGTTTGTTCTCATGGTGACAACACACGTTGGTGTGGGGCCGTACAGTGTGTCACACTCACTAGTTTGGGAACTGAAAAAAGAAATAGTTTGGGAATTCCGTTTTCCTTTTGTCTGTCTCTTGCTGTTGCTCATCATGGGGAAATTCTCAATTCCTGTTTAACAGCAAGGCAACGGAGATAGTGACATTAATGCTTCGTACTATTCCACGGCTCGTTAACTGCAAAGACTCACTGAGTCCACGACTTGCATTAAGTCGGTTTATACCGAAGTTAGCACATAAAACATGGCCGCAGCTCTGACCATCCTGCTGTGTTGATTTCATTGGGAATGTTCCATTCTATTTCTATCCTTACACCCTGTCAATAATAGCATGGTGTGTAGGCTGAGTGTCAACAGCTGAAGCTGCGTTCCAGTACCAGTTGTTATGACGAACAAGCATGACACAATTGAAATTAGTAGAAACTGACAGGATATGTATATTTTAAACACATCATGTATGAAGCTGTATTTTGGGCTCAGCGTTGCTTTGGGATAAACGCTAACATCAGCAATCTAACATGCTCACAATGACAATATTACCATGCTGATGTTTACAAGTATGTGTACTATGTTCATCATCTTAGTTTAGCTTGTTTGCATGCTAATATTTGGTAATAAGCACAAACCCAGAGTAGGTATAGGTGAGGCTGAATTTTAATGATCCACATAGTTGATCATAAACTAAAGTGTTCTACAAATTAATACTTTGAAATCATGGGATGACTGTCTGCACCCCATTTCATGACAGTCGATCCAATAGACCTTGAGACATTTTACTACTTTGCCAAATATCATCAGAAGGAATAGGATTTGTCCTCTCGGGAAAATTGTTTTCTTGACAACATTTTGTGCCAATACCCCCAGTAGCAGTTTCACTTGATAGGTAAAAGAGGATGGAGTCTATCCCGGCACACATTGGGTGAGAGGCAGGGTTCACTCTGGACAGGTCGTCAGTCTTTCACACATATGGACTGACAAGCACATTCACACCTTCTGGCGATTTATGGTTTCCAATTCAACCTGCATGACTTTGGACTGGGAGAAACCCAAAGCACCCAGAGAAAGACCTACACTGATACAGGGGGAACATGCAAACCCAGGACCTTCTTGCTGTTTGATGACAGTGTTTACCATTTAGTGTTTGTGCTGCCGCAATAAGTCTTTATGCAAAGTACACTTTTCACATCGCTCACCCTGTGGAAAAAAGCATTAATGACATGTGGGGGCATAAGACTCAGTGTGTCAGTCTGAAGGATGATTCCTCTGCTGCTGTGTGGATTACGCTGTCTACTAAAACCACTTTGAATGCATCTGTGTTTACGCACATGACTGCTGCCAGACTAGTGAAATGTTGAAATGCACATACATTTTTTTTACATGTTAATCTTCAACTTGTAAATGTTAATTAATACTCGCACAGTGAAGTTAAGCACAATTTGATATTCTTTTTTCTTTTTCATTGAAGTAGATTTAAAAAAAGGTACTGTACTGTATTTATTTGACATCGCTGATTCTCACTGTGCTATAGTCAGGCACCAAACATCATAAAAACACTACTGTAGACTCCACACGTTCTGTAAGCCAAGTAATAATTTGCCGTGGGACTGGATGCTCCAGTGGGTGTGTTGTTCTACAGTGTCTCATCAATTACATTCCCTGGGAGAAAACACCCGGCTGTTTTCTGTTTCTTCGGATGGCGAGGTTAATGGTGCTTTTCTCAAACGCCTCTGCCAGCCAGTAATTGGAGCAACTTAACAATCATAAGTGCAGTCTTTGTATTGTCAGGAGCACAAGCGGAATGCAGCTTTATTAACTATGAAAAGCCAACTTTTATTGATTGACCTCTTATTCATTTCTCTTTTCACATCTTAGAGCTTCTCGGTTTCTGTACTTCACACTGAAAAACACCACCGACCATCTTAGGAGGACATTATAATGAGTGGAAAACATCCTCACATTATAGTCCCCATTCGTCTGCATTTAAAACTGTCTGGGTGCTTAACTAGATGATTATAAAATATAATTAGCAAGGAAAGGAAAACAACCTGTTCATTTGTTTTGGCGGTTTCAGAACTTTCTGTATTTTGAAAAGCCATATAAATAAATGGTTTAGGCATTTTGTTGCCTGCACACAGTGAGTAAGTTTATTGAATGGCAGCATTGGGTTGGTCAATGTCATCGCATTTTAGAATTTCTGAATTACTTGTATAATCCCTGCTCAATGAAACTAACTCAAGGTAAATAAAGGGCAACCTTAGTTGGCAAGAATTTATTTTTATTTTCCAGTTTTGACACCATGATTTTATTAAATAGTTTCATTTATAATGAGTAATCTTTGGATTTCAATAGTGAGTTGAAAGAGGACCGGCTGTGGAAGCCAAATGGGTATACTTTGTTTGCACTGTCTGTTTGTATGCTGTGGGAGTGTTGATTTACTTTATCCAGAAGATTAAAACTGGATCGTCAGTTTCCTAATGCCTTGCACCTAGAGAATATGTGTTGGCATCCATGTATGTGCTTGCATCTGTCACTCATTTTTTACATGTCTTACACTTGTGACCTTTCTTCCCTCTGATACGTGACACAGATGTTTTCTCTCTCGTTCACCTGACCACAGACTGGCAATGGGTTTGGCACATGGCGTCGTATGCAGATCAGACAGTAAAGTCAGTGCAGACTGGCTCCAGTGTGTCAGCATAAGAGAAGTGCAGCACTTCATACTGCCGAGTCAGCCTCTCACAGCAGTCATTTATACAATGATTTAAAGGGTTATTACATTGCCTCCAGGAAAAAAAAATAGAACCATCCCTGTGTTGTGCACTATATTTCATCTGGGGAAGCTGCCTGTGATGAGGGATAGCATGTCAGTTAGAACTCTGATTGACAGGTTATGAAAGCATCAACAAATATGATTTGATTCTGATAAAATCAGATAAAGCATGGGGTTAGAAAATCAAATGAGCCAGAGCCCTCTTTATATAGAGAACATCTGAGCAAACGGTATTGATACACATAAAATGTGTGTTTTGCTTGAGATGCTGTGAGCTGTTTCTGTCTGTCCTAAAATAAAGTGATCCAAATATAAAGAGAGAAAGAAAGAGACAAATAAAAGCAGGTGATCAATCATAGCACTAGTTCACTTATACAATACGAAGACATACAGTGAAATTTCATCGAAATATTGTCCACATTATAAGCAAATTGAAGAAAATGAGAATCTTTGCAGAATCCATTATAATAAGGACAATGTGACTAGTAGTGTAACAAGATTAGACGTTTTATTTTTGCAATTTTTTAAAATGCCGATATCTCATCTGTAATTCTGCTAAATCATTGCCTGTTCTTACAGAAAAAAAATAGTTTTAGTATTTTAATGAATGAAATTGTCTCCTCTGTTTATAAAAGTGCACAGTGCTTTTGTCAGACACCCCTATTTCTCTTTATTTCTGGGCTTCCTGACGTTTGGTGTGAGATCGCAGCAGTATGATGCAACAAAAAAGACTGTGCTGTTTGGAGCTGCTCTCCAGGACCCACAGATTCACAGCTTATCATGTCTAAAAGTGAGCGTCGGGCCAGTCTGCTGCCTTTAGCCCACTTGGCAGCCTGGTGGCCATTGCTCATCTGTCCCCAAGCCAGTGTGAGCACATCACCGATCTGGACCAGGATTAAAGGACCTAATACTAACAGCTGTGCTGAGATTAGCCATGTCAGTATTTACAGTTATTTTGTCAACCACTGCACCGCACGCTCTGCTCAAATAATGAACTGCTATATTTGAATTCCTGTTTTTATTTCACTTGGACCTCGGCTTTACATTCACTCTGAAATGCATTGCAAATATTACCGTCTTTAGGTCGAGATGGATGGAGAGATGCAGTGTGATAGAGATCTACAGGGTAGATTATTATTGAGGTAAATGATGGTTGGGACTAATATTTGGGTATGTGGATAAACAGAGTTGGAAGAAGCCCCCTCCTTTGTTTCCCAAAATGAGTGTAAAATAAAAGGGGTGTAAAAAAATAGTGAGTAAAACTGACAGGGGATGAAGAAATGAATGATTAATTTAAAACGTGAATGTCTGCAGCATTAAGATGTTGATGGATTGAGCAGTTTTTATCTCCTACGTGTGTGTAACAGAGCACACGCACTTCCCTCTTAGTGTGTCTGTCAGTGCTTACCTTCACCGGCAATTGCATGAATATGCATGTGTGTGTTCACACGGGGAAAGACATGCGCTCTCAGCAGAGACTGATCACCCCATGATGGGCCATCACTGGAAGATTGGACTGATTTTCCATACCTATCTGTCTATGGAAATGCCATATATAAAAAATGTATGTCATTTTCTGAAGTGGCACCACAGGCTTCCTTCTGATAGATAGTGCATTTTAATCTGCGTAGACACTTTATGTGATGGAAGAGGTAGAAAGTGATCCTGGGACGGTGTTGGAGAGCAGCAGGTCAGCGGCAGCTGCTTCGTATGTACGTACAGGATCTGTGCTGGGTGGCCTTGGGTTTACCAGGGGGTGTGCATAGATGTGATTAACAGAGATTTGGGGTGAATAATCTTCTAAGCCGCTCAGTGGAGCACTGGTGATGGGAGCTGGGGTGGAGATGGAAGAAGCTTAGGGCTACTGAGACGTATACCTGGACCCCTTCCTGCCTGGTGGAAGGCAACTTGTGCCTTTTGAATATTTGAATAGGACCCGACCGATACATCGGCATCATGGATAACCAATCCGTGACTCGCAGATTTAGGTTGACCAATCAGTAACAAGAAATTGCAGAGCAGAAATTCTAACTTTTTTGTTTGCTGCCTTCACATAGTTTGTCCAACAGAGAAAAGTTTATTTTTCAACTGTAAAATGTACAACTCAGGACAATACTCGGTCAAAACAACATTGTTAAGGATCCAAAGAAGAATATTGTCCGTTATATCATTATCATATATTTTATACTCTCCAATATTGACATCAGCGTCTTTAAAAAAATCCAGTAATTCTGATTTTATATTGATTCTTCCTGATACCAGTCTCTTGGTCCTGCGTGTAACATGGTGGATGGGTCTGGGGGGTGGGGAATTATGTATTATGGGTCTATAAATGCCCGCACCTCCCGAACGTCATGAACCTTGTGTACTACATTCATATTTGAACATTTCAGTCCATTTTCTCATTTCGAGATCAAAGGTCAAATCAGTGCAAACAAAACGTACCATATATTATCAGTTGATGTGGTAGCAATGCATTACCATATTAATTAGTTTTCTTTTGTGCCGAATGTCAGGAGTAGTGGGGGTGCAGCGCCCTGCTTCATAGCTCCAAGCATTTATTCAAATGCATTCACACATATCTATATACTATCCAAACATGCACATATTGTGGCCCATCTGTGTATGTACCCATGCAAAGAAGGATATAACCAGGATGCTGTGGTAAACACAGCTTAGTACCACCATCTCTGGTGGCCATAATGATATGTGTTTGATCATGCAGGATGGTGCAGACGCACAGATTATTTTGCTTTCTCAACATCACTTTCTTCCATTAGATCCCACAAAAGCCAAGGCAATGGGGAAATATGATATAGCCTATAGAGATTTATAGGAAAGGCGTAGGAAAAAAATTGATTGAGCCCTTTTTAACCTTTAAAGGTCTGAGCGAGAATGCCTTTAGTTTTTTCTATCCATTTCATTCCATTGTGATGATGATGATGATGACTGTGAAACACAGCAGCGTGCATCATTTCAGTTAGAGAAGACGAGTGCATGTAAGAAACCTCCTTCTCTCTGGGTGACCACTGCTTTAGTGAAACAAGGCGGATAAAAGGATAGATTCTGATCCCTGACTCATTTCCCAGCTCATGTTGTACCACTCCGCAATATTGCTTTAAGGGTGTATGATATCCATGGTCTTTGAGGAGAAATAATGTGATTGTCTTTTATTTTATTTTGCTTGCATCCATTTTTCACACTCTTTATTCTTATATTTATCCAGTGAGAGTCAGAGCATTGTCCTGGTTTATAAACATGGGTCATATGTGCCTTCCAGCCCAATGAGTTTGGGAAATGTTCCTTTAAATACTCAAGCACATAGCACATAGAAGAATAGAACATTATAACTAATGAGGAATTCAACATCCTTAAATTCAAAATCATGAACTAAGGTCATGTACAAATGTTTGCATAATGTCATTATACACAAATGTGCATCCGAATTCACAGTTGTAAGTAGATGCGAGATAGTAGCGGGAGCAGGCAGATTTACAAAGGTTAGTCTGAGAGATAGAGGAATGTGTTCTAGTGAAGAAATGCACAAAGACAGGAGTAATTAATTATAGATGTGGAAATTTGGTCTCAGGGAATGCTGTTTCTGTAACTAGAGGCATGGCAAGTGAGAGATGAGGGAATGTAGATTGTGGAAGTTGGGGGAGGGACCCTCCTCCTATACCAGCCACAACTTCAATTTACATTACGTGACAGGAGAATGGAGGTTAATTAAACATGACAATGGTAGGGCGTTTTTTCTTAACCCTTCATGGTGGTTGACTGACTCCTAACTCAAAGGCCAAAGAATACATAACAAATATGGTTTAGTCTACGCCAAAGCGTTAATTCCCATAACATTATCTCATGGAAAGAGTTTTAAATAAAGATATTGCATAAAATGGCCCCGATTGTGGTGTGTAGTACAAATTTGGATGAAAAGGAAAAAAATAAAAACCATATCCCTGTTTAAGACCAAAAATAAAGAGAACAATTCTAAAGTAAACAGCGGGGTTTTAGAGCAACTAAATTGCATCTAAAACTCTGCTAAATGTTGTGTTGCCAGAGGCGTGCCCACTTTTCACTGTGCATCTATTTCTAACCTTCAAATTGACGCTAATTAGACTCGACACTAATGATGCCAAAAAAGCAAAGTCAAGCGGTGCTATGTTTTCTAGCTGCCTGTTTATAATTTTGGACACTGCTGACTTCGGTTACCGTGGAACTCTTCACGCTGCCTTGGAGAGAACATTTGAAGTTGGGTTTCAAAAATGGAAATGAACTCTGGTCATATTTGGTACCAAATATGACCAGAGTTCATTCCGCTTATAATTATGTTTGAATAAAATATGAAAATAATGTACCCATATTTACACTTAAGCAGTAATGAAAATTAGAGTTAGTAATGATGTCCTACATCTAAAAAGTTATTATAACGATATACAAATTTATGCATTCCTACCAAATGTCGATTTACCTTTTGTGCCCTTTGTGTTTTTCTCCATAAGCATATTGTCTCGACATCATACCCTAAATCGATGCCAACAACATAAATGTAGTCTACATGCTGGGTACCATATTCTTTCTGTGAAAATGGGCCTTGCTTTACTCATGTTGTGTCCTCCTGATCGTAATACGGGATTATAATAAGGTAATGTACATCTGTGCCGGACTCGTAGCCTTGGGAGACGTTGTGTAAACGCTCTCCATCTCCCCGCTGACCGCCGACCTGACTGATTGCTGATGACTTTTTTAGGGCACAGACACGTTAATAAGTTGTTTATTTATTAAAAAAAATCCCCAATGTAGATAGCTCTCTTGACTCTATATTCATCCTCCCCTCCCCGATTGTGTGTCGGCATATCTGTCTTGCATTCTGCGTCTGTCCCTTGAGCGGCGATGATATGTTGTGGTCATCAGCAAAGTTTGTGATATAGGGACAGGGCAGCTGTTTTTTTTTTTTTTGTTTACGCATGCGCGTGTGTGTGTGTGTGTGTGTGTGTATGTCTGAGTGTGTGTACGTTTCATGCATGTGACAGATATGGGACATCCTTGTCGTTGAGAAAGTGACACACCCCTACAGGCTATAGTGTTCAAAAAGAATCTTCAGCAAACTCTAAAACACAATTTCGCAGACCACTGTCATGATAAATCACTTAGCTGTTGTTTTGCATTTTGGACATTGGATTACTAACTGTATAAAGCTTTAATATAGTTTTGTGATTAATTTAGCGACACGATATCTGATATCAGACTCAAGCACATTGCATATAAAAATAAAATAAAAAAACATACAAAAGAATACCACCGGATTGCTGTTTTAAAACTGCTATGTGGCGAGCTTTGTCCACATTCAGCACATACATTTTTCATTGCATCTGTGATTCCCAAATGGAAAAAAGCCATCTGTTACACGCAACAACTCGCAAGGTGTTAGTGTCTTCATCTTTCCTCATATGAAATTCTGTTTCTTTTTGCCTCTGCAGTATTGCCCTACAGTACTACACCAACAACAGTTTTCTTTTGGGTGGGGTTATATATTCCCTCGCTGGAACACCAGTCTGCTTGCAAGGGCACACACACACACACACACACACACACACACACACACACACACACACACACACACACACACACACACAAACATGCACAAGCAAACAAGCAGATAGCTTCAAAGTAAACAAAATGCTGCATGAGTTAATTGGATTGTAGGTTTGTCACCCATCATCATCTGTCAAACCTTGTTTATTTACCAGATTGTATTATGAAGTAAAAGTGTAATAATTGATGCTCAGAACTGACTCGGTTAGTGCTAAATGAATAGGTCAAAAATAATTAGAAAATGCAACTCCTTAATCACATCGCACTATATCCTGTTTCTTTCACAAATGCATGCACATTTATGGATGCACTGAGGGAAATTACTAATTCTGTATTTTAGTTACACTACGTTTAAGATTATTGAAGTGATACATTTACATTTTATAGGTGAAATTTACTTTATAGATCTTTTTGGCCAAATTGTAATGACTTTGCATTATCCAGTTCATCTTTCAATATCAATAGATTGATACAATACCAATGGATTTTAATGGTGTTCCTGTGAGGCGGTACATTATACACCACACAACACATTGTAGGATTAAATTATAGTCGGGATGGTAAGAAACCGTGGTTGTTGTTAAACTTCACCTTGATATCGGTGAACTCCAAACAGTCACACTTGAGCTGCTTGCTAGTTAAAAATAATTCAATTAAAACAAGGCATGCAGTCTACAACCTGTAAGGCTGCACTAAGGCACAGTAATGCTTTGAACCGAACACCAACACATCTTAGTTTAGCAATTTAACATGCTAACGTGTAATAAACCAAAGTATTGGACAAATTAAAATTACCCAGATGACGGCGTTAAAGGAAGAATCTGTGGATTACCAAAGTTATTACAATTAATTCTGAGGAGGATATGAATGTGTGTACCAAATGTCATCACAATCACCCATCCATCCAGTAGTTGTCAAGACATGTCACTAAAAACCGACAACAACACAAAAAGTCAACCTAGAGGAAAAGTCAGGGGATCACCAAAGTCAGTAGGAATTCCCCTCTTGGGGGAATAGTTGAACAGTTGTAGAGACAGTCTGTCTGGACTAAAGAGGTGGACTGACCGACCGACAGACTGACATTGACCCCCTTAGAGCCATTAAACAAGATATTGTGGGTGACCAGGACTGAGGGAGAGGTAGAGGTCATGACCGTCAATGTCTGAACCGGATTTCATGGCATTTCATTCCACTCTGGGCCAAAGTGGTGGAACCACAGACCAACATTGTCACGCCTCAGCCATAGCAAAAAACAAATGTAACAAAGCCATGTTACTAACTTTTCCTGTTATGGCTGTGTGACGTCATAACACTCAGCAACTCTGACTTGCATCCTTGAAAAGAGACACTGCAGTGAATGTATGCAAGCTTAATGGATACACGAGACATTAAGTGTACCAGACTAGATAATAAATGCGTTGTCTGATAAATGTACTGCAATGTGCTCCATGAATTTGTTATCAATTAGAGGTGATTTTCTACATTTGAATGACGTGGGGAGGTTTTGTTCTGAGCAACATTCATCAAGATCTCAAGTGGGATCTTCATGGAAGTGAGAGTGAAAAGATTGTAATGAAAATCTGTTATAGAGTGCAAGCTGAAGAGGGTCTTAAGAAATCAGGATGCTGAGATAAAATATCTAAACATTTATGACAAACACACAACCCCCCCATCATATAATGAGTCCCTCTATCGTTATTTGTATTCAGATACTTCCACCTTGTCACATTATTTTACCACCCATTGTGCTATGAAATGAAGCCTATTTACAAATCATTCTCCTTCTGATTTGATAAATGAAACTGGTGAATGAGTGAGCCCGCTGAATGGCTTGTTTGAATAATTGAACAGTACTCAATCAGACAACATTAGGCAGTGGTGGCGACCTCGCCATCTGAAATAATTACCACCCGACAACAGACTACACATGGGTGCTGCCTCCACAGGGACTCCACATTTGAGACCAGTAGATTAGAACAACACCACCCCCCACATCCACCGCATATCTCACATGCCTTGACAAACACCACCTACAGAAACCTGCAGAGGCCTCTCAGTGAGAACAGGAAAGGAAAGGGGACACCCACAGCAGTGTTCAGGGTGTGGGATAGCTGCCACTGCAGTGGGGTAATGCTTACTGTCAGGATTGAATAAATCACAGCCACAGAACCGACACTATTTATGTATTCGGACAAAGACCCCACCCCCTACCCTTTCAAATTCGCAGTAGCTATTACCAAGAGATTGTATATAGTTAGTTAGTCACTTCCAATTTATTTAGACATGATTTATTATGTACACCATCAATCATAAAACAAATGAAAACCCTATTTTAGTAATCTTGGGGTGAAATTGGAAATATCCCTGAAATTGAAACAATAAGCAAAACGTACAGGAGAAATTAAGATATTTTGGACTTTAAAATGAGCTAGATATAATTGAAATGACTGAGACCTTGAACACTAGTATCTCTGCAAATAACATACTAGTATTTGTCTCTTTTGTTAGGATAGTGTTTTTAGATACATCACAGTTACTGTACGTACACTCTATTGTTCAGTTAAATCTGCAAAATGTAATATGACACAATGTCCATTCTCTGTCTTACTTTTGTATAATTGGGTTTTCACTTGTCTTGAATTATCCAGTTTTTCCTCTGTGTGTCTGGGTTTCACAGTCTCTTGAGACAAGCTTTGCTACAGAAACAGCTTTAATGTGACAACACAGGAACAGGAAGGTAGTTGTGTGACTGGATGAATGTTTTCAGCATGGAGTGGGTCACTAAGCGTATCGTGCATATGTCTGTGCCAAGGTACTGTCTGCAACTGAGCCTCATTTACTCCCGCACAGACTGGATGTGATTGACAGCTGGGCCGAAGGGCCTTTGGCTCCTTCCTGATTTTCTTTTCCACTAGAGGTGTCCTCTGGGACTTGGAATCCATGCTACAGTATATCAGCAGAACAGCTTATGGCTGTAATGAGGATGAAAAGCAAACTGAACATCGAGCCAGTGTTTCCGTTCTGTGCTGCTCTTGAGTTATACAAACTATCATTTTGTTTTAGTTTTATTATTTACATTAGACATTTTTTGGAAAACCAGTCACAACACTGGCTTGTACTACTATTTAAATAGTTGGTGTCCATAAATGAGATAATCCAAACTTTAAAATTGCCTAAATATGAACTGTTATCCAGCAAGTGTGAATTATAATTAGGTTAACTTTTTTTTATTAGTCACTCCTTATATCTAAAATCCAAAATGACACTGAGAAGCTAATGTTTATTCACGAGATTATCTTTGACACAAAATCTTTTTATTCTTTACCAGCATTTTCTTTTATTGTTCACAGTGTATTTTAACTGTTGTCACACAAGGCACTTTTTTATTCCAAATTGGCCAACAGTAAGGCTTTTCACAAAAACAACATGTCATAAGGTATTAATGCAAAGCGACGCAACTCATTGCAGGATCCAAATTGCAATCTCTATTTTTAAACCTAATTCCAGTGATGGCTTACAGTACACTCATTCCTGTAGCTACTTAAAGTAGAATCTTTTGAATTGATATTTGGGATAACAGTTGTGACAGAATTAGGGGGTATTGAAGCTGTAACCTTTTAACTTAGCCGCAGATAGCTCATAGCTCTTTTCAAAATGCATGAGTATGGCATTGCTTGACAATTTTTGATGTTCTCGCTCCTTTGAACACACAAACTCAAGTACAGACATCCCTGCTATTGATAAATTGAAACGGTTGTCCAACAGTGGAAGAATGCAGAAAAAAGTGCTCATAAATGGAATTATAATGAGCTAAAGGTGTGTACGTTCAAGATATAAAAAAAAGCTATTTTGGCATATTTCACCAACTGTATTTAAAGTAGCTGTCATAAATTCAGGCTTTTTTTAGTATTATAGAATTGCTGCCCCTCTTCTAGCTACGCTATTGATTCCTCTACATAAAAGTATGGTGGCCTTATATTTTTCAAAAGAAACTAACAATTGCTGCTGTTAATGAGATATTCTGAAATCATTTACCCCTGGACCTAAATGAGACCTTCAATTGATTCAGTCAATATCCCTGGACACTGGTGCTTCCAATTTGCACATGAGGTGATACAGCCTCTTCTCAAATAACCAAGGTCTGGCCCTGTGTCTACATTTACAGACCCATCTCCAAGGTGCTGTTTTCATCCACGGTTTCAGAAGAAAAAAAAATGTAAACTGGTATATTTTATAAATCGAAGTAATAACTTAGAAAATTGGATATTTTGAAGCCCAAAGTGCAGCCTTTGACACTTCGATTGTATTGATTATTTGATTGCATTTATAATATTATGTTGCAAAATTCTCTGAGGCTATTCCAGGTTCCCAGAGGATGCATTTTAATGATTTGGTGACCCTCTGACTTTCCTTCTTGCACAATCATCAGGCCAATACCTATATAATATAATTTACCACCGATACTGAACTCGTACACAAGACACTACTTTAACTTTAATGGACTGAGCTCATTCACACTCTACAGAGGATCATCCTGTTTCATTATGGACTCCATAAAGTTTCCTTTTCGCACAAACTTCAGGTCAAATTGTCCACCTGCATTCCCCAACATGTCCATTGCTGACACCACATGTGGGTTTACAAAAAACAACAACAATAAGCACTTGTGATTAATTGTTTTTTATGAACAGTATCATTTGTTCTATCTAACACCTTTCCTATGTGGGATGTAAGGAGATTTGAGTTAGGAAGCTTTAGGGCTGTAGAAATTCAGTGTTGACTTAAAGACCTCCCTTTTTGGGTTACTTCTAAAGTCTTACTTTCCTTTAATGTGTCTTGCTCTTCTGCTAGATGTCTTTCCCATATTGTTCCGTTAATCCTACCTGGCTTTACACACTATTACATTTAGCAACTGAGATCAAAGAAGAGCCTGTGCTCATATCCTCGGGGAGACAGCTTTATTATTAAATACAGAGATTGCAGAGGGTCCTGTGAGGCAGTCTACTCGATTGAATTATCTTTTGACTCTCACATTAGAAAAAGGTGGTAGAGGTCGGTAAGCGCAAGACAGCTCTGTCTTAGAGCGACTTTCTGTTTCAAATAATATAATCTCAATAAACTTTAAACTAATCAACTGTATGAGCCACTGTTACAGTTGGAGTAACCACTCCTGCTCCCTCTTGTCCTGTAGTGTTACGGGACGACTTCAGGCAGAACCCACAGGATGTGGTGGTGGCGGTCGGGGAGACAGCCAGTCTCGAGTGTCAGCCTCCACGCGGGCATCCTGAACCCACCACCTTCTGGAGGAAAGATAAAGCTCGCCTTGACCTCAAAGATGAGAGGATTACGGTGGGTAACTCATCAGGGAACATCTTGTACAATACCTTTATACTCTGAATCACATGCTCAAAGATTCACTTATTCAGATTTACCTAGAGCTGTAACCATAGAAAGCACTCATCATTGAACTGGTTCATTGTAATTACTTGCCTTTTTTTTTTGTCAGGTTCGTGGAGGAAAGCTAACCATCTCAAATACCAAGAAGAGTGATGTGGGGATATATGTGTGTGTGGCGGCCAACATGGTTGGGGAGAGAGAGAGTGAAAAAGCTCAGCTCTCAGTGTTTGGTAAGAGGTCTCATATACACTCTTTGCCTGGCTCAAAAAGCAATGAAGCATGACTTTATTCATCTGAAGTATTTACCACTCTGTCAAAAGTATATTTAGCATCCATGCCATGTGTACTGCCCACATCCAGAAAGACCAGCGTTTGTGCAACGGCCTGTGAACCAGGTGGTCCTAGTTGACGAGACTGTAGAGTTCAGGTGTCAGGTTCATGGTGACCCACCTCCTACACTGCGCTGGAAAAAAGAGGACGTGGACATTCCCCGCGGCAGGTGAGGGATGCTATGAATGTGTGTTGCGCATATGTCTGTCGATGCATGCATGTTTGTGCGTATATTTATGCAATAAAAGTCATAATAAATAAACGTGAAGCACAGCTAATGAGTTGTACTTGAGAAAAAAGAAAAAGATTCAACATATTACACATGGAAGACTTTCATCAGTGTGACAAAAATCATTTATTAGACTCGGAGAATCTCATTATTTGCTGTTTGAACTACTAGATGAAAGCATGTGCATCGGTTGCTTTGACTAATTCTCACTTTCAAGTACAACTGCACTTTATGTGTGTGAACATGAGACAAAATAAAACATGCAGAGATTGAAGCGCATATGTATTATAGAAAACATTCCAATACAGTAGCCATACAAGGAAGAGTTCCTCTGTGAAGTCTGTAAAGTCCAGTCAGTAGGAAAGGTGTTGATTAATTCCTATGTTAATTTCTTTGGTAAATTGTGATGCTGTTGTAATGGATTGCATCATATTCAAAGGTGTTCCTGTGGTTTGGTTCACCCTTGTGTACCCACATCATAAGTACATATTAATTGCCCTGCAATCCCATTAGAGCACTTATTTTTTAAGTCATTATCATCCTGTCATGTGGGTCTTAATAGTTACTGCTCAGCGCTTTATACTTTTAATTACAGTATGTCTCATTATGCAATCTGGCCATCCATCAAAACCTTTTAATTCCTTTGATAGGTCTGAGTATAAGTTTAAGACCCCTTTTCTTTTCTTTTGATAATATAAAATGATTAACATGACATTCAAAACATGCTGGCATTATTTAAGGCTGCAAAAGAGGATGACAAAATGAGATTCAACTGGACTTTATATGGTTTTACAACTAAATTGACTTGAGCAATAAATCCAAGTTATGTAACAAATAACAAAGCAAACTGTAACAAACACTTAAATTGAATCATAAAACACAGACAAAGTGGCTATTTCAGACACATAAACATGAATCGTAAAAACAAAAGAATGTCACTGACTTGGTAGCTTTTGTAAACTGAATTTGGACCTGATTAAGATGCTTACATAATTTCATATTAAATCAGACTAGGTACAATACGTTAATGTTTGGCTGGTTTAATCGTCAGTTGTTCTCTTGCCTCTTGCTTTGGATTGATGGAAAATGTGTCAACGAAAACCAATTATGTATATATAATTAACTATGTAATAATGTTTAAATAATAAACTGGTAATTAATTAAACATTAGTGGTAATCACTACTATAATTGCTATCAAGCGTCAACTAAATCAAATATAAAAGTATCAACTAAACAGAATAAAACTTGAGTAAACATGGACCCTGTTATGCTCAACCTAGTGAGTCAACTATGTTAAATTGATGATTCATAAAAAGAGAAACGTTCACTTGTGCAACAAGTTTAACTAACACTTGTTACAAGCCATTATTGCCGTATGAAATCAGTATGGTCCAACTCTCTGGTGTGTCAGAATGTCTTGTAAGGTAGAACAACTGCCTGTCCCTCTGTCTGGAAGTCTGTCTGCCCACCTGTGTTGTGCCCTCTACCTCAGCACCCCTTGACTCTAGAAACATGTCCTACTTTCAGACCTGCCTCGCCTCACTTCCCTCCTTCCACTGCTTTCATTCTTTTCGTAAACCCGTCAGCCTCCTGGGAAGTCTGTATCTGGGTCAGGGATGTGCTGTGAATGGAGTCCTCAGCAAACTCTGGACAGACCCCACAACCTCCATCGATATTCTGCCCACACCCTTTTGAACATCTATTTCAAATGTGACTTTTTCTCACCCCTTGTGCCATTTCTCTGCCTGACTTGTCTCCCATCTCTGAATCAGTATGGCTGGCTAAACAATTTCACAAGATCTCTAACGCCAAAAGGCCCCCCAGAGAGGGAGAGCCAAACTCCTTGCTCTTCTACTCTTTCTGTCTGTAGCCCCTCTGAGGCGCTTATCTAAACTCTGGTAGCTGAGATGTTTCCCCCACTCTAACTGCACTACTGCTGCCTTGCAGTATGCTGCACTGGTGAATGCACACTGATGCATGGAACACATCTATGAATTAGTCATTTCTTACTGCTCGGCTCATTCATCAAATTCAGTTTGTCAGACTGTGCCACTCCCTTACTCCCAGACTGTTTGTCTATCTCTCCTTCTGTCTCCGTCTCCCTCTCTTTTGCTTGCTCTCTCCCACACAGATGCACTCTCACACACACACACACATACACACACATAGTATAGCATACTGCACAGCCCACACCGCAGTGGGTGGCTCGTCTTTATAAATATTGAAATAGTGGAACAGCCAGGGTTCCAGCTGAAAGCACCTTTCATTTTGCCATGCCTTCATCTCAGCATAATTGCTCCCATTTTTTCTGCTTCTGTGGCAGTGAATGCAGCAGGGAGTCTTTAATTGTCTAAGAAAGTCTTTTTTTATTCTATCAAAAATGACAACCTAAGTAAAAGCTTCCATCTAAAACATCACACAGGTTTACACAACGTTGATTCAATTTTACTGTTTGTTGATTGTATTTATTCTATTTAAATGCTCATTTTGATTTGCGGAATTGTCATTGATCTTCCTGTTTTATGAAATTGACCTGTGATCCCGTCACTTGACGTGATGTCACTGTCTACAGGTATGATATCAGATATGAAAAAGAGGACTTCCTGCTGAGGATAAAGAAAGCATCAGTCAGTGATCAGGGAACCTTCACCTGTGTAGCAGAGAACCGTGTGGGTAAACTGGAGGCCTCTGCCTACCTGACTATCAGAGGTGGGTAACTGCTTGTGGACTCACTCGAAGCAAAGCTCATAACCCATCCGTGATATTTTTTTGTGTCTCCCAAAGCAGGCCACAGGACAATCAGTCCTTTATTGCCCACTTTACGAGCATTATTGCCCCCCTGCTGAAAGACTGGGCCTGACCACAGCTTTTCTTTCATATAGCAGGGCTGATGTAGTTGATTGCTCCAGATCTCCAGCCAGGCTCCAGATATGAACAATCTAACCAGCTTTAAGTGAACTGTTATGACTTCTCCTGGGGGGCTCATTCTCCATCCAGCCCACTCACTCCATACTTACACCATAACAGTGTAAGGAAGCTATTTCATAGTAAAGGTTGACATTAAACAATTAAAAATAATATATTTCTATTTGGCAAATCAGACCCTCTCTGCTTTCTGCTCGTTACTATAAGAGCCTGAAAACATTGTTGATACAATTTAAGATAGAAGATAGAGAGATAGAAGTAACACTTGACTTGGAACCAACCCATAACATATTGGTATCACATGGATCAGTACTACATACATCATAATACACACTGTACATTACATGTCCCATAACATTAACGTTTCATTCCTTCTTTATTACTTTATACTTTTTTATGTTGGATTATTGTTGTTGTTCCTATAACTCAGGCATGACTTGTTGTATACCCTGAAGAGATGTCCCGACCCAATCTTAAGATTATTGGTGGAAACAAACAAGGCATATTTTGACCAATATATCCCTTATGTTAAGCCAGATTTGTGCTTGGGTATAATGGTATTTGACATGTATGGTGAGTTAACACAGACCACGAATACAGAAGCTGCACTAAAGCAGTAAACACTAGTCTGAATATTTTCAGAAAGACAAGATGAAAGATTATCAAAAAAATGATCAATGATAATTAAATAATCTTTAATTTAATGTTTCACATTGGGTGCTCGTGTGCTTATATTTGCACTCGTTTTTAATAATTTTTACTAATAAAGTTCATATTGGGCTGATGGTGTAACAAAAATAATACATGACAGTCAGCCAGATGGCAATGATTTGACAACAATTATATTTTGCTAATCAGTCACTTAGATTTCATTTGTTCTAAGCCTGTCCTTGTCAGAGGTCTGTTTCACTTACATGAGACACTTGATATACAAAGAAATCTGTTAACTGTGTGAATGTGCTCTTCAGGTGACATGGTTTGCAGAAACATTGTTCAGCCAGTGTTGGCAATGGTTACCCTTCTCTCTATTATTGCCAAGGTGCCATTTCCTTGAGGCCCATGCCATCACCTGCTTTTGGTGACTGAGCTCCATCCTCCTCCCCACCCAAACTTCATGGATGGAAACAAAGGTTACGATATTGTAACCCTAGTTCTATAAGCACAAGCGGAGTCCTCTACTGGTCTCTATGGGTAATACAGTCCTCTAATCACAAGCATGCAATGGAAATTTGCATAAGCTTAGCAGGCCAATCAAGATGTGCCCACCCAAATACGTACTGATGGGGTTCTTGAAGCAGTGATTCAATCCATGGAGATGAGCTGTCAGAGATAAGAGTGTGCTGCCTTTTGTACTGTCTGGTCAGCTTGTGTTCTGGTAGCCACATCCAGATTGGCCGCCTATGCTTATGCAAATTTTCAATGGCCAAATCCATGCTCGGGATTGGAGGAGATTATTACCCATAAAATTCGGTAGAGGGCGGAACCTGTGTAAATTAGAACCAAACTCCATCTCATTCATTTCTGATTTTCATTCTTTTTTTCTGTCCCTCTGTTCTACTCCTCTGCTTTCCTTCTCTTTGTGTTGTGTGTTAATCTCACTCACACCATTGTTGTGTCACCAGCTCGCCCTGTTGGTAAGTAAGAGCTGATCCCATTATGCATGCGTTGCTCTTCTTCGTTGTTTCTGTTTTTGATCACACACGTATGCATGGGTTGATGTGGCATTCCACAAACATTCATCAAACTAATATTGGACATGCATATCCACATTGTTACTATCAACCCTTGAATTTTTCCCGAGCAGTTTGGATTTACCACCTCACTTTTTTCAAGGGGTCCAGATACAGTATGATTCATATGCCCTAATTCAGAAACTTGAATTGAAAAGGACGTTATGGCACCCTGATAATTAGTTGATATCATTCATTCGGATGTTCTAGCAGCTGGATGAATGACTCGTGTGATTGGCATAGTCAAGAAATAGTTCCTAAAGAAATAACAAAGACCTACTGCATGAACCTTTTAGATTGTAGCTGGACCTTCAGTCCAAGCATTTTCCTTTTAAAACTAGTCCTTCTATCACACGCTTTTTGAAAGTCTGTGCCAATGTGTTGCTGTTGTGTTATGGTTTATTTCACCTCTAATCTCAGAGGCGCCCCAGTTTGTGGTGCGACCCCGTGACCAGATTGTGGCACAAGGACGAACAGCTACCTTTCCTTGTGAGACCAGAGGCAAACCACAGCCCACTGTCTTCTGGCAGCGAGAGGGTAGCCAGGTGAGGGCACTGATTTTGACAAAATGTGTTTTTTTAAATGTAGCTGTATAAATGTGTGCATGGTAGGGAATTAATGATATCTCTTATAGACCCACCTTGCTATACAGACTTAAATTAAAATAATTATAAATTTTGCAGCAGCATCCAGACTTAAGTATCTAAAAGGTAAAAAATGGCCAAGGGTCTAACTAAAAGGATCAAACCAGATGACAGCACAGTGTAGTTCTGTTCCATATACAGATAACGAAGTGGTCATTTATCACCAATCTACCCAAGTCCTACTGGCCAATTCACTTAGCAAGAAACAATGTCATGTGCAGCATTAGAGTCATTAGACATAATGAAAGCAGGCGAATGTCCTTTCCTGCCCATCAGCTTGTCTGCTTAGGTGCAGAAACGGACAAAGCTGATTCCTCAATTTCATGACAATGACTGCAGATTATTACAGCAGCATTATCACTCTCGGGGGTAAACTGCCATTCAGACCTAGTAGGGAAGAGACATTGACCCACTTTTCTAACTGAATTGTACATAATTGTTGGACTATGTAAGCAAATTGAAGACATGTTTTATAAATATGCTAAGTTGAAATCCATAAAATACATTAAAAGGTAACCATGTCTAGGTGACTAGTTGGGACCACAATTATTTTAATTTGTCCAGTATTGAGTGAGAGCGCTGCAGCCAGAAACCACTAAATAGATTGTAATGTAATCGCTTTGGGCAAATTGTCACTGTCAATTTACGTCCACTAAAAGTGCTTTTATTTGCTACTGACACTCAGATTGCTTGTCTGAAGACACTATGGAAATGTCCTGACAGAGAAGTAAAATGTTATTAATTTTGCTTGATCAAGTCTGTCTTTACCCATTGGAAAATTGCTAAGACAGCCAACTCTTAATTTGGGAAAGTAATTATTTAGAACAGTTAAGTCACTATCAGTGATAGGAAAATCTGCATAGGTATCATCTGCATAAAGTAAAACATATTTATATGTGCCATTACCAAGGGTGAACATTTAATTTGAGAAAAACACGTTTCTCAAAATTGACTCAGATGAGCATAACCTTATTAGAGAGATATGATTTAAACTACTCAAGAGTAAGCAAGCAAATGTAGTACTTGAGTTTTACCAGGAGAACTACTGATAATGTGAAGTATATTTGCAACAATAGTCTTAATAATCTATTCAAAGCCGTGGTTAATTTTGTGTGGCAAATAATATCTACTTTATGAGCAACTTAATACTCATTTTTTTACAGAATATGTTTTACCTTCACATGGATAATATGCTTGTCAATAAGAAATAATAGAAATAAATGTCCTTTTAAAGGAATTGTATACCTTTGGGCTACTACTACTAAGAAAGTATGTCATGCTGGCTTTATTGACATTGCTTCCCTGTTTCACTCCATGTAGGATCTTCTGTTCCCCAACCAGCCAAAACAGGGAGATAGCCGTGTTTCTGTGTCAGTGAATGGAGAGCTGACCATTTCATCTGTGCAACGCTCTGATGCAGGGTATTATATCTGCCAGGCCCTCACTGTAGCAGGCAGCATCCTAGCCAAGGCCCAGCTTGAGGTAGCAGACGGTAAGGCTGGACACACACAGAGTAACTATGAGAGCTACTTTCATATTGTTAAAGTATCTGATATAACAGCACCAACTGCATTAATAGCAATTATTTAAAAACATTTTTAACCAACATTCTATTATTACGCCTTGTTAAGTTAATTATTATATGCATCAGAAAAGTACATGCATGGTATTGTGAATACAAAACACTATTAATGCTCAATATACATACACATTTCACCAGAATGCATTAATTTTCCCTAAAGGGTATACTCTGGAGAGATTACTCCTAATAGCTGGTAGGTGACAGAAACATCACTGCTTTATATAAACCTTTTTACAGTTTGTAAACAATAATGACGTACGTAAGTGTTCGCATACTGTTTGGCAATCGAAGTACAGCGGAGTGCTTGTCAAGCTATGCAAGGGCATTAATCAACAAAGATCACAAATGCAACCTAAACAAGTTGACTTTCCAGATCCGTGTGCTATAAGTGAGTGGATCCAATAATTAAGCCAGTAGGCCAATATTAAGTGACCCGATGAATAAATGTATTTGGTGGAGAAGCCTAGCTACAGCTGTTGAAAAAAATGACCAGAACTTGTAGGTGTCCTCGTAAAAGCCTCAAACAATTTTAGATACATAACATAACATAAGTCAACAGTTAACACGTCACTTGTTAAACTGACACAGCTGTTGCTCTGAAACAGTCGTAATCCTGACTGAATTCTGTTGAACTTGAGTCCGCTGTTGGAATATCGATTCTGACAACTGAACATGCAACAACGACATTTTGATGCTGTTGACAGAAAGATTCAAGGTTCAAAGCTTGCTAACTCGTCTGGATGGCTGGGGAAAAACACTATTTCCGTAGCCAACATGCACATGCATATTTTTGATGACATTTAATGACTAATGATTTCTAAAAATGATGGACAAATTATAAACTTGCAATGATGCTTTCAAAAGCCAATGTCTTCAAACTTTAGGCTGTGGAACCCTCAAACATATTTGACCTTGCTTTCTGAAGTCACAGGTTTGTTTTAGCAATGTTGTTGGTGGAGGGTACTAACAACACACTTTACAATTTAATGGCATTGTCAATAGTAGTCTGCATTTATATTTGATGTATTTTTGTTTTGATGCATACTGGGCTTTTATCAACGACATAAAAACACATAAGATTGCAGCATTGTCCAGACCTAATATAAAACAGTGAATATACAGCACTTGTCTGCCCACACTCAGATCGGCAAAGATGCATCTTACAGTATATTCTAAAAGCCAGTCACCCACACAATCATCTTGTTTCATTATCACCTCACTGTGGTAAATGTGAATAGTCTGAAAAGACTACAACTGTGTAAAATAAAACTGCCTCCTTGATGGAGAGACACTTTAAAATAAAATTTCCTTTGACAAAGCTTTAATGTCAACATTAAGTGCTGTGCCGCTGCTAGCTGGGAGCTGTTTATGCCCTTCTCTCCATTTGTTTCTTGGCTTTTTCTCCCACACATTATTAAATTGACATCTGTTGAAGGGTTTTTGGAGAGGAAATGACTCCTGTTCTGTCACTCAGAAGAGATGGATCAATATCAAAATGTTTGGTTTAGAGCAGGAGGGAAGTGAGAAATGAGGTTGATTGATGGCTGTAAACGGAGAGTTGCCGTGATACCAAGTGTAGTTGACGTGACGTTTCTGGCATTACTCAAGATTAGGGGTGTCCAAGAGGGTCTGGATGTACATTTTCTGATGGTCTATATATGGACTAGTGCTCCACCCGGGGCATTAAGTCAGATGTGTGATTGACAGGTTTATTAAATATCCAGTCAGATTTGTGAGAATGGTATGTGCGATAGTGATTTTTGGGCAGAATAGGTGAGTCCAGGGCAGTTCACCTGACTGCTGTAAAAACAGCAGCCGTGCACTCTTATGCACACACACCACTGCATACGCTAGTTTGCTACCCGGAGGTCGTGTGTGAGGATGGAAACCTAGTCATTGTATTTAGCCCTTTTCAGACTGGGTCACCATTAGCATCTAATGTAACTAGTGGGAATCCAAGCTGACCATGGATGCTGCCTTCCCCATAGGAGCAAGCTACACTCTTTTCAAAGCCATATTTCAAGCCTACAGGGGATGGATACTTGATATTAGAAGATGTAGTGTGTATTTCTTCAACCTGTCTGACGGACTCTTATGGACACTGAGGATGCCTGGAGCCTTAGGTGGCTACTTGTGTGATGCTTGAAAAAAAAGTACAAACCAGGACCTCAAGAGTTACCTTTCAAATCTAGTCTTGAGCAATGGTGTAATGGTATTTGTAGAAATTGATGCTTGGATTAGATACACTACTTTTATCAATGTTTTAATAACCAACATTCAATCAGTAGCAGGCATACAACCAGTAGTTAAGTCTCTCAACATTCCTTTATCTGCAAACCTAATGTAAAACAATTTAGTTTTGCAGCAGTAGTAAACAATCTCGAAAAGCAACATTTGATTATTACCTTTGTCACGGATGCCTGGAATGTATGATTGCATTTCTTACAGGACTACAGCTAAATTAGTAACAGCAATAAAAATGTTGTTTGCTCTCTAATCGCTTGGGGGGTTGGGGTTGGAGGGGTAATCATAGCTTGATATACAGTAGGTGTAAGGTTTTCCTGAAAATGAAATGCTAAACTGTCCTTCTTTAGCCAATATAAAGACTAATGCTCAACTGAAGTTCCCCATAAAAGGCTCATTATTGAAGCATTTATTTCTGTTATAAGGTTAAAATCCTAACAAATGCTTGTCAGCAATACCATGTAGATGATGTTCATATTGCCACATAAATGCAAACTATTCAGCCTCTGTACAGTAATCATTGGCATATCACATGTGGTTCTGCTTACTGTACCTTCACCCAGTTGCTTGAGGTGCCGTGTTCCTCATTGTGCTAAAGAAGGTGTGATGAAAGATTAGGCATGGGGAAGCTGCTGTAAACACTTGTACAACTGGAGACAGACCTGATAACAGTGGAGAGCAGCAGTGAGGAAATTGGAAGCGGAGGGTAGTTACAAGGCCTAGAGACTTTCAACACTCCAGATACTACTGTTGCAGAGTGCAGAGTCGGTTTTCTGGATGATATAACACGCTATAAAAAGCTTTAAAAAAGATGTATTGTTGTTCTGCTTGGCATGCTAATTTAGAGTTTAGTTTTGCGTGTGTGTGTGTGTGGCAGGGAGGAAGATGCCAAGAGGGTGGAGGTACAGCCATGAGTCAGAGAATAGGAAGAGAGAGGACAGGCATGAATGTGTTGAGAGGTGTTATAAAGAAGGTATGGTAATTAGCACCACGGGTGAAGCATCGTTAATCCTCACCTAGTAATTAAAGCTCAAAGGTGTGATGCAGTGCCATGAGCACACTGCCTTACTGTAGAAAAGGCTCACAAAACATCACTTCCTCTCACAACAAATCCATCAGATTGAACCCAAACATCTTGGGCCTGCAGTCACTAATGCAATTACTGCAATCACAAATTAACACCTTGTGATAAGGTCACATGTTTTTTTTTCCCACAAATCAGACAAAATCTAACGAAGAATAATAGAAAACATTGCTACATTCCAAGACTGTGACATAAAAATCACAGTGTTAGAAATGTGCGTTGAAAAAAATAACACCTATTCCTTGATTATCATCCTTAGCCCTGAAGGACCGCCCTCCACCCATCATCCGACAAGGCCCATCCAACCAAACGCAGGCGTTGGGAGGTGTGTCTCTACTTAAGTGTCAGGCATCAGGGGACCCAGAGCCCACAGTCACCTGGCGAAAGAATGGCGTCAATCTCCTTGGAAAGGATCTGCGATTTTCCCTGCTGGAGCACGGCAGCCTCCAGATCCAGAGTACCAGGGTGGGTTATAGTGGATTACAGAGAAATGGATGTACATAGGACTTAGCATGCAGCATTGTACAGTTAGCATTGCATGACACTTTACCTTTATACACTGTGTAGAGAATAACAGGATAATTCCATGGTTATGGCCATTTGGGTCTTATTTTTGTTAATAATTTCATTAATTGCATATGATAACCATCAAAATATTGGTGAGAACTGGAAACATGGTGACGTTGTCACAGTGAAGTATAAGCTTTTTTTCCCTCTTTTTTTGCTGTACCTGAAGTGGCCAAAGAAATTTTAGCAATCATGTTTCACCGGCAACGTTTCTAACAGGACCCGAGGATTAATTACTAAAAACAAAGGATTATTAGTTACTCTTTGAGAAAATAATTCACCCCGAAGTTAAAAATAGAGTTGTTTTGTACTCAGTGCCATATCAGTTGAACTCGTATAGATGTGTACCTACAAATAATCACTTTGTGCACACATACCTGCAAGTTGTACATGTATACAGTGCAATGTAATTTCTCTTCTTCAATCGTACGGGGTCCTATTTGTGTTTCATTATTTTGATGACCTATCTTTCACAGTACTGTCAATAGAAACAGCTATACTAAGGGAAATAGCTATATTGTACATACATAGATACACATACAAACACAAAAGTTCTGTTTTGTGTTTATTCTTCTTTTGCATGTGAAAGACGAAAGAACAATTCTCTCATCTGCCTGCTGATGTCGGCTGAATGTAATTCAAATGGACAAGTGCAGTCAGGTTGCTTTTAAAAGATGAATAGCGAGTATTGATTTTTATAAGTTGTTAAATGCTGCTATTTAGTCAGAATCTCTAAGGCAGCAGTTAGACTCAAGGACTCAAGGACAGGGACAAGTGAGTGGTCTAAAGGGGCTAATATAATGGGGAAAGTGCAATATACAGTGTCCTGTCAAAGTGCTCCTCCTGTGTCACTCTCTCTTCTACTCTCTCTTGAGAGATAGCATAGTTGTGAGTGGTTCCTCAGGCATTGCCAATATACAATAAATTGTCATATCTCGTATTCCACGTGTCAGCACTGATGATGATAATGTTGATGGCTTTGGGAATAGAGGGTGACTATTATTGGAGGAAATCAATTAAGAAAATTAATGTAAGCTCTTACTGGGCTCTTTTTTCATTGGCCGGTGTTAAAGTTTCCTCATCCACTCTCCGGCTTTTCTGGAGCCAAATGCAGGCCAGTGGAGGTTAATGCATTTTTACTGTACTACTAGCTGTGAACCTCCTTCAAAAGCCCAGAGTGACGTAAGAGCTTGTAGAAACCATCTGGGATCAGACTTACAAAGACTATTGGACTCAGTTGAACACATAAACCAAGCACAGCCTGAACACTATATAATTTGAGAAAACTGTTTTATATATATTACAGAAGAAATATTTATGGGTCAAGTTCATAGAGATTGCTTCACCTAATTCTTTGGTTTTAGTTTAAAATGTGGTCTCTCTGACAACTGTTAAAGTTGTAATGATTGAGATGCAAATGGTGGCTTGTTTTAGCATTAAGGATAATTTAATAATCTGTCTTCCTTAGCTGTCTGATCTCGGGTTGTACACCTGTGTTGCCACCAGCTCCAGTGGAGAAACATCATGGAGTGCCTACTTGGATGTCAGAGGTCTGCTTCAGAAGAAATAATTCTTATAGAAAATGAACACAGTTATATGCATATCAAGCATGACATTGCTTGATATTCTTTGCTATTGCAGGTATTCATTATGTCTCTCTCTAAATTTCCATCTTTGTCAGACTCCACTGACCTCTTAGACTTCATGCCTCACAACGCAACAGCCCTCTCAGGGCCGCCCTCCAAGCCAGTGGTCACTGATGTTACCAAGAGCAGTATCTCGTTGTCATGGGAACCGGGACCAGAGGCGGGCTCCCCAGTGTCCTCCTATGTCATCGAGGCCTTTGGGTATGTCTGTGACCTATGTCCTCCAGCTACATTTAGTGACCCCAAACTTTTATGGCAGTTGTGGGTATTTCTGTGGGCATTCAATCAAGCCAGAATATTCTGAATGGCTTACAATTATTTGTAAAAGATAAAAATCTGCTATTTGAATTTGGCAAATAAAAGCTCAGTTCAAGCAGAGAATGATTGGCACGTGAGAAATAGCTTTTGTTCTTTCCTTACCAAACAGTTGACTAAAAGAAAGGACTTCCAAGGCTTAGCGTGTGTCATGATTGTTACCCTGATTACTCTTTTTGAGGATGACAGGACGTTTTTCTAAATATTTCACAAGTGAATATGGCATGTCATTAATGTATGACGTGATTTTTGCTTCCAGTCTCTAGAAACACCCTGAATAAATTATCTAGATTACTTCTGTAGTGTAACGATAAGATTCTTCCTAATTAATTCAATTTAATCATGCTCTTTCTACAGTCAGTCAGTGAGTAACAGCTGGCAGACAGTAGCAGACCATGTGAAGACCACTGAGTTCACAGTCAAGGACCTACGACCCAATACTGTCTACCTGTTCATCATCAGGGCAGTCAATGCTCAAGGGCTTGGGGACCCCAGCCCCATGTCTGAGCCAGTCCGGACTCAAGGTACAAAAATAAGAGTGTATTGTAATTCATTCTTATATCTACACATCAATATTCCACTCTACATTTCTGAATTTCTTTCTGTCTCCTAGACATAAGTCCCACAGCACAAGGAGTGGACCATCGTCGCGTGCAGAAGGAGTTGGGAGATGTGGTAGTCAGCATGCATAACCCCGTGGTCCTTAGCTCCACTTCAGTGCAGGTCACATGGACTGTGAGTACTTGTATAACTTAATTATAGTAGCTTTACCTTCAGAGCAGCAAAACAAATCTTGCCGAGGCTTTTGGGAACGTTATACTTGGCATGTCACTATGTTTGGATTAGTTTGCACCCGCACAGAGTAAATTGTTTGAGGGATGGCTACACATTTATAGTCTGAGCAGCTGGTGCTCCATCAATTTAAAATGGTTTGAGGTGATGCTGGTATCAAGACTAATGTTTCTATTCAGGACAAATACATCACCATTAAGTGCTACATGTGTCACTTCTGGAGGCAGTTTAAAGTCAGCCCTTTATCTTAGAAATGTTATTTCTGTCTGTTAGCAAGGTGTCCCTAGTAACTGCTGCTGGAGGGTTAATGACACACCTAAGATGGGCTTACACTAGTCTGCTATTTCGTGCTTGTCGGCACGACAACCTTGTATGCTGCTTGCAGACTGACATAGTGACGGGAAGAACCTGCCTTTGTGGTCCTTCCGAATAAGTCTGCGGACGTTATGGGACCCGGCTGCATTTGCGAGAAACACACTTATTCGTTCCTGAATGTCAAGCAAAAGTGTCTGTATTAAAGTGGTTTCTGTGCACTGTTGGATATGTTCTGAATTATTTGTTGCTCTGTGCATGTCCTGTAGGAACAGTTGCACAAATGTGCTTTTCTCATTTCATATTTCATATTTCAGTGAACTTTAATTGGACAATCTGCTACTCAACTAAATGTCAGGTGACAAAACAAAGATGCCAGTGTCACTAGTTGTAACCATAACCCTTATTCTAGAGCGCATCTTGATTCATTCTATGGCTATCTTCTAAGACGATAGGAAAGTGAACACATAGGAAGGTAATTTATTTTGATTTATGGCCTTAACCACATCAATTATTTTTCCAGTAACACAGATGAATAAACATTTGAGTGGCACTACATCTTATGTCCATAAGGCTTTTATATTCTCAAATCATTCTGTTAATGACATGCTGACTGAGGCTACAGAGAGGAAGAGACAGAGAGAAGAAAAGAGATCCATCCTAATCTATTTTGACTGGTCTAATGATAAACAGCTGCTTTATATCACTTGTGAAAGCCTTTCCTTGCTACTGCCCTTGTTAACAAGCCATTACTATGAGTTGTATGTTACATATTTTACTCCTCTCCAGCAATGGTCCAGCAAAAAAAAAAAGAAAAGTCGAACTGTTTTGATCCAATATTTTGAGTCCAAATTATGCTGAAGGTCTGACTCATGGGTGTTGTTCAGCTTTGGCAAATAGACTACAACTCTCTTCATGTGGTTTCTGGCTCCTCTGCTGCTAATTAAACTGTATGATTAACTAAGCGTACATTGTCACTGACAGAGGACACTAACGGAATGCTGATCCACAGCTCCAAAGCAGTTTACACACAGATGTACGCCACCTCCCACATCATTACCGTACAGTATGTCTTCATTCCACTCTCTCTCCTTCTCCTCTCCTTTCAGGTTGAGAATCCATCCCAGTTTATTCAAGGCTACCGTGTTCTGTACCGGCAGACGTCAGGGCTGCCCTCCCCAGGGCCATGGCAGATGCAGGACTTGAAGGTTGCCTCGGAGAGGGACATAACTCTCTCCGGTTTGAAGAAAGGCATCGTCTATGAGATTAAAGTGCGGCCATACTTCAATGAGTTCCAGGGTGCAGACAGTGAATCCATGACAGCACGCACCATGGAAGAAGGTAAGCGACAAATTAATTCACATTTCTGACAGAAATCAATTTCTCTGCTGACTTTATGTTGTAAAGAAATATAAAAATGAGTTACTTATGCATGCGCAAATGCTCTTGTGTAAATGGTTCTACCTACTTTTATATTTAGTTGCTGCTAGTAATGGCTTCATGGCTAGATAGTAATGGATAATGGCATTTCAAGTACAGCCGCCCACACACGCACGCCGCTGCAGTAGTATGTCCCCTGTGTGGGAAAACAGGTCTACCAGACAGCGCAGTGGGGGTCTGTGACAAGCCTGAGCCTCTGTGGGTTGGTGGGCAGAAGGGGAGGGCACAAACTGTCTCCTTTGACATAAGCTCAACTCTCTTTGCTCCTCAGTGGACCCCTGCTGCCTTGACTCCGTCACACACCAACCAGAGCTGCATGGCATACCACCACCCTCCCCCGCCCCCCGCCCTCCCTCCACCCCTTTATCAACCCAAACACACACACAGACTGTTTATATCTCCAATTTATTGGTGATACCACTTGTTGGTGTTCTCCTTGTCCTCCTATTGTGAAGGTCAAATGATCCGCTACTGGTTCTTCTTCGGTTAACTGTTTGTTGCACAAATGACTTTAACATAAAATCATTAGTTGCATACTTTATTTGTAAAATGGACAACTTGTAGTATAATTTGGTAATTATAGCCTTAATCTCTTTTCACACAGGGACGTCCCTGTGTGACAAGGGGACATCAATCAAATCTAAACACATGACATGATACTGTATGCATTTTTTATTTTAGTTCAATGGGACTTCATTATCTTAGATATCCACTGTGAATAAACAGCCAGAAATCTGCTCGTAAAGCCATGCCTCATTACACCAGGACTTGCCTGGGAATCATCACATTTTTAAGTTGTGTTCAGTATCAATGTAATGCATTTCTATGTTCATGTGTACATTTGAAACAGGAACTGCTAATTGCTATTTGGCATACCTTTAATGGTGCCAGTTTGCCAAATTGTCAACTAAAAAATGCTAAGGAAATGGGTCTCGATTTTGAATCTGTAAATAAAGAGAGAAAAAGGGTCCCCTCAAAGTCCTAATGGTGCTATTGGATGACACTATAGCAACTCTCATAAAAACTGAAGAAACTCCATCCACTGATGAGGACCATGTCATAAGGTTTAAAACTCAGGAAAAAGCTGGCACTTGAGATGGGATTTTTAAACTACCACATACCATTCAAATACCAAGGTCAAGAATGACCTTACATGCTTTCTGTACTTCATAAACGCTGTGTTCTGCCTGCCGGCTGGGCACGGGGACCTCTTGATGACGTTTATTGCATTCATGTGCCCTACAAGCTGCACTGTATGGAACATGGCTTGTACTGAACTGAGAGCAAGTCATTATAAGGCCATTAATGCATCTTCCTCGGAGGAGGATGAGTATGGCTATGAACAGGGGCTGCAAAGGGAAATTGCCTTTGCTGTAGCCCAATTAAAATGGCCACACAGGATCACAAGAGGTCTTTGTGGACTGGGGCACATGCTGTTGTTACTTGGGATCCTGGAAACAAGGCGTCGTGGTACAGAAAATTGGTTTGATCTACTGATACTCTCGAGACCGGAAATGTGCTGCTCTGCAGAATTAGGAGCATAACACTCTATCCATCAAAGGCAGATTGGGAATGTGCCACTGTCTTTGTGAAATACTTGGAGAGGGCATCTTAGGGGTCTCGGAGGTCAAAACAGCTGATGTCTCCCACTGCAAACAGGAGAAATACATGTGCATTATGATTAATGATATTAACATCCCTACGATAAGTTGTTGGTGGGAGAAATGTGGCCAGAGTCAGTTGGGTCTGTGACGTCACCGCCATCCCTATCATCCATTGTATCTTCAGGGGTTCCACCCTTGCCGATAGCAAATCAAAGGGAATGCAATGGTGTAATTAAGAAAGAGGTAGATACTGTTAAAATTAGGATATACTGATGTTATGAGACCATGGCAAGAGGGTCAGTGAGGGGAAAAGACAACACCATCCTGTGTGGAATAGAACTCCCTGGTCCGATAATAGATGGAATTTATTTTACTTTACATGTGTTATATTGGGACAGTTATGTTGACATAGAAATGTTTGCTAATTCATGAATCAATTTGCTTAATTGATGCACTCATTTGCATCGCAGGTTATGTTTACCAGTTTATACCCTGTATAGCAGGACATTAAGCAGCTTAAGTGCCTTTTGGTTAATTGCGCAGCTGTGAGTAAAAACTGAAATGTTGGAGACATTGGAATTATTAATTGTTTTATTAAATAACTCTAGTTACTGTGTTCATCAGTCTTAATATAAGTATTAGTCACATTATTAAGAGCATACTCTTTGACCTTTTCTGCTGTTCTGGACATTTATTGTAATGTTATCCTGAGTCATTACTGGTATTGTAGCCATTATTCATCCACAGGGATTGCTCTTGTACATGCGGCAGAACTACACTTAATGCTTCCTGTCTTTTCCTAATGTAAACCTTTAACAGACTGGGCAAGCTCCATCGGTTTGCGGGAACAGCACCACAGAAGTGATATTTGGAAAACAGGAGCTTACTTGCTTGATGGTGCTCTCACATTTGCTCAACAAAATATGTATAGTTAAAGTTCTCCCCTAAAAAGTCTCCTGTTTGGCATGATTGTAGTTTGAACTGTGTGAAACTGAATGCTTATCTCTGTAGCAAAAGTCCAACAGTTTTGTATCTTTGTACAGTTTTTTGGGAAAATCAAAATGACAAATGATAAACTTCCTGGCTGAAGTTTTGTAAACTCAAGAATGCTCCCAGACTGGTGGCAGTTTGCGCTCTATTGGATGTTTTAGATTTTATTGTTTGATTTTTTTGTGTGTGTGTGTTTCCCTCAATAGATTTAGGATTGTGATTTTATTTTGTGAAATTTGGCCTTAAAAGATGACATATTGCTGAATAAATTATGAGCCAGAGAATCCCACAGAATGTCTTGTTTTTTTCAAGATGTTGGCAGGCAATCCAAATCAATTTTAAAGGTTTACTTACTTCCACTACAGTCCACCTGCATCCTGCAGTTTGTTTTAAGCAAAGATTATTAGTGCCCATGCCTGATGATATAGTGTAGGAATTTTACATTTGGCTGTCAATAAATGAGTCAGTTTTCTTTCAGAATAGTAGAATCATCACTATATTGTGAAAGTACATCCGCATGAGTTCATTTAACAGCAATTGCCTCAGAAAGTCAATACAGTCCAAATGGCTGGATATAGATATCCTCAAACTGGGTTGAGTCAATTTGTTGAATGTAATAGAAATAAAGTGCCTCTCATATGGCAGATTTAAATCTTTTGTACTGCCAAGCTGTCAAATATTTTTGCCGACATGCCATATCTGTTTAGAGCCTCTCTTTTAAGCACAAGTTAAATCATTCAGGAAGCTTTGTTTCATCTTTTCAACTAAAAAAAACATCCATTGTTTTGCCATCATTTATTATATGAATTTACTGAGCCAGATGTTTAGAGCTTCCCAGATGTCAGAAAACTGGCAGAGACACTCTTTCTTATACTCCTAAAATGGCCTGGCTTTATTTATCTGATCTACCAAAACAATCTCTGCTTGTTTCTCACTGAGGCAATGTGCACATGTTCATTGCATTTTTCTCCAAACATTTCCAGAACTAATCCCATCTGGAGAAGTCATGTTACTCTCTGGCCAGGTGGCAAACAAGACAATCCCGTCATGGCCCACCTGCTTTGGCTTTTCTGCACTGCGATGCCACTCAGTGCCTTGCTTACATGAACCCACTGCAGATAGCATTATTATTTTCAGTTCAGTTAATTGGGTTCAGAGTAGTTATTTCATTCACTCGGTCAGAACATAATGATAGTTTTAATGAGAATCATGAGAAACTGTGTACCCAGAGTGGTTGTGTAGTCCGTTGAGTGAGATATGATGATTTGCTCAGTTGCATAGATATGGTGTTTGCCTCCTGCTGCCTGCAGTCTCTTCAAATCAAATTGCCAATCTGTCCATGCAGGTTATCAGGCCAGTTTGGTACATTTGAAAAAAAATGACCCATTAAAGAGAGAGTTTGAATTTGGCACCATGAGGCATAGCACTACATTTCTGTTGACAAGCCATCTCAGAATTCTCATTAGTGGACATGGAGACTGACCATTTTCATTAAGATGAGATATGCAAAATTGAATACAGCTACTTTTAATGCATTTACATGTGGTCATTATGGTTCTAGTCCATTATGGTAATAATGTTAGCTGCTGGGCTCAGCCATTTCTCCTTTGCCTGAAAAAATTCCTCTCATATCGGAATTCGCTGGCCTGCTTTGGATGGTTATTGTACGTGCAATTAGTCCAGCGCAATTTACTAGGTGTGTATAACGTATGATGCCAGGAGGATTTTAGAATGTTAAACTTAGTATAATTGAAGAATTGTGCATTGTTGTAGCTTCCAGTGCATCCCCCCCCAAAAAAATCCTTTCATCAAGATAGGAAATTGAGATGAAGTGCTCTGGTAGCCATCTGCCACACTGGCTTTGAAAATACTTTGTTGTCTGGCTTGCTCTATATGAGTTGAGGTAGTGGGTAAGGCAAATCCTTCTTTGAGATGATAAAAAAAGGAGACTCTCTAATCTTTTGACCCCCGCTTGACCCATCAGCCCCTGGTGCGCCTCCGCAGCAAGTGACAGTGTTGACAGTAGGCAGCCATAACAGCACGTCCATCAGCGTGTCATGGGACCCTCCTCCGTCCGACCAACAGAACGGCATCATCCAGGAGTACAAGGTGGGATCAAACTCCGCACCTGATAAGCTTGAATTGAATATTTTAGTAATGTACTGTACCTTATAATGAATTCTGTCTGGCGTGTCTGTCTCTTTCAGATCTGGTGTCTGGCCAACGAAACCCGCTTTCATGTCAATAAGTCTGTGGATGCAACCATCCGTTCAGTGGTTGTTGGGGGTCTGCAGACTGGAGTGCAGTACCATGTGGAGGTGGCTGCAGGCACCAGTGCAGGGGTGGGGGTCAAGAGCAAACCCCAGCTCATCATTTTGGGTAATCCACTCTCACACACACACACACACACACACCAAATCTGGGGTCAAATGAAATGACCTCATAATGGGGGACCTCGGTCTCCGTCACAGACTGGGGGTCTGAAAAAAGGATTTATCAATTTATTAGACTCGAAGAAAGAAGATTGCGCTTTACAACGCAGACGTCTACTGAGAAATCAATTGCGGTTCATTAATAAGCGTGGTGTCTGGTAACACTGTGCCAAGTACTGTTAGCCATATCAATAATACTCTTCAATATGTGTCCAGCTGGCGCTAACAAAGTCAACAGTGTTTTTGTTGGAGCTTATCAGCCTATCACATCTTATCAAATAGCTAAAGGATGCCCAGAGTATATAAGCCCAGAATCAATATCGGAGCCCGGGCCAGATGCTCTTCATCTGTGACTTTTGACTGATATATAATAACACCCTTAACGCACAGAGAAAAGGAAACACAGGCGTGTGGACTGAAGCTTAATGATGGGGGGTGGGTTCCTGCTGGAGACTGTGAATCTAATTTCACAGCACAGTAGCTGCAACAGAAAATCAAACTCTGTCAGAGCTGCTCTGTCAATCTTGTGTCTTGCAGCTCAAGTTGATAAGTGCACTGCTGAATTGATTTACTCTGCCTACATATTGGATGCACTGATGCCATTTTTTTTTTGTTGTGTGTTTTTTTTTTTGCTTTTACTACAGATGCCCCCTGCGTGTTGTTTTTTTTCTTTTGTTTCCATTTATTCATGGTCTCATCTTTTAGCTTTTCCAGTGGTACATGTGTCTTTAATATATACTGTCTTTATTTATTTTTTAAAGCGCATGATACCTGAACAATGGATATTTTGCTATTATTCAAAACATCTATTTATTTGTTTTATGTGTTATCTACTTAGATAACCAAAAAAGGCATGTGTTAGAGACCACAATGGAAATGGAATTGATACATTTTTTTTATCCTAAATGATTTTTAAACACTGCAACTATTGAAACCTAATTATTTGTTCATGTGTATCTTTTGTGTGCTTGTGTATGCTTGTGTGTGCTTGTGTGTGCTTGTATGTGCTTGTGTGCGGGGCCCCCAGGTGCAGAACTGAGGGACGTAATGACGGGATCGGAGGGCAACAATAGCATCTCAGACGTGGTGAAGCAGCCAGCCTTCATTGCTGGTTTGGGAGGGGCCTGCTGGATTGTTCTCATGGGCTTCAGTGCCTGGTTGTACTGGAGGAGAAAAAAGAGGAAGGGACTTAGCAACTATGCAGGTAAAAAAAATATAAAAAAATCAATTTACATGGTTTTGCACCAAGACAGAATCTCAAAGCACACTAGGTCTCTCTCTCTCTGCAACAAAAGCTGATGTCATCAGTGATGTTACTCCATTTGAGTTGGCTAAAATGCAGAACAAAGGAAATGTATTCAGCACAGATGGAAATAGGCCCTATTTACTTTAATTCACTGTGCACTGATGTGCATCAACTGTGCTGAGTTCCATCAGCACCGCCCCTCAACAGTCTAATACATTCATGCGAAATAAGTAATTTAACATCCCCTTCCATTATCAGACCATGGCTGGTGTTGTTTGCACATTAACACGAGGCGCGTCCAGGTTTACGTATGAAATATTATTTTATCCCTCTCTGAGTCAAGCATGTAGCTGTGTGCCATTATCGTAATGTGTATAGCAGCTTGCATTGCAGTGACTTGGGGAGAGAGTGCTGTGATTTCCTAATTCAATAGGGATTTACATTACTTCTCTGATCCCTCCTGTCAAAACAAATTGAGTTGAACACCAAAACATCCCATTTCAATTTTACTGAAAAGATTCTATGACGTTAAATGTTTTAAATAGGTTTAATTATATTTATATTAAATACTTTAAAAACATAATTTAGTTTTCTGAGGTGTCAAATTTGTCAAGTTAAGCACTATTTTATTTTCAGAAAAAACTCTTGTTCTTCTCTCTTTCAAATCGAACGAGTTCCAATTTGTATTCTGGAAAAATGTATAAATAAAATGATAATGACGCAGATGCCCCAGGTCAAAAGGGGTCAAATGTGTCACCTTCATTGAAACTGTTTCCTTCAGGGCAATCAGCGTAATTCAGAAAATGCTGGAATGCAGTGGTTAGACGCATTAGCGCCCCTCATTTCATCAAAACATGCTTGTGCAGACATCCCATAATTGACAAATGAGCAAGCAAAGCAAAGATGAAAGGACTCATTTCATAGTTCCATACCTGTTTTTATGAATGTTTTTGGGCACGAGACTATGGCTGCATCTTTTTTTCATATTTATTCGTACGATTCAACACACTTTATCCACTTTCTTCTTCTTTTGGAATTGCAGTTCAATCCTTCACCTTTACGCGTGCAGGTATGTCTTTACATTATGTATTATTTATTAAAATATCCCAGTTAAGCTGACTATATTCAAATTGATGGTGGTGCTGAACATTTTTAGACAAAATAATTGCAATGATTTTTCCCTGTTCTCCCTCTTCTCTCTACAAGTCACATTTCAAAGAGACAGAGGCCTGATCAGAAATGGAAGGTAAGAATCTAAATTAACTTATAAAACCAAGAAACCCTTCAGCTAAAGCTTTCCCACTGACATTTTAGTGCTACGCAGCATATTGCTTAGTCTGCCTTCTTAGTGACAAGAACCTATTGTAATACCTGTAATGAAGAATTCTTTCCCGATGAACGGAATTTGCATACATGTTCCAATATTCCCGCTGCTTACTGATTTCAGTGTACGATTTGCACTGATGTACACTTGATTAAATCATTAATCACTCCTTTGAAGTGAGTGCTACCAATTAATGCAGGTGAGGGCTTTATTCTCTGGCTCTCTCTCAGTTCAACTGAGTTTTTTTTGGCAGAGCCAGAGGTCGTGGTAGGAGGGGAGAGGTGATGAATGTGCTGTTTGAAAACACTTGGCGTACAGTACACCCTGATAGGTCGCATGTGGGGATGGAACAACAAAAGGACTAGACCTTGAGACTCCATTCAGCGGCTGTGAACATTTCCTGACAGCTCAAAATGCCCGAAGTGAAGTTTACCTTTGTATCCACCGAAAATCCAAGTGTATAAGAGAAGGGGGCGGATTTGCGTTGCCGAAAGTGAAAGAATGAAGTCCTCGTCTTCTTCACTCTTCCCTCTTCCCTCTTTCCGTTTTGTCACACCTAAGCAAGCAGAGAAGCCCAGAGCAAATGGACTAAAAATAAACAAGTCCTTGCTGTTGTGTGTGTGTGTGTGTGTGAGTGCGCTTCACCACATTGTATACTCACGTATGTGTTATTGTGTCACTGCTTGGCACATGTTTCTAAGCAAATGTATGTAAATCTATGTATATGCTTGTGTATTCTAAAATGGAAATTATTGATGTAATTGTTTGAACACCTTTGAGCCATCAGCAAGTCAGCTGTGAACAATTCCCTTGGCACTTGGCGAATCAGCGTCAGTGGAAAATACACTGTGTAGCCACACATTAAGCAAACATATGTGAACAGGATGCACGGGGCATGTGAATGTTTTGCCATTTTTACAGCTGCTGATACAAAGTAGTTTTAAATTGTCTTTTTTTTTTTTGTCCCTGAATTGCTGCCCACAACTTTTCTACCTTGAAGTCAAACCCTGTATTCATGACCGTTGTATTTCACTAAGACAAAATGACACGGTAGCTTTCCTAAACCACCTAATGGGCTTCTGCTGTCTCTGTTGCTATGGAGACGCTGCACCAGTGTAGCCGATCTGCCAGAGGCTGTCCATGATTCTCAATTTAAAATGTAAATTTCTGTTGTGCTAAGGCTCTAAAGTGGATTTAGTGTGTATTTAGGCCTGCCTTGTTTCTCCGGGGAGAATTAGGGATGGTGGAGTGAAGGGGAGAAAGAAGGCTGATTTATAGACTTGCCATTTTATGTCTCTTTGTTGTTTATTGTCGCCTGTGTGCGGGGCTGCTCCACAGGCGAGAATATGCTGAATGAGTTTTCGCATCAATTTGTTGTTGATGCAGCAGGAGGAAAATGAGCAATGCTGTTTCGCTGCAGCCAGGATATTTAACTATGTCAACGGTTCTCTGTCTTACCCCCTTCTCCTCTCTTTGTCTCTCTCTACAACCATCCTCTCACAGCCGTCCAGGGCTGTTGAAAGCGGGTGACCAAGGCCTCCCCTGGCTGGCTGACTCCTGGCCCTCCACGAGCCTCCCAGCTAACGGTGGCTTAGGGAGTCCGAAGGGCGGCAGCAACTTTGGCCGAGGAGGTAAGAAACATAAACAAGCTGGGCCGGGGTGTTGGGAAATGCAGTTTTAGCAATGCCTGGTCAGACAAGTTTGATGCTCATCCATTGGGAAGCGCAGTGACAGGACATCACACAGACGCATGCACACACAAATAAACACGTACACGCAAATTAAAATAGCCTTTGAGGGTTATACTTTACTAATTTGATTTGACAACCCTGATATTTCACTTAAATTTGTCATTCTTTCTCATGCCCTGGCATTGTGCCTTTTTTCGAGGTTGTATGAGATTGATAGTTCAAGTATATGTGTTTTTTGGTCATTTGTGTGTTTGCATGTTCTCTCAGCTTATTGGAACCGGGTAAGCTGCAGGCTTTATGTGTGCAAGACAGTAGAGCTGAAGGTTAGCGCTGTTTGAATACCTCTCATGTGAACACTCTACCGGCCTCCCACAGCGTGTTGCATGCTAATTGTGGTAGCTGATAATCACTTTCATTTATATCAAGTCCATTTGAGACCTGTATTTAACTAATACAGAGTGCCAGAGCAGCAGGGAGTGTTAATGACCTTAAAGATCGTTAACTTCATGTCAACTTATCTCTCCATGATCCCTTATTTCCCCTTCCCTCCTTGCTTTTGTCACCATCCTCGTTTGTCTCAGATGTTTTACCATCCGCAGCAGTGGAGAAGACGGGCACCATGCTGTCTGATGGTGCCATCTACAGCAGTATTGACTTCATGGGGAAGGCAGGCTACAGCAGCCCAGCGCGAGGCAGTCAGCCCACACCCTATGCCACCACTCAGATACTCCAGTCCAACAGTTTCCACGAGCTAGCTGTGGACAGGCCAGATCCCCGCTGGAAGGCTTCCCTCCAAGCCCAGCAGGAAATAGCAAACCTGGGCTACTCGCTAACTGACAGACGCCCTGGCGGTGGTACGAGCCCCATTTAAGATAAAGCTCAATTTTGTTTTTATTTTAAATTTTTTGTGTGTTGTGATGTTTGCACTCTTGCGTATGTTTTGTGAGCCTCTAGTGATAGCGGTGTTTAAAATTCCAGTAAAAGCCCCATTTTTCCATTAAATGACAGGAAGTTGTTGTTCTTTTTCTGTGAAATTACTACAAGGGAGTTCGAAAACTAAACCAGAGAAAGAGCAAAATGAAAAGGAGGGAATTTATTTACATATGAACTGAAAATGGACCCCTAGGATAATGTTCTTAATTACTCTTCTGTCTTCATCACAATTATTCCCCAGGAGCTCATCTAGCCCAGAAATGTCACCCAATCATGACGCATTTCTTTGGGTTAACTTGATTAGTGATGGCGGAAAATCGCTCAGTGTTATTTATGCAGTGTATATACATTTAGTAAAGTAGTGGAGGCATTTCTGTCTGTACTTTGGTAGCTTTGCACAACAGCCTGTGTGCTCAGCTAAATGTCAGGCTTACTGGAGATAGTAGAGCAAGTGGGGAGGCTACATAAAGTGGTCCGCCGCAGGTTTTGGTGCCTCTTTAAGAAATGTCAACATTTAGAAAAAACTCCTAATGCGCTGTCAGCACAGAAAAAGAGAAATAATGAACACTGGGCAGGAGACAGGTTTGAAAAAGTTAGCAGAGAAAAATAGAAGATAACTTTCAACGTCCGTGTTAGTGTGTATGAATTCAGTGTAGAATAATATTTGTGTAGACAGGAATTTCTTAGCATCGTGTAGAGAAGACTAAACTTCCTTTCCTCTTTACCTTCTCCCCAGGTGCAAAGGTTGGGAAGAAAAAGAAGGTGAAGGGTGGAACGAAGGCCTCTAAATCAAATGGGACGTGCTGGGCTAACATGCCCCTGCCTCCACCACCCATGCACCCACTCCCTGGCACTGAGGTTGACCTTGACCGTTACCCCCAGGAAAACCACGGAGGAGGGTAAGATACATTCATATCTTATCAGTCTCTACCTCGGAACAGAAACACAAAACACAAAAACACACGTAGACAGAAGAAACGCATGCAAACACAGGGGTCACAATATACTGCACCTGTGCCCAGAGTGTGTGTGTGTGTGTGTGTGTGTGTGTGTGTGTGTGTGTGTGTGTGTGTGTGTGTGTGTGTGTGAGAGAAAGCTTCACATAGTTCACAAAACAAACAAATTGTATTGTATTGAGCTTTAATACACATTAAACTTGCCAATGGAAGAAACACTGATTATTAACATTTTGATTCAAACTAGAGTAAGATAAAAAACAGTCAGTGTTGATTGTAAATGTAGTCGATTGAAGCAATAAATTCCTCATTGCTTGATATATTGACCGAGAAAGTGGAGACCCAGCGCTGTCATTTGACCTGACAGTGGTTGGATGACAGTTGGATACAAGGAAGAACTAAAAGGCAGGCTGATTTCAGCTTTGATTTCTCGCCTCCGACTCGGGGTAGTGGAGGGGGCGTGCTTTAGATGCTGCTCAGAAACAGAACTTCCTTGTTGTCCTTGTTTGTATTGCAAACTATCTAAGTTTAAACTATCTGCACTTATAGAGATATAAGTGCAGAGGATGTAATGGACGAGGAAACATTTTAGTGTGTTTTTGCTTACTCTGATATTCAGCTGTATTTATAGTATGTGGCTGAAGATATACAATTGAGAGAGGCCGAAGCAGTGGCCGGCAGACCTCGAAGGCATTAGAAGCTCACTTGCAATGCATCCTGCTACACGTAGTCGATACTGGAACAGCTCCACGAGCAGGAGAATGCAGCTTTCTCGGTCAATATAGCACGCACTGAAGAATTTATTGCTTCGATCGACTACATTTACCATCAACACTAACTGGACATCAACATTAAATGTGGAACATTTTCCCATTGAAATCCTTAGCTGTTTCCTATCCTCTTCAACTATTTGCAATCAACTGTTCAGCAAAGTTAATGTGATGATGAATAAATAAAACATTTGTCCATATGTCAGATATGACAGCAACAGTTGGGCCCCACCAATGTCTGTCCAGACGTACCGACACCAGAATTTGGATAATGAAGCAGATGAGGAGAGAGGTCCCACTCCTCCCCTGAGAGGAAGATCCTCCTCGCCGGCAGCAGCTTCCTTCAGCCAGCCCTCATCTTCCTCTCTCAGCTCTGCCCACCACGATGAAATGCAATCCATTTTGCAGGCCCACTTAGATGAGCTGACCAGAGCTTACCAATACGAAGTGGCCAAGCAGTCATGGTAAGGTTTTTCTTTAAAGCTGCAGTTACCTACATTTTGAGAACATATTCCTTCTATAATTTGATGTATTTATTTGGTTATAAGAAAAAACCTGTGTGACTGTTAGATCATTTCAAAGCTTTATACTGTGCCCATGCATTACAATTTTGTTCAAATATGTTTGCTTTGCACACTAGAAGAGATACCTGTAATTTTATTCATTTCATTCTGTTGATAGTTTGGGACTTTGCATATCAATGGCCAATGTTTGAGCGCCTTATAATACTGGTATTTACTTGTGTCAGCCAAAACCTGCGGACCATGTTTCTTGCGAGCGATAAAAACATCTCTCAATTGGTTACACCTTTGATGGAGCATTGGGAAACTTGACAAGGCAGAGGCGACACGTGTTGGAGGGTAATGACTAGGTTTAGTCTAACATGCTGTTCTGACATCAGTAAATAGAGTTGGTAATTATGCATGCATCTCCTCTATGGCGGGATGTGAGCCATCATGGAGGACAGCTGTGGGGGAGATAACCGGCATGTTGGTGACAGCCATGCCCATCCAGATATCCTTTATCCAGCCCAATTACAACTCCATTGTGTTAGCACAACACACACAAGCGCTGAGAAAGTAATCAGTGAAATCACTGCAGGCATTCATAGTCTCTGCACATTGCATCTGTACCTTTCTGAATATGCACTGATTCTACAAGATTCTATAAACTTGTTTTGCAGTATTTATGCTCATTATATGACCTCCATTGCTTTTGAAATATGTATTTTGTTCACTAATATACAGTATTTCCCCACAATTTATTAGGCACATGAAGGGCAGTCCAAGTGTGTCCACCACCCCCATCCCTCCTGTGGACTTCATGTCCAGTACACTGGGCTCTGATTTGGGAGTAACTCTCCTTTCTGAAGAAGACGAGGACTTGGAGGAGGAGGAAAGATACGCTGTGGTGTCAAAGAATTTGTGTGGCTTTGAATACACTCCCGGCCACAGCGTAGACAGCCTTGAGGGCTCAGGTACGGTTTCCATATGTTGAAACAAGTTTGACTGAAGTCATTGCTTTTAAATCAGTAGACCACCAGTGCATTGACAGTAAAACAAATCATTTTTATGTACATTTTAAGGTAAAATAGTATACTGTTTTTAATTAAAAGCTGGTATTTTATGTATTGTTATTAAAGGTGTACCACATTTAGGAACATGGCTATCTACCCAAATGACAATATGTCAAATTGCTGTGGAATAATAGTGCAAACAGATTCCTTTGTCCCCTTCTATATGAAGCCCGCAGCTGCAGCCCCTTGGCACTTAGAAATTCCATCAATATCACACGATTTTACTGTACACGGTTTAACTCCCATGACAATGTCCAGTGACAGTGCAGGACGAAGTGTCTTCATAATGTAGCAAGGCCAAGTGTGTGTGTGAAGGTCAGGGTTGTAGATGCATATGTGTCTGCCCAACAATGTTGGCTTTTTTTTTTTTAACCATGACTACAAGCTTTCCCTGACAAAGCCTTTTAGTTTCCACGCACAGGGTTTGCAGAATTGTCCAATATCAATGTTCTTGTCTGCCAATAGAGTTTGGACCACTGAGGTAGCAAACACTCTGCAGTCTGTTGTCTGGCTTACCTATCACCTACAGACACATTGCATAGAACAAAGTCCAAGAAGTACAATGGCCCATTTGATCACATGCATCCAAGCCCCAACACACACGTGTCTAGTGGTTGTCTTTATAGAACATTTCATAGTAGATCAGGAACATCTCTATGCAGCCAACAGGGATAGAGATTGACACTCAAAGGTAATGTAGAAACTATAGTTGGTGTGAAGTAAAAAAAAAAACATTTAGACTAGTGCAGTGCCAGTTTGGCCGATTGCTTGGCCTCTGCTATTGCGACTTCACACTCAACACTGCATTTTTTTGGGTCTTCTGCAATACGTGTGGCGTAGATCAGAAGAATGGTTGTCAAGAAACATACATAGATAAAAAGTCCTTCCTTTTTAGTTAGATAACCTAGTCTTAATCATATGTATCTTTTTTTTTCTGCAATTATTCTTTGTCAAAGAGACATTCAGACAGTCTGTGAAAAGTAACTTGAAGCCATTCTTGAATACACATCAAAACCATAACATGGAATGTTTCAAAAACCTTTAGAAGTGCTCTCTTGAAAAGCCACATGTCTAACATTTACGATTTGATGCATTTATAAATAGGGTTCTGTCTGAAAGTCTTTCTTTAGAGTGAAACTTGAAGTCTTCTCTCACAGGGAAGTAACTGTACCATTTTTAGACTCCATTGTTTGACAGGTTAAGATATTGACTTGTGAATTGACAATGTTTGTTTTCAACACTTTTAATAACCCATTGCAGAGCAAAATACAGGTCGCTGTGACTAAAAATATTTACAAACATCGATAATGCAAACATTTTAGCGTGTTATGTTTAGCTGTCACATATTGTTATTGGTTGTCTTAAAAGAGCCAACAGGCAGATTGAGAAAATAGCTTTAGTCCACTGAGACAAATTATGAACAAAGCTAATAGTGGTGGCAGTATTTCCACAGGGGTTCCCATATTGTAGTTAGACGCTTTAAATGTCAAATTTGTTAATACATAATTTCATAATGTCTGATTTAAATAAAACATTCAAACGCTCTTCTAGGTTTTGAACAACGGGTTGCTTATATTGCTGCAACAAAGACAAATAGTTCTTGATTAAAGCATTTGGTTATGCTATTCTCTAAGAATGTATCCGAAGAAGTAAGCATGAAGGAGTTGTAAATTTCCACAAATATCCTGTGTGATAGAAACAGTGTCTGAATCACCTTTTTGTGATACATTTTTTTTTCTCAATAATGGTTTTCTTTGCAGCAGTTTAGTAATACGTCTAAATCTAAATCCGCGCTCCGGTGTAAAGTCAAATTGTAAGAATATTCAAACCTTGTTTAAAGACGTCACATGTACACTTGTATGTTCAACGCAAGTTTGACACAAAATCTAGTAATGGATCTGATTCCTTTATTTTTTTTAACACAAGCTGATTGCTTTTGTACATCCACATCACTCTTTGGTGTTAAGCTTGATCCACTGCTTGTTAGTCAAATAATTGTTCAGGCACGCTTAGCCAAATATTTACCTTCATTAACTCCCTCTCTATAGGTAAAGGCTCCCAGCAGTGTCACCTAGACAGCTCTGGCTCATCAGAGCATGGTGTACAGGGCACGCATAGCCTTGGCCACAAGAGGGCACCACTGACGGGCCTCAAACCACAGACGGGCAAGGTCGGGACTCTGCCCAGACGAAGAGACACCAACACCGACGGTAAGTCTTTTGCACTCTTGCCGGAGAATTCTCTGTTATAGTAAATTCAACAAGGACTGCCTCTATCATGATGTCTCATATGTATCCTTTGCCAAATACCCTCCACTACCATCCACGCAGCCCACACACCGGCCATGAATTCCCTGCACAGCCTGGGTTCCCGCATGCACAGCTCATGGGCAGCTGCGGCCTCAGACCCCTCTGAGGAGTGCATGGTGACCGTGTCGACGCTGGAGCGGCAGCATATGGCATCCTGGAGCGGCACAACAACATCCAACAGGGCCACACTGAGTAGGGGCTCCCACAAGAGACCTGGCACAGAACCCACCCACAACGGGCATCCTTCCACAAGCAGCACAGAGAAAAGGGAGCACTGTAGGTGTTAATCCTCATGAGGACATATTTGTATGCACATTAAACATAATGAATGTAATTTAATGCAAGCAAATGTCACCTATGTATGCAGAGAGAAATAATATGCAGGCTTGACTGAAACTTTCTTGACATTTGTATAATCCATTTTATAGTTAAATTTGGCGTTACCCTGATTGACAAAGATTAAGAAAAAGCTATGCAGTTTAATAATTGTAGAGTACATAATACATTGTAAATTCACTTATTTAAAGAAAGACAAATCGACTCAGATTTGCCTCTTGTAGTCAGTTGTGACAGCATCACAATGCAGTTATATATTGTTTACCACTCAATAGAAATTTTAAAAAGTCTAGATTTGGAAGAATTATGCTTCACCATTTTCAATAAGTATGAATCCCACCAATTGCTATTCCAAAGTGAGATGCATCCTGGGATTGTGAAATGGTGATGCAGATATTGAGAGTGAAGTGTTCAATCTCACCCAGATTTTACATTGTTGTCTTTGGTGTGTCTGCTCTTCCAGAGTCTTTGTGAAGCGTCATTCCCTGCAGTTGCTCCCTGTCCCAGGACACCTTGTTTGTAAGCGCTATGAGATTTCCTCTCTGCGAGTGACACAGAATGATGTTTGGAAGATGGAGAGGAGACAGAATGGAGACAAAGGAAAGAATGCAAGATAAAATGCAGAGTTGTAAATTCCATGTACAGACACAGACACCAGTATCACAGTGTTATTTTCATCCCCTCTTCAAAAGAGCAAACAGTATGTTATATGTCCGCTTCTTTTTTCTGTCACATGGTGTACTAAAATTCACACAGTGGAGATGAAGAAGATAAATCACAGCAAAATGACAAACTAATATGAAAAAGGACTTGCATAATTTGTAAATATATTTTTTAATGTTTTTCCCTTCTTTTGCTTTGCTATGCAAGCCAAACCTAATGTTGTCTCTTTTGTGATTTATTACTGTGAATGATTTTTTCATTACTGCTCAAACTGTTAGCTTATTTTGATGAAGCTACTGTATTGTTGTACTTTGCACAGAGCGTTTTTTGGTGAAAATAAGCACAAGCCCATTGTCAGCTGAGCTGAGGCGGAGAATCATAATGGCAAAAAGGGACATCTATGTTAAACAGAACCTAAACAGAATATATATATACTTGGCTGTGCTATAATTGTTTTGAGAAACACTAAGATATTAAGAGTTACAAGGAAAAACACAGGTTAATACCTGGAAATAATATGCCAACCTAACAAACTGTGTTTCACACTACTTGCTGGAAATCTTATTATGCATAATACTAACAGTGGTTCTAAGCGAAGGTTTACCAAAACTTTGTTTTATGGTAACAAAGCAACACATCAGTTGTGATATCCAAAGCAAAGACATAGAGAAATAGGTTTGTGTCTTTTCCCTACCATTCACAAAAAAATAATATTATAAAATGGTAATTGTTTTCCAATTACACACAGTGACATAGTGACAGTGCAATATTGAAAGGGCAGTATGACAGTAAGGGGAAATGTCCAGTCCACGATGTCCTGTTGTCACCTTAAGGCAAATGAAATGCGATGAGACTAGATTTGTTCTTATGCATTACACTTTTGAATGGTTATGGATTTACACTTACTGTCACCTTACAAAGATGTATAGACTTGACCTACTGCCAAATTTGGGGATCTTTTAAAAACCTTTTTCAGTTTTGAAATGCAGCCAATTAGTATTTTCTGCCAATGAGATTCACGATGCATTTTCTTCGCACTTGTTTGGATGGTTTTGTTTTGATCATTGTTCTGGTAATGGCTCGCCCTTTGAATAATCTTTACCTTGCCAGATTGGTTTGCCCTCAGGAATATGCAGCCACATACAGTTGGGCCATTTTTCAATCCTTTGATGCAAAATAAAATGTGTATGTGAAAACGAAACAGATTTCTCCTAACACTGCCTATGAGTCTTTTGAGTCTTTCCTTTTTTACACCCATTAAGCTAGTTTAGATAATCAAATATGCCATGTCTTTTTTTTTAGATCAAACAATGTTTTAAATGACAATATTGGTTTCTTTACATCTCATTTCCCTTTTTTTGGTAATATATGAAAACACCTCCAGAAACATGCACACCAAACTAAAAGTAATACAATATTTGCATACATTTTTATTTGAAAAGTTACTGTTGGTGAAATGTAATCCTCACTTAAAGAGTTCTCTTTCTTTTATTTAATTCCTCCATTTTATAAATCTGTGATACAAGTACTAACTACAGACATATGTGGTTTTAAGACATGTTGCAAGTGGCTTACACAGGTGCTACACAGTGAAATCATGGATTATTTTACTGGGTTCTGACTTTATTGCTCTTGTGTGATTCATTTTGTCAAACACAGTTTATGTCAAAAGTCTGATAAAAGATCCAGATACAGCAGTGATAGCTCCCAGCCAAATTTGATTTAACAAAGAAACATTTTGATCAATAAGAAATCTTTTTCAGACTTTAAATAAACATCACAAACCAGAACAAGATAGAACCTATAGAATGTGTCTCTTTTCAGAGGGTGCACAGAATGATCCATGTTTTATATTCGTTGGAAATGTTGATGTATTAGATTACATAATTTCTTGTATGATACTTTTGATTTTTTGTCTGCTACACTTAGCCTTTTTTGACACACTGTACTATCTTTTTTTAATGACTTTTTTCGACATACTGTACCATGGCTTTTTGGTCAGTTTGTTTAACATATGACTATGACTTTTTCATAACTTTGTTTTTAGTAGTATGTTAGATAGACATTCACGAGTTTTTTGACATACTGTAATATTACTTTTTTGACATACTGTACTTTGACTTTTTCATTTATTTTTACAAGACACTATACTATGATTTTTTATGATGTACTATAATATAATTTTTTTATGACTTTTAAAAATATATATATATATATTAAAAAGTCATAGTATAGTATGTCAAAAAAGATTTATTAAAAGTCATAGCATAGTCTGACAAAATACTCACTATGATGATGTCTTAAAAACATAAAAACATTTTGTCCTGGCCATAATTTGGACAAGTGGTAGTTGAACAAGTTGAACACAGAGGAGCCAGAAGAGACACAGTTAGGGATTATGTTATCTCTGCAATACAGCTCCCCGAGCATAGTCCGGACAGCAGCGGGGAGGATAGCTCCATGTAATGGTGCAATTGGTGCTATGCCCAGTGTGGGAGAGCCTGTTAATATTTGTATCTGAAGACAGATAGGCAGGGATTAGGATTGTCTGCAGATAGTGTGCAGTAAGCGCACCGTGTGCAGAACCACCATTTAAACTTTAAATCCAACCGGTTGGATTTTCCAGAGGTGCTACAGGGACAGAAGATTTGGTATTTTGTAGTAAATATACTCGCTTTGACATAATTTGGCTGCCCTATTACAGGGTTCACCCCCCCGTCCCACCACGCAATCTCACCACCAAGTCCTCCACAGACTTCTCCTAATTCGCCCAGCTTGAAGTACAGGAATACATAGCGGAGCCCTCGGGGCCCAATTACAAAGTTCCACCTGCATTCACAGAATTAAAGCTCCACCTCATAAAGATGTAGTTTAGTACACTGGTTTTAGGATGGTGTGGTCACTTTGGGGTTGTTGTGGTTTTGGTTGGATGAAAAAGCAGTTTAGTGCAATTATTATTTATTGATGTTGCACAGTATAATTTTTCAGCACTCAGGGAAACAATTTGGCCTCAAAGTGCTGTAAATTCTGTCAAGATTGCTACAAAGTAATATTTATAGTGGGGGATCTTTTGCTTTTTTTTTTTATAAAGAGCACTAGTTTATGAAAGTGACAATGAAGAATAGATGGCAATATTAATTGAATCAGACATTTTTGGATTACTATTTAAAAGAACACAATTCACACAACACATTACGAGCATTCATATTCATATTTTAATGATGGTGTGACAGCAATGGCATACAAAGGGTTAACAAATGGTTATATTTTATTTCATTCCTCATTTGTAAGTAATCATCTGGCCAAAGATTAAAGAAGTTAATGTTTAAGTGAGTTTTTGGTGGTTTTGACATTGAGAAAATCATATTATACATCTAAAGAAATTGTGACTACCCACGTCAAACTCAGTTTGTGCAAAGTAGACAGATGAAGATATTAAAAGATTTTAACAAAATCAGTCAGTGTTCCCTGCAAGAGGGGTTGTCTCATTATGGATGCAGCAAATTAAAAAGAATCCTCTGGGTAAATCACCCTCTTATCTAGGTGAACATAAATAAATAATAATAACAAGCTGCAGTTTACATGAACAAAATCAGCTTCACACAATTCAGACAGTAGACATGTTTATTCAAGATGTAACAACGTGCAAAAAAATTAGCATACTTACATACATGATATTCATATTCGTAGTGCCACCATCCCAATGAAGAGCCATTTTTAGACACATGATATGTCACAATCATACATTATCAAAGGACAGTGTGATACAGGGCTCCACTGTTTTGAAACACCACCAAAATTATGAACTGCAGAGAATGTTATATTTCATAGCGTGATGCTCAAGCAAGAGACCTAACTGCATTATTTATACTGTACACTTTTCTAGCCTTTTAATATATAAAAAACAGCCAGACTCCAATTAAATGTGGTATAAAATGAAAGTAAAAAGCAAAATGCCAAAGCATCAAAATAAAAAAGTGCATAATAATATGAATATTAACACAACATTAACATAAATGTAAAAAGAAATGATCATAATATATACAGCATTACATAACATTTCAACATTCATGTGTGGGTCATCTGTCCCTCAGGTTGTGGTATGTCATTTTTAGGATGTTTTACATTTTTGGAGGATTTATTATTGCCGCTTTCAGGGAAGGGAACCATTCTCTCTCTTTTCTATGTTATGTTAGATCTCAATACTGCATGAGCTTTATCATTTCACGTAATTTCTCCAACCTGAGGTTGATATCCTTTTCAGTATGATTACATGAGAGGCTGATTTCTGACTCTTGGCTAATTGCAGCATTGAAACAGTGTGGTGGTTTACATCCTCCGCATCTGAGACTGCTGTCCCGTTCTGTGGCTCAGCTTCCCTGCGGGTATGCCAAAGGCCAGTGGTCTCCTTGGCCTTTAGCTCCCTCAGTGACCAATTTATTTTTATCTTGTTCACACTGATGGTTCGTCTACTTCTTTTATGTTGCCAGTTCACATTGTGCCATTGACATGAAGCAGGGAGGCCTCTCCTGGAGGTCTCTGATAGAGGCCATTTATATAAATACAGAAGGGGCATTTGCATGCTTATATTAATATATGTATTTTTTCCTATCCTTGCTCTCACTGACACACAGTTGCAGACAGTCTCTGGGTCTCAACCAAGACTCGCTCTACTGTTATACAATTATGGAACAAACACCCAGCTCTGAAAGTTGCTGGAAGCTTTCCTGGCGAGTGGAGTGGTGTGCTTGTAGTTTAGCCTTTCAAGTTGGGACAGATTGTCTCTGCACTATCGCCCAAATAGTTTTCTTCAACAGCCTTGACTTAAGATTTGTCTGCTGATGTTGTCATGGGACTGTCATTGAGCCAGGGCAAGATCCTTAAAGCATGTACTTTTCAGATAAGAAAGAAAGAAACATCTTTTGACCGGTACTAAAAAATACTCATTCGTGTATTCTGGATTTTGAAATCAGGGAGGTTTCAACTGAACTTTTCTGTATGAAAAAACAACCTAAATCAAAATTAAAAGAACGTATTTTTGGAGGGGAAATTTAAACACAGTAAAACCTCCTTAAACACACAGTGGTGGCATGGTGGATTGTATTGGATGTATTTAATTGACAGTATTCCAAAATGTTCCCATATCCTGTCACCCTCAAAATGCATGGGTGCAACGTACGTTTTGCATATCCTAACACATGTTGTTGTCCATCTTTTTGTCTTTCAGTCAATGGCATATTATACTTTGCGAGTGATTTTGTTTATGTTGCTATGTATTTTCTTTCAGTCCCCTGTCTTTCATTGTGCTACGACACTAATATTTAGATATTAGAACTTACTCTCCGTAAAGATTGCCCCCTCTCTCCTGCCATGTCATCATCCTCTCGCCTTGAGTGCAGCTTTTGACAATTAGGCATTCCCCTTCTCATCTGCCACAGTAAGTCCTCTCTTGGATTCGTAGCACTGATCCTCCCAACGGTTCACAGTCAACTTTTATAGTGACAGACTGATATATTTTCATTAACACATTTGAATTTACCACTGCTGGATCAAGCTCCATCTCAGCACCAGATTCATTATCTCCGACACCTTGTTAATTCCTCGCCAACTGTCTGCTTTAAGAGAAAGTAATCTTCCTCAAACACAACTGCAATAAATTTGAAATCATAAATTCGCACTACATTACCCCTGCCCCCTCTTTTCACTCATAACTTCTCACTCAACACCAGTGTCACCTCACCCTCGGCCTCGGAGTATGTCAATGAAAACATTTCCTCTCAGAGCTGAGAAATCCCGCCTATCTCCGACACCACCTGTTTGTTTCACTGCCGTGAAGCTAATCAATGTCTTCATCACCTCCAGACTTCCTTCCTGCAACAGTGCCTTCTGCACATCCTCAATAAACCTAATTATGTAGAACATCATGTTGCCTGAATGATCACATGTACCCGCTCGAGAGGCCAACAGTGTGCCAGTTCTCCAAAACCTCAAATGACTTCTCCAACAAGTACAATAATTAGAAGAATATTTACTTGTATTTTAAGATTCGACATTTGGTGTGTGATAATCTGAGGGAATAGAACACCTCGATGACATATGGTGCGGTTCAGCTGGTAGGTCAGAGGAGACATTTTCATTTGCAGCAGAGCACTCAGCCACTGTCTCTATATATCTGTCCTCTTATAAAGAGTTGCTGAGGGTTGACAGCCATCAGTTTCACTTTTTCTGTCAGCCTCTCTTGCAATTCTGCCACATTTGCCCTAGCTGTCATGGCCAGCTCTTTGTCAACAGATTGCAGAGAATCTGCTGGATAAACACAGCAAAATTGAAAATGAAACTTGGCAGCACACACACGCATGCACAAGCACTTACACATACACATTCACACACAGTATCTTAGGAACCAAGGCAAACACTTGTGAATAACCTACTGTAGATCGTTGTCCTTGAAAAGGAAGAAAAGAAAGACAAAGACACAGATGGACATGAAGGCAGCCATTAATGGTGACGAGAAGTAGTTTTCAGGAGAAGAAAACAGCGTCGCACGCACAACGGAATCTTACTTCGAATTCAATTTGGTTGCAATCAAGTTATAGTAATAATTCATGAAGAGACTGATTGTATGAATGACTCAATAAACATAATGTAAAAAACAAACAAACAAAAAAACAAACATTAAATGTTACATAATTAAATTTTCCATTAAATAAATTCCCATGCACACTCCAGTTTTACAAAAGAAATGTAATCATCACCTCAGGGGCAATAATGAAGAGGATGATTCCTTTCCCCCGTTGATAGAGTATTGATTTTCTTTTTTTTTATATACATGGGTTAGCTATGTTGATTGGAGTGGACATTACCTTCACAGCATGAGTAAAAAGATCCCCCCACTATTTAGTCACATCACTCAAGTTTGATGTGATAATTGGACAAAAAAGGTAGATCACACTGTTGCAGCTGCTGACAGCTGTGCAACTGTAAAGGTCAGCCTTTTTGTAGAAGGACACACACAATATGTTCATACAGGTATTGAAAGTATAGCCCTTGTGCCTCTTAGCTACTGTTTTCTGTACACGTATATTATTTGTGCATTATGAAAGGTAATAATTTACATTGTCAGCAATCACATGTGAGAATGACATCATCTCTCTTCACAGAAAACATCATACATGTTCCATATCAATTCGTTGTTTTGAGAGTTTAGAACCTCCTCGGCTCATTGTGTGCTGAGTGTTATATACATTAAAACTGGTTAGTTATCATACTGTGGCTTAAAAAGTACTTCAAAATTACACTACATAATACAATTATTTAAAAAATATTTTAGAGTTTATACTGTATATATTTTTTTGTTATACAGTACCTAGCTTTGCAGCGTTTCCTTTTAATCATCAGAATAACCGAGCGATTTGGGTTATTTCTTGCACAGTAAGTCCCTTTACCTCCTTATTGAACTTTACTTTGTTCTGTTGTTCTGTCAAAAGCTTTTCCCAGTTCTGTTGTGTTTATGTGGAAGTAGGCATAAGGACTGAGCTGGCACTTTACTGAGAAGTATGATCCTACTTGAAAGGCGAGGATATCATCCTTCTACCTCAGATAATCTTCCCAGTTGGCAGTGTGTGTTCCTAAAGTCAAATTTGATCGAGTTGGAAAACAGCCAAGTGGGGACTTCAATTGTTTCTAGGTTGAATGGAGCATTAGATTGTAAGAATTCAAGGTTTAATTACTGAAAAAGCTTTTCATTATTTATCATTATGTTTATCTCCTGGTCCCTTTAGATCAGTTGACCTTCTGAAATGTGTCATAAATCCGCAGCTTGTATTGCCTGATATATTTTCATACAAAGACACAAGTTTAACCTGCAATAACAGATTTTTGGCATAATTCGTTGTTAACACAGCTATGATATGACGATCTTGTTAGCAAACAGTTTCCTATTTACACATTCAGCAAATACAAAGCAACACTAGCATTCATCTGGAGTTGTGTCTTTGTCCACCGTGTGCATGTAAGTGCAATATTCACTGTTTTTTTGCCTCTACCAACTCCTGAGGGAAATACCTGTCTCTTTAGCAGCTAAATACTATGTTCACCAGCTTGTTATTGATTGTGTCTCTCTGATGTTTGGTGCTTGGCAGATAGTGTACAATTGTGGTTTCAAAGCTTTTGATTCTAATGAGAGCGTTGGAAATTATTTACTAAAACATTAGAGTTGCAAGCCCTCACAACCAAAACAAAGAGCTGAAAGACGCTAAAGGCTTCATAGTGCTGTGGGGAACTGCAGAGTCAGGCGATTACTCTCTGTGAATTTCTTTTCTACAAAAAACCCTTTCACATCCATTATTGGTATAAAAATATTGACTATGGCTGCTTTAAGTGTTTTGGGTGTTTAAACAACATCTTAAAGTTATATTTTTAGTGGATTCATCCAGAATACTTACTTTGGTAAAATCAGCAATCAATATTCTAATTATTTCTAATTCAAATATAAAAGCAATCAGACAGGAATCATAATGGACAATATGATGGATACCTACCAAAGGTATCAGAAAGACAAAGTGAACATTACCCAAACCAGTTAATCAGGGAATCAGTCATTCCTGAGTTTGTGTCTTCTCAGTCACATTTGGGTGATATCAGATGGAACCACACTGAGGTCAAAACAACCTGAAAAAGGCCACACACGTCACAATACCTACTCACCTCACTTATCACTGCTGGGTGGAGTTGGTTCAGGATCAACCTCGTTAATTAATCAAAAAGAGTTCTGTATAGTAATAAAATCACTGTAAATATTTGTGGATGATGCACCACTTACAAACTGATACTTACACATGCATTAGAAAACATCTGTGAAACTCTTTTTTCTTTTCAGCAGCACACAGCTGCTCTCTTGATGGAGGTTCACCAGGGAGGTTAATTAAACAGCATGTTTCATCACATCCTCACAGTTTTCTTTCATTTTCCTCATCCACATCACCTCACAACCACAGAATCATGAACTGAACAAAGAAAATGAACAACTATCTTTGAAGATGTTTTAATTATAAATAACGGAACAAACACCAAATGCTTAAGAATAGCTGGCCTTTTGGAATACTACAATTTTAATTTCTTTTTGCTTTTAAACATAGCAAATTACATGGTCTAAATCACCGATGGTCACTTATTAAAGACATATTTTGTTTGATGCCACTTCTACACAAAATGTGCACAGTTTATAAACCAAATCCATTCAATTATGTTTATTGTAGTATTAGCAAGGGTGAACTTTGTGTTATGCACATTAGTGGTTCAAGAAAAAGAAGTAATATCTTACTGTATGTGCATTTGCTTTAAACTTCTCAAAGTCTGAAACAAATTCATTAACATCCATGACGTATTCAGGGATTTCGTGTTATGTGTTTTCAGGCAAAAGGTGAAAAAAGAACCAGGACATCCTACTCATCATACTTGTTTTTCTTTTTAGCTTAGGTTTTTTAGAGATGAGGGAAAGGATCAACAATCATTTGAAACAAGAGTTTAAACATCTTTTCTAATATGTCCATGAAGATTCAGGTCATGGTAGCATGAAATGTTTTTTTGTTTTTTTTTGCCATTTCTGGTTATTCATGTCAGAAAATCAGGGTTTCAGTTGAAACTGCAAAGAGGATAGGTGATATAGAATTATATTAAAAGAATGAGTTAAAAGATTATTTGTTGTTGTTACTCAAGGAACAGCAATATTTATTCAAACAGAGTAGATAAAGTGACATATTTGTTCCATTTATAATTTACAGTTTAGGGCTGGACAATATGACCAAAATCTAGAGCCCAATGCAAATGTAACTTTATAATTATAAATACACAATATCAATGTATTTTCTTAATCATCAGTTCCTGATAATCTTCACTTTCTTTTACTGGCTCTGTGATATGTGTCCATTTGAAATTTGATTTTCTAATTCATTGAAAATTGCTATAAGAGTTTAGGTTGGTAAGAGATTCATGATCAGTAATTCCATAAATGAAGTGCAGTGTCCACCCCTGCTCAAGAAGTGAAGGTCAAGGGAACACGGGACCAAAGGAAATGGACTCAGTGGAGAAAACAATAAATGGAACCAGTCCATGACCAGATTTTTTTATCATCCCAAAGGGAGGACAAAGCAGTCAAGATGTTAAGTAAAAGCTCCTACATGTGAATCTGCATGCAATTCTCTCAGTACACACAATAGATAGTTCAAATCTGAATGAAAGCAGCTCAAATGTACGCAACTTAATGCACAATCACAATCAACAATCAATTTCTCAGCCTGAAGTGAACTGATGAAATGATTAACAAGACTCCAAAGACTGATTTCCTCCAGACTGAAATTCATATAACAAAAACATACAATAAAATTAAGTGATTGTGCTTTTATAACCAAAGTAGGACAAATAATACAAAGACAAGATGTACATCACTTATAAAACATTAACACTGTTATATAAAATTTGAATTTGAAGCACTTCTGTGGCAGTAAACAATTTCAAGAATTTACAAGATGGCTGGTAATGACTGAGTATCAATTATAGTAAAATAACAAGACAACTGACAAGCAAAGATCATGTACAGACCGCATCAAGCAGTCGCCATGGACAATATTTATGTAGACACTCACGACCACCATCAAATGTGCATTCATCTTACTTTAATGAGCAACCAGCGGTTCAGGCTCTTGGAGGCTGTCACCCAAAAAGCAAACAATAAACAGTGCATCAAATTGAAGTCTACAGACTTAAAAATGAGGGCACTTTTTTTTTCTTTTTTCCAACACCTAATAAGAAATTTGAAGTAGAAAACAATAGCATGTATTGTGCAGTATTTTAAAAGTCTTTTTTTCAATATTGAAAGGTCAAAGTCCTTCCTCTGAAGCAACCGTAGGGCATTCCTTTTGTGCTCACATTGCTTCTTAGCTTTTCAGGACCTGTGAAAACAAAACAGTTTCAGGTTTCTCTCCTTGCACTTAATACACTTAAATTGATACTTAACTTGTATTACGGTAAATAATAGAAAACCAAATAGCCAACAGAGAATTCTATATCTAGATTTTTGTTCCTGATGTTGATTTACCTCTTCCACCTGTCCTCCCTGTTTGGTCCTTGAGTCTCCACATGACAAAAAGCTGGATGAATTAGTGTCATCAGGCTCCCTCTGAGCTTGACCTGATGGGAAAGAGGGACGACTGTACAGAAGGACATCCCCAAATTCTGTTGGAGAAACAAGAAAGAAAATGTTAGTTGGCTAGTCATTAAATTACTTATTAAAAAGTGTGCAATACATAATCTATCCAGTGCCTGAGTGCTGTCGGCTTTTGCTGCTTCCTTTTCCTCCGAGTGGAGTCTTATGCTTGTCCTGGCTCTCCCTCTGCTCCAGTGTAGCCTCCCTGGCCCTGTGAGTCCCAGCGCTGCCGCGTCGACCCCGGGTATCCCCAGAGCCCATCCGAGGCAGCGTGGCCCCCCTCACTTTATAGTCGCTGTGGGACATCTGGCTGGAAAAATTCAGAGGCATGCAGGAGTCTGGGGACACGGTAGAGAGATCCAAAAGGTTAGCGTTATTAGGAGATAAACAGGAGTAAATCTCTTATCTCATTCTTGGTTCAGCTTTTACCATCATTGAAGACATCTTTGGGCTCGTAGCCTTGTTGACCAGACTGGTTCTGTTTATGTCTTCTGGGCCTTTTATGTGTTATTGCAGGACTCATGTTGCTGTCAGTGGACATGGGGCTGCTGGGCCGCTGGAGCCGTCGGCCTGAAATCATCACACAGATTCAGCACAAATCATGAATTTGTTGGGATCACACAACATGCCACATGTAACAGTACACCTAAAGTTGATACACTGTAAAATACTAATAGAGAAATTTAAGTTTTCAAACAGAAAATGAATCTAGAAGATTTTTAGGGTCAGATAAAATAAATTATATAATCTCTTCATGTAATTTATATATCAGTCAAATACTCTTTTATTTCTGGTTTTGAACAAGGTAAAGTCACTAACTGTGGAACACCAATCAGGATTTAGCAACAGGTGAAATGAAATGTGATGACAGTTGCCTAGTGTTTTGCGTATGTCTGCCTGTACCCATCCAATGAAATCTGATAAAGCTACACCCAAACAGTCCTGATTACGCAGATGAGTCTTACACTGAGCAACTAACAACTAACTAACTTTAAATGATTGTTGCTAAGGGGCATTTAAGGGACTTTTATGTTTATGGGGAAATATTTAAGATTAATAACAAGTTTCCAAGTACTTTAATATTGTGACTGCCCGTGGAAACTCATGAAAAACCCTCTTTTTTCAAACCGTTGGTTGATAGTATATGGAAAACCAACATGCAGTACTTTAGATTCCTCATTCTCTAAAGTCAATAAAGTATATTATTAAGTTTCTATGCTATGTTCTTGCTATGCTCGCAGCACAGTGTTGCTTAGGGCTAAATGCTAACATCACCTTGTTAACATGGTCATAGTTGCCATCCCTGGAACTATGTGTTCAAACTTTCCTCCCCAGAAGTATTCTCACCTGACTCCTCTGGGTATCTGCACGTGCGCAGGCCTACAATATCCCGTGAAGAGGCTACTGCCTGGTTGAAATCGCCATCTGTAAAGAAGGATCCTTCCGAGGTGCTGACAACACTGGACCTGCCAGATGAGATGTTGTCCTCAGATGCTGAGCCCCAGCTGTTAACCATGGACCCTGTGACCGATCTGTCCAGATCCCCCGTGCTGGAGGCTGGGGTCTGCTCCAGCCCATGGAGGAGCAGCTTGTGTGGAGAGGGGTGGTGCAGCTGGTGTTTGTGTTTCTGCCGGTTGTGGTGTTGGCTGTAGTGACTTTCAGCGAGCTCTGCGTCTGTCTCCTCCTCCGCCTCCTCCTCCTCCTCCTCCTCCGCCTCCTCCTCCTCCTCCTCCTCTTCCTCTTCCTCCTCCTGTACATCGGTGTCAATGCAGAAGGGTATGGAGCTGTAGGTGTGTGTTGGGGAAAGAGAGCGAAGGTGGCTGCCGATGTGTTGGCTGGAAAGTGCATTAGAAATATTTGTGTGGTCTTGTCAAAACAAAAGAATGGAATGTACAGCGTCAGTTAAAAATGGTAGAATTCAGTGTCTCAATCTGGTTACCTGAGGTGCTCAGCTCCATTGTGCAGGCCATTGCTCAGGTCTCCCTGTGATGTTGTGTTTGGTGGCTGACTATAGGACACTTCAATAGGAGATGAGGCTGCCGCTCTTACTGGTGGGGTGGGGCAGCCTTCTATTCTCTCCTCTGGATCAAAACTGAAAAGAAAAGGACAACTGACATGAGGTAATGGCTAAAGGAATGAGGGGTGCTGGCAGTCCTGACACATTAGTCACAGCCCATTAGACCTGTGTGCAAATCCCTTGGTCTGCCATCAAAAAACACATTTCCATGATAGAAAAACGTACGAAGACGAACAATAGGCTTTCTGCACCATCTGTTTTTTATTGCTGAAAGGCTGCACATCTCTGGAATGCATGCTTGTTTCTGTTATTTTCATGTGAATTTTATGAAGTAAGTATATACATCCTGCTGTCATAATAAACCGTTTGACAATGACAAGAATCTAAATTGTGTAATTAGTTTGGTTAGCAGTGTTGACTGTGACTATACTATACATGTTTTAACAAAGGGTTTGCAGGTGTTCACAGCATAGCTCCAATTACACTTGTGTGAGTCAGATAACTTCGTCATAGTTTTTTTTTTTATGTCAATTTATCCTGCAATAGCTGTATATATATATTTGGCATTTTCAAGTGCACTATTGCAGCTGTCTCTTTTCCAGACTCCACTCCAACCGGCTGAAGGAGCTTTGCATGTCTGTGTATTAGTGTGTGCTGTATAGAAGTGCATGCATTTGTGTGTGTCTTTCCTCCCATACCTCCTTTCCATTGGTAGGCTATACTCATCACAGTCCCAGGCATTAGCATGAGGAGGAGACAGAGCTTCTCCCCAGCTTACTGCATTATGTTTGGGGATCTTCGGGGCCCGCGTTCCTTTCTTTTGATTTTGACTCCCTAAGAGATGAGAAGAAAACATCAAGGTAAACACAGACTTATGGCTTGCCTCATTAAAATTCACCAATGTACAGAGTAACCGTTGGCCTTACCTGAGGTGCTGTTGCTGCCTCTGTCAGAGCTGTGGTGTGAGCCTCCTGTGCTGTGATCACGGGTCTGGTTGTAGGGGATAGTTTTAGGATGGATCATTCCTTCGCTTCCTTGAAAATGATCTAAAGACAAAGATGCAAGAACATTTGCAACAGATTTCCTTTTTCTTTACATAAATTGTGTAAAGCAAATCAAATGTGACCCTACTATACCTTTATTTAGCATGTTTTGCTCAAATATGTTGTACTGCATCTGTACTGCCATCTCCTTTGGTATTGGAGGCGGGTTGGGGGGCTGTTTCCAGCAGGGCATGTCCATTTGCTCTGCTATAGCGCCACCGGTGCCTGCCTTATTCTTAATGCTGGCCTGGATGAGCTGTGTGGTGGCGTATGGGATGGGTTCATATGTGGCTGATGAATCTCCTCCTGGACTTGCGTAGCACAAGTTGGAGTTGTTGAACGTTTTAATCTCATTGAGCTTGTTGGAGAGGTTCACATCGCTGTAAATGGCCGTCTCAGAACCAAGCTGTCCCCCCTGTTTGTTTTCTGGATGGTTTCCGTAGTTTGCTATGCAGTCAGCTGAGGATAAAACATGAGCATGAAACAAAGCAGCACAGGAACACAGGAAGTCACAAAGCTTCAGCATATATATATATATATGTAAATATATATATATATATATATATGTATATAAGACAAACAATATGTACCTCAGAGGTACTATAGAGGCTCCCACAGTTCCTGAACTGTGACATGAGCTCAGTCTTGCACTAACCTGGTCGGCTGTATGTCGTCATGTTACTGTCACTGGTGCCATTGCCATTATTGCAGCAGTTGATGCTACAGTCCTTGTGATTGGCACATGCATTCGGCCAATTGTCTGGCAGCCACAGCTGGTTTAGAGGTTCGCCCATGCTGAGAAGGCCAGGTCTGCAACAAGGAGGACCACAGGGCTGTCAATCAAAACCTGCCATTATCGCTGATGAATGAGCATGGGGTGGATGCATGAGGTTCATCATTTGGAGAAGGAAGACATCTCCCCCCAGTGTTTCCACAATGTAACTGCAGTTCTCCTGTGAGTCTTTTGTATGACACAAAGGGACAAAAATATCACTCACCTGCCAGCACTGCACACAGATTCTCCTCTTTGATACGCCACTGCACAGAGATAAAGAAAACAAAAACCTTGATGAGCTGTCAAAAAGAGTAAAGTGCCAAAGGCAGATAAAGTGAAGCAATGAAAGGCAGGCAGAGATTATAAGCAAAAACTCTTAAGTCAAAAGTTTGCACTCACTTTAATATATGCTTCCATCGATTGCGACACAAAGTCTGACTCTATGGTTTAATGTGAATGAACACAACACAAATAATTGCCTGTGCCTTTACCAACCTCTGCATAACTTCAGAACTGATTTAGAAACATTGTTTGAGACAGTTTCCCTTCCGCCACCAGTAAAACATCAAACAAATAATAATTCTCTGGCAGAATGTATTCTGTATTTTACTTATTTAATTAAATGAACCTAACCTAGTGAGCAGGCAGGTTTGGCACATCAGCATATAGAGGTTTATGCAAAAGCACATTGTTGCATTATTGTGATAAAATTTTACCCATCAAATTTACATGTTAGTACTTCAATCATGTACTGTGTACGTAGCAACAGTTGCTACATACACTTTGAAGAAAGAACCATTGAATCTCCCTTTTAGCTCATATTGTTTTATGATGTTTTACTTCATTTACTATATATTTTGTGTTAGCAGTATTGTCGGTTGAGATGTTCATAAAATCCCACTTATATGCTCTTTTAGCATTGTGCAATCTTTCAGTTGTGCTTCCATACCTTTATATATGAAAATGACAGTGATGACAGGATGCAGTTTCATCTTGGAATATTTTAACTGAATAAATACAATACCTCGATAAACGTAATGAACAAATACATTAAATATCACAAACATTAGCAGAAAATCATACTTTACCTGTAGGTGTAAAGGTGAATGACGGGACTGTAGGGACAGACAGGGAATGGGAGTAAGATGAGCAAACTGAAATCATTTCAATAAACTTTACTATTATAGTAGATATGTGCTTTGTAACTCACAGTATAATATTTTGAAGTGTCTATACATGCACTCTCTGCTGTGCGATGGACATCTCTTCATGTAAAAAAACTGTACAAACATTTAAATAACCACATGCCATCTGCCTTCCTGCTACCTCTGTCTTTGAAGAGTGTCCAGGTGAAGGTTAATGGGGGGGTGACAGGCGAGAGTGGGAAAATAACAGTGATATTGTAGCAGACATGGTAATGACAGGTTGACAGGCCTGTGCCTCTAAGACCTGTGCTGTGTTGAAATAATGACAATCTACAAATAAACGACAAAAGGTCAGCCTTTGACAGGCTGCATAGTCGCAAATGCAAATTTATTTCTGAAGTCTTTGTGTCAAAGGAAGATTATACCAGAGCATTTTTCCCCCTTTGATGTGATCTGCTCATCAGCCTCTTAAATTATTCCTTAATATCACTGAGCGGAAGACTGCTGTTTAGTGAGGTGGAAGCGTGTCGTTGCTTCATCCCTTCTCCAATTGTAATGACCTTCAAATGTTCCCACGAAAGTAACATGATAAACTGTTTTGCAGATGCACACATGGCCTATATGATGAGCTATCTTGAACATACATTCATCTACCTGTCTAAAACATACACACAACAGAGAAACACACACCCTTGCGGATGCCAGTGTATGTGCTGCTGAGGCCACTTCTCTTCTTGCGATGACGGTAGAGCCACACACTGAAAATCATGAGGACCAACCAGCAGGTGGCGCCTATGCCAGCAATAAAGGCCGGTTGCCTCACCACATCTGAGATCTGAGACAATGTGTCTTTTTCCTCACTGATATCCATCATCTGTCCTGCAGAGTCTAACCAGTAAAATAAGAAAGAGAGGAGACATTATACAGTGTGTGCACGAAAAATTAATGTTCAAAAATGTTGATGCAGCAGCAAAGATACAAGAGCATCGTTAAAAAAAAACTATATGAAGCTAAGTAACAGCAGGGTAAGCACAACGTGGTGCATTATTAAATTTTTTTATGAACACTGTATAATGAAAAGGAGGCTAAGAGACACTATATAAGTTTTCACCATAAGATGCTGTGTCATTGTTTTTAAGCCTAGTTTTGTGACACCTAACTAAACAAACACTCCTATCTTGGGAGAACTCTCACCTAATTGAAAAAAAGTGACATCACTCTTGACCCCAGGTCCAGCACCATTGCTGGCCGCAACCTCTATGCTGTAACGAATTCCTGGCGCCAGACCGGAGATGAGCACAGAAAAGGTGGAGCCATCGACCGACTGGTTTACATGATACCGACTCTCATTACCCAAGCACCAGATCTGTCAAGAGAAGGTGACGAGAGGAGATGAGATGACAGTGATTGCCTGAGGGACACAATCCGACAAGACAAGAGGCATCATCAGCCTCACAAAGGTATCATTTACATTCTAACTGTTACACTCATGATTCAGAGCATGTGTACAGGAGAGGGCGGGGGGCCTTCTTTTCTTACTTTGTACTCCTGAATGACTCCAGCTTCTTTCCGTTCCAGAGGCGGTTTCCAAGCAACGAGGATGGCGGTCCCATTGGCATCACTTTTTGTCACCGTAACGCCCTGGGGTGCTCTGCTAGGGGCTAAGACAATGAAGTACACACAGTTAACCATGCAGACATAAATTAAATCTCATTTGATGCTGTCTGCATCCCAGTTGTGATCTGCATCTCTAACAGGTTTGCACACTTAAAAAGCAATACTTAGCTTTTGTATTGTCCTCAAGTATTGAAAGAAATGAAAGAGTGGCACCGGTGTCATTTAATTTCTCTCAGCTATTTATTGCTACATTTAATGCCACTCACCTTCTTCCAATGTCCTGACCACCTTCACCTCGCTGTCAGCTCCCTGGAACTCATCAAAGAAGGGGCGCACTTTGAACTCGTAGATGGCTCCTCTCCTCAGCTGACCGATTACCACGCCATCCTCCCGTGGGGCATGTACCTCCAGGACACTCCACTGCCCCTCCGGCTGGCCATGCTCAGCAGACGCCCTGTAAAGCACCTTGTAACCCTGAACGTATGGGGACTGCTGCTCGACCTAGTGGAGGTGCAGAGATAAAAAAAGCATGCCACATAAATGTCACAACATGCGACAGTGATACCCTTTTTGATAATGAGCGAAAAACATCTGAGCTAGAATCAAAGAGATGTGTGAATGTGATGCAGTTGTTACTATATACAATTATATATATATATATATATATATATACAATTATCATATCTGCGTGTGAGTTCAAACAACATACATCTATACGTGAGCGCCTCGTCTTGAGTGAGAGTGAAAATCCTGCAATAATGATCTGTTAAGACTCAGATGATTTCCTTTGCATTTAGGTTGATAAAGATTAACATGTCGTCATATCTGTGAATTCTCACTGTAAACCACAATATGAGGTCATTAATAGTTTCCTTTCAACGTGGCTGTGGTTCAAATCAAGCCAGGAGAGGATTAAGGACTTTCCATTCAAACCACAACATTTTGACAATAAATGCCTCCGAATATTTCCGCAGAGAAAAACACATATGCAAAAACAAGAATCCGTGCAAAAAATTTGTTTTGGGAAAAGGCACAATGTGTCACACCAAAGATAAATTCACTTGTCTGAGCAGTGGGTTTATTCTCTGCTAATAAATGCTGAGAGAGAAACCCACATGTGAGTTCAGCATAAAATAAATCTTTTAAACAATTTACTCTTTCACAAGGCATGTTAGCCTCGAACCTCCTCCTGAACTGTTCGGATCTCTAAGTTTCTCTACATCTCTGTTGAAAGTGTATTTTCCCATCATTGATAGTTCACGTCTTTGCTTTGCTCGGGTGAATGAGAGAAAACATATCAAAGAGTATAAATCTGCGCTATAATAATCTCTGTCTTGTTTTATTTTTTAAACCACAACCCCTTGGCTCTTTTATTATTTGTTGATATGCAGTATGTGTTTACATTTACTGGAAAAAATTGCACATTTGACCTTTTCCCATATTTACCCTAACTCTGACATGTAGCAAAAATCATGGTACGGCCCCCTTACCATCCACTGCACCCTCACAGCAGACGCTGACACGACCGTTGGTGTGTGCAGGTGGATAACCACATCGCCAAGCTCCCTCTGGATGTGACGGTGATCCACCCCCTGCATGGTGGAAGTGCCGTCTGATGGCGCAAAAGGAAGGAAAGAGGTAAAATGGCAACAGTTCATTTGAATTGAAATTGGAAAGTAAAAGGAATGAAAAGCCCACACTGACCGTGTGTTCTGACAGAGTCGGAAATTGGACTGGGGTCACTGAGGCCATAAGCATTCACCGCTCTGACCATAAAGAGGTAGACAGCTGCAGGCTTCAGGTTCCTCAGTACAAAAGTCTGTGTCTTTATATGCTCAGCTAGGGTCACCCATCTGTTGCCTAACGTATAACTGCAGGGAGAGGTGACAAAATGGTAACACACGGATGCAAGGGAAGTTTCACCAAGCTTGATGGTTGGCATATAATATACTACATGTGTCTAACCTGAATGCCTCGATCAGATAAGATGTAGGTGTAGCGCCAGCATCGAGTTTCGATTTCCACGACAGAGTGACAGAGGTACGGCTGATGTCGGTCACCTCAGGTTTAGATGGAGCACTGGGAATCAGTTTAGGGTCTATTGGCTGACTGGACTGAACAATAACTCCAAACTCTGCCGGAGATAACAAGAAATGCATTTAAGGACACGACACAGGACTCTTCCCCTTGTATTAACAACATTTATGACTCCGTCTCAATTTGTGTGACCTACCCTCCACCTGTAAGTAGGCTGTCCAGGAAGCCTCTCCATTTGGACTGGAAGCTATACAAGTGTAGAAGCCTGTATCTCCCAGCTGAGGAGCGGAAGTACAGTAGCAAACATTAGTGGGCTCGCTTGGCTCAGTGCTGTCGCTGTAATTGCTAAATACCAACTGCTGTGTTACTCCTCCTACCTTAGCGTAGCGGATCTCCAGTGATCCTGTGTCTGCTACAGACATGCGGGAGTCCACTGGAGACACCACAACACCATCCTTCTTCCAGTGGACTGTAGGTGGTGGAGAGTCAGCTGTTTGGCAACCCAGGACCACTGTGCTGTCTACAGGAATGGTCTGATTGAGTGGGCCCTGCCTAATCACAGGAGGTGGGTGGTCTGACCCAGCTAAGAAAAAAAAAGAAAAAGAAAGTAGGGAAGCGAAAGACTAATATTGTAAAAAAAGAAATGCGGAGAGCATAGCACTTAACAAAACGAAAGTATTTAGTGCTTTAGAAATGTTTTTGTTTGCTTTTTGAGAAGTCTTCAAATTCAAGAATGTGCAAATGTGTTTCCGAGGAAACTCCAAACCGCTATTCTTTTTAATAACATGGCAAGATATCATATTTAACTTGCAACGTTCACTGGAAGCACAATTTATTCACATTCCACATGCATTTTATGTTCAGCCTACAAGAGACACTCCAACTAAAACTTGTTTATGGTTTTTGGGGTCATGTTTATTCACCTACAATTATCTGTTTGAGGTTTGAGAAACATTGTAGTCAATATAATGACAGTATTGGTAAAGTAAGTTTAAGGAAAGAGCTCATTCTCTGGTGTCGAGCACATGTGATTTGTGTGCTTAATACACTTTATACAGAGGAAACAAGGTCGCTTAACTGAAGTTGCTCACAGGATGCTATAATTTCCTGTTGGTAAAAAAAGTTATGACAGTATTGGTAAAGTAAGTTTAAGGAAAGAGCTCATTCTCTGGTGTCGAGCACATGTGATTTGTGTGCTTAATACACTTTATACAGAGGAAACAAGGTCGCTTAACTGAAGTTGCTCACAGGATGCTATAATTTCCTGTTGGTAAAAAAAGTTATATTACGTTCTTGTATTGAACTTTATACTGTTAATCGTAAAAACATTGGGGACGCCTGGTGTCTGTGTGGCTAAGACGCGTACCGTTTTAACTGTAAGGTCACCGGTTTGATTCCGGTTGTTGCATCGTGTCATGGCCCTCTGTCTTCTTGCATTCCCCCTGTCTGTTTCTCTACTATCACTTTCAAATAAAGGCAAAATGCCAAATAAAACAGCAGTGTCAACAGTATATTATGGAATTAGAGATTGATGTTGACAAAAGATCAAAGTCATGAAGAGAGGGACAGAAATAAAAGTAAGAAAGATGAGAGTAAAGAAAATGAAACCCGAAACGCTGCCAAAAAAAATGAAAGACAGATAAGATGAGAAAGATATTGAAAGGAAAATTGGTAAAGAGAGAACAATAGGTTTAGGTGGCTGAGCAGGCAGTGGAGGAAAAATAAATCAACTTTTCCCCTCCAGCGGAGAGCAACTAATCGTTCATTCGGCAGTACGTACTGCTGGAGCCGGCTCCAATCACAACGGCAAAGCCCAACTAATAACAATCCCACTTAGATAACAGAACTATCTTTGCTCTCTCTCTCGCTTACATTTTAAAACCCTGTGGATGGAGGCAGGGGTTCTAGATAAATAAATAAATAAATAAAAATACCCCAAAAAGGTGATGGAAACACGCCTTGAAAACTGCCGGAGGTGCCAGTTATTTCCATACAAATGCACCACTCCAAATGGGTGGGAGTGTGGTGGGATGGAGATAATTTGGGGGAGGGTAGAGTAGAGAGAAACAGGTGCAGGCGGGAGTGCAGTGCTTTAAACCACTGAAAAAATTACATAAAACATGACCCCATCTTCTATTTTTTTATTATTTCCATTACCTGTAACAGATTTTTCACTGAGTGGATGCCTCTCATTTCCCTATAAAGGAGGCTGCAGAACACATTACCAATATAGACAGCAGATTATTCTTTATAACTAATAAGGCTGCATTGAACAACTCCGAGATGCAGAATCTGACTATTTAAGCCTCAAGCAATTATCGTTATTAATTTATTTCATATGTACATAGTACGCAGTTACCCACACACATGTATTCATGATCACACGGGTCATTTAATTGGGAGCTTGTATACTTTGCTGGTGGTGTGTAATTACTGGCATGGACCTCCAAGCACATTTAAATTGCTTTTTTTTCTTTTTTAAAACAATTAACACAGTTATTTCATCACCTAGGGTTTGGATGAGAGTCCATCAGACCCCTTTCCATGTACAATTACCTTTAAATAATATTGTGTCAATCCTGTCCTCTTAATTCACAGATATTTATGGTAAAATAAAACACAGACTGCGTTGTATTAAGGGAAACTAGAGTGACAATGAATAATAATAATACTTTTTCCGCTAGTCCTCTTAATTTAGATTACAAACTGTACTGTTGTTAGTTAGTCAATTTTATTTTCAGAGGTAAGATAGATAAGTCCAGACCCTCTTTAAACAAAATCACCATGGCAACAGATGGGTTTGAGCCCAACATGTGAACAACAGAAATCCTGAATTCCCTTCCCTGACAGTTAGTTGCTCCTTCCAGTCTGCAACCGAGGCCAGTTTGTAGCCTAAGACACCTGCTCAACAATGGAAAACTGCTGCAGCAAAGTAGTCTGTTTAGCCAAAAGACAAAACATTGAAGCTAGAAAGCTGACCCCCCTCCTCCTCCATCTGCCCTCCATCACACCTTCCCTTTACTCACAGTCTGTGACCTCCAGCAGTGCTTTGGTAATAACACTGCCAGCAATGTTGAGAGCCTGGCAGCTGTAGAAGCCGCCATCAGAGCGCTGAACATCGGTAATAGTCAAACTGCCCATCTGGGAGACAGACAGACGGCTAAAGGGCTGCGGTGGCTGGTAAGAGAACAGGAGACTCTGGAGAGACGACAAAGATCAGAGAGTTAGAATCCCATTTATTTGCTTTTTGCAAAGAGTAGTGATTAAGTGTGATGACAGACCGAGTGTCAATCTCACCTCACTGCCCTCCCTCTGCCAGAAGATAGCGGGCTGTGGGTTGCCAGTGGCCTCGCACTGGAAGGTGACCGTCCTGCCCACTGCCACCACCTGGTTCCTGGGGCGTATGGCAAATGCTGGGGGCACTGCAGAGGAAATGAGGCCCTAATTACCTGGCAGCCTGATACATTGTCATCATTCCCAGTTTTAGAACATCTCAGTATGCATAAAAAGCTCAAGGAATAAAGGCTAAGTGTGTATGAATCAGGAGACAGACATTATTTACCTTCTTTTCAAATAAAAAAAAAACAGCACATATCTATTGATTAACCAGCACATAACATGAATTACATACTGTGTTGGTGGATGGATAAACAGTGAAGAGGACAATGACAGGGGCTTAAGATTTCTTGTTGCTGTCAGATGGTGGATGAGGGACGGATGACAACTTACCAGTATTGACTACAAGGGAAAAGACACAAAAAAAGAGCAGTTGTAATGAAGGCACACACAGGTATATGGAACTGCAATGATGCACTCAACAGTAATGACACACGCTTGAAAGAGTGAGCACAATGGAATTGGTATTGAAGAACAGTGGACAGTGAGACAATGTGGGGATGCAAGTTCAAACATATCTACATGTGCGGAATGTTTTGGAATTAAAGTAAAACATTTCTTCGAAGCATTTCTCCCCCCCCCCCCGAGACACACAAAACATTTAATTAAAACAAAAACAGGTGTCAATGGACAAGGCCTGCTGTTTAGCCCCTATTAGACCCAACAGACTAGTTGACTGTGAGGTGTGAAAAGTATATGTAATTGCTGCTTTGAGTTATAGGGCCAGACAGCCTTGAGGCGTATTTGGACAAAGATACAATCCTCTAACGAGCACATAAAACTGTGAGGGGTTAGAAAGGAGTATTTTGTCTGGATGGAAGGTAGAAGCGGGAACTGCTGGTGGTATGCAGGGATTTACTCTACAAAAAAAAGACACATTTTGAGATGGGGACTACTGCACATCTTAACATCTATGAAATGGATTTATAGTGAAAGAATGGCTAGCTAACCAGCGGGTTTTGTAACTAATGTGAGAGGATGACAGTGGTTATTGTTCAACAATCTGGGTTTGTCTGAAAAAACGTGTATTGTGTATAGGAAATTTAATTAAATTTTACATGCTACATCCGTTTCAAATGGCAACTGTTTAATATCAACCAAATGTTCTAGGTCCGCAAAAATGATTCCATGGTTAGGACTAAAGCTATGATTGCACCTGCCAGAGTTTTTTTTATTTAATCATAAAACATACATTAACTTAGGTAGCTTGCTGTTTCCTCCCGTAATACAACTTCTACTCACCTGCCACTTATTCCTGCCCTTCTCTATTCACTGTCCAAATTATCTATGCCCCCCCCCCCCCCCAGACACTCATTTTTGGTGGGAGAGGAAGACGATATAATTGGAACCATGTAATTTCCCAGCATGCAACCAGCCCTATCTTTAATTAAGTCCTACTGCCCTCACAGTCTATGTCACCCACTGTGTCACTGCTGTGTGTTTGCATGGTTAAGTGTATACATATATAGGTCCGTGTGTGCAGCTATGCCTCACTGCTCATTTTCGGCCACTGATTTAAGAACTAAAGGGTGTCAATGTGGCAGGACCCACAGACCAAATTAATCCATCATCTGCAAGCAAGTAAACATTTACTCTGCAAGCTCTTCTCGGTTTATACAGGACATTACCATGAAATGTACTGTAAACAAACTGCTGCAATGTCCTATCCTGCTAGTTTGTTATAATTGCTGCAGACATCATATGACCTCGAGCAAGGAAGTGAAAAGGAAAAAAAACAGACATAAAAATTCCAGAGATACTGTAACTCTGTCTGTCTGTACTGTAAACATAAAGTCACTGCCTGCTAATTTGTGACACTATAAGACATGATTAGTTCTCCTGTTGGGCTAGAGGCAGCTGTGTTGCAAATACCTCGTGCATGAAAAGGAAATGCGAGGTTCTGAAAACAGTGTATTTAGAAGAGAAGATGGTACAACGTTTAGAGGATATTACATGACAGGGTCGGGTTGTACTGACCATGTACAGTGAGCGTGGCGGATGATTCAGACTTGCCAACCATGTTCTCCACCACACATGTATAGGAGCCCTCATCTGAAGAGGTCACTTGGCGAACAATCAATGTATGGTCCTCTAGGATTTCAAATCTGTGGACAGAACGGACACACACAATCAAGACATGAAAGAAAAAGTTGAAACACCACGTTAGCATGGTAAATTAATGCATAGAGGGCTTTTTGTGCATTACCGGCCCTTAGGCAGGTCGGAGTCATCTTTCCTCCAGCGGACAGTGGGAACAGGGTCTCCTTGAACCACACAGTGGAACTCCACGCTCTCCTCTGCCAACACCACCACACTGTTGGGCCGCTTCATAAAGGTTGGCCGCTCTGCAGGGCAGCAACAAACATAAATATCCATCTACTCATCACTGTCATTATGCCAAAGAGGGCTCTATATCTATATTCCTACACTTCTTATGTTAATATATCTACAGTTTAGATGATTTACCTGTCTATTCTGCCTTTTTGTGTAGTTACAGTAACGTATCTAAATGTCACTGTACCAAGTTTAATAATGCATTGTATATTGCTTACGATTAAAAGGTAAACTTTTGTTTCAATCAGTTTACAATAACATACATTTGATGCAAGGAACTTGTGCAGGGAATTATAGCAAAGTAATAACATTTACTTTGGAATTAATTTATTGAATGTTAGTGCAGTCAGTCAACTATCTGGTGAGGAACAGAAAACATTCAAAATGTTTACATAACTAGGACTAAGCTATCTACCAACTACCAATACCGTCTGTTCCCATGACTTCAACCAATTGCTGGAAGATTTTTTTCCAACGAACACCCAAAAAACCACACCACACTTCTAATAAAAAAAAGAAAACCTAGCAAAATATGCAAAGTAATCTACATATTGCAATTATCATAGAGTTTGGAAACATTTAATATTCTACTGATAATCATCCATCAGTCTCCAAAGTCATTTATTATGCACAACCTGTAGAATAACATATTTTGACCTAGTTCTGCATTCAGCAAGAATATTCTCACAGCCTTGAATGGCTCAATGAGGCACTATACCGTATACTTCCAACCTCAACCAAGGTCATGTAACCCTATGATACTGATAAGAGCTCTATTCTGATGGGAAATGTTAGGAAAATAAGTGGGAGGGTGGAGAATTGAGGCTGGAAACAGGCTTTTGGGACAGGGGGAGGAATGGGGAGCTCTTGTACTGAAAGGTTTGAGGGGTTGGAGCGTTGGATGTAGCAGCGGTAGATGTTCAGCACTTGTTTGGAGGGAAACCTCTCCAAAGCTGGCAGTCTGGATGGTAGTGCTGCATAATCAACGTAATTAATGGGTTATTTTACCCCAGTAACAAAAACTATGCATAACAGACTGGCAAACTAAACAACTGTGAACTGAGAGGGTACTTAGACTAAGTGAAGCGGTGCAACAGTGGGGAAAGCAATCACTAAGCCGCAAATGTTACCTAGCACAGTGAGTTCAGCGATCTCGCTCTCCCTCTCTCCCACCATGTTGGTTCCAACGCAGATGTATTTCCCTGCATCACTCTTCCTGGTGTTGGTGATCATCAGCTTGCCACTGCGAATCTAAAAGAAAGCACAGGAAATATTTGCACAGCTGTTTTCTTATGAGATCTGTACCATCCTTATGTGCACTGTGTGAGTGAAAGTGGCACATTCATAATTGATATATGGTCAAATTGGAAATTGAATGATGAAATGTGCCACAGCTGAAGTCCTGCATGTAGTGCTTGTGTGTATCTGTATGCATCTCTTTATCTAAGGAACAGAATTTGCACTGCTTTTCAAGTTGCACAGAAGGTCAACCATTATGAAATTACATAATTCATATCTAGTGCTACATTAGCACAGAACCCTGGGAACAAAGACACCGCCTCTTTGTAGAGACCTTCCTCAGATGTTCCGTCAGCCGTCTTTGCCTTTCCCAAACTTCTTATCTCCTCTATACTGAAATCTGTACAAACACACATGTGCACACACACACACACACACACACACACACCCACACACATCAAAGAGGTGGAAGATATATGCACTCCATACTGTTTTCATTCTTTTCATTTCCTATACACCAGACGCCCCCACAGACTATGCTAGCAGTCTTTATAGCTTCCAATGTGAGCTACTCCACTTACAGTCTGCAGCTACTCAGTGCTAGAGATGATAGCAGAGCAGCACTCAGCAGGCATGATACTATAGCGGGTTAACATGACCATCGGAAGATCTCACACCAAACACAAGGCCATTCCCTGCACCCAGACATCGGAGACCTTCTCCCAGGTATTCAATTAAACTTTCATCCTCGTTATTGTGATTTAAGATTGCTTTTTTTCCCACTCACACTAAGCAACAGAATCAATCTATTCACATACGCCTGCTAGAAACACACACAGCCTGGAATAGCGCGGCTCTGTTATTTCCTAACAGAGGTCAGAGGTCAAGGCTGCCTACAGTGCTGCGTCCATGAAGCAGGCCGGGGACTCAGTTTCATGCTCGACAGCACCTGGCTTGGTGAGCACTCTGCACTCACCGGCATACAGATAGAATGCATCATTAAATTGCTGCTGCAGGGATAAAACCAACAGCCTTTCATTTATTAGTAAACCTCCTTGAGGCCAACCTTACGCCACAAACAGCTCATACCGTACACTAAATAAATAAAAACTAAGCGTGGCCTAACTATGGCTGACATTCTAAATGTGTTGCAAATGATGTGGTTTTAAGAAGACAATTTTACGGACTGTGGTGTGACTTGTGGTCCTGTGTATTTTTTATACAAAGAACCCAACCACTCAAAATCACAAAGAGCGGGGAATTTGGGAACTGGTATTGCAGATTCAGCCATTCCTGTCAGTATCCAGTGGATTTGGTTTGGATGTCTGGACCCACATTATAGTCAATGCTAAATGTTTCATGACTGACAGTATTTTATTGGACCAAAACAAATACATATCAAAATATAAAAATATGGATTTTTTTGTTGTTGTTGTTGTTTAGTTTTTGTGTGGCTTATTTGCACATGAAAGATGAGAGAATTGCTTGAACTCCAAACAGTTCATTACATTAATAAAAGCGACATGGTATAGTGGAAAATATATAGTAGGGTAACCTATGACATGTAGACATACAATAAAGGATTTCTTTCCAATTACTTGAATGTCAATGGATAACTGTATTATTGGCTCATAATCTTTCCCACACTGTAGTTTACCATTTCATTGAGTCAGCACTAACATTTTCATTAAATGCATAACCATATTAAAATCAGGTCAGTGAGGTCATCCAGTTGAACCCTGGATTAAGAGATTCATGTCTTAGATTCATCGGGCATCCCCGGGCACTTGCACTGTTGATTCTATGTAATAGCTGTTCCTTGATGAACCAATATCAAATTCTGTGGCAAATACCAATGCCAGTAAATTACTCCTACAGGATTGAAAAGATGATCTAGTGCAAACCAATGCCACGGACTAATGCTATACTTGTGTTCTGCAACTTTCTGCTGTTTGCTGTAAATACTGCTGCACTAGTAACTTTAGCAGCTGATTAAAGAGCAGACCAAGAGCTTTTTTATTTCCTGGACTGACCGCTCCTCGTTTTTAGCAGCAATTCCATGTCTCAAAAATCCAAATGTGGTTTGTCTATCCTCCATCTCGGACACTGAAACCTCAGCTTTCGTTTCTGCTCTGTTTCAGTGTGTTCTCTTTCTTCTTCACACAGCCTTAGATGCCTTGAAGGCCCACACATTAGTTTTTTTTTCGTATAAAAGCACTCTGCTTTTTAAAAAAGTAAAATCAATAAATCAAACTCTTCCTGTTTGTGAGTCTTTCTAAAAATCGTTATTAAGAATTAACTCACAACTTTATTTACATATCAGAATTAATAAATGATGGTCAAGGACACAAGGGAAACTACTCAAAAGGATGGAAAGTAGCCAAGAATCACTTGTGGTGGACTTCTTTGGTCTTTGTACAGTAAGTGATGTCTTTGAGTGAACTCTCACGGCAAAGAGATATTTCCATATAGAGAAGATGATTAGGGAGGACAAAGACAGGCACGCAGAAAGTACAAAGCAGAAAGCAGCCTTTGTATTTCCCTCAGAGGAGCCTCCCCCCTGGCTCTGATCCATGCCTCTCCTTAAATCAGAGATAGCTGCTCTGTCCATCACAGTCCCCCAGAGAGACTCTACCTGTCACTCCGCACTAACATGAGCTTTGAATTTGCTCTTGTATGTCCCCGGGAGCATGCACAGACATTCAAATAAACAAATCAACACACACACACACACACACACACACACACACACACACACACACACGCACACGCACACACACAGAGGGCATCATCTGAGTTTCTGAAACATGGTTCTATTTTTGAGTTATAGGATGGAAAAGCCTGTTTCTGCTGGCCTGACCAATCATAGGCTTCTGGGTCTGAAATCAGTTGTGTGTATACAAAACCATGTAAAGACAATCACTGCACATATACTGTACGCCACATGACGCGTCGCTCATATGATGACACTTTGAAGTTCCAGCTTGTCGTTGTTTCCTGTTGTTGTGTATTTCTGCCACCAGGTATATAAAAAAAAAACATATGCATCGCTTTCTTCTTATGGTGAGCATTTTTATGTGCCAAATAAATCTTTTGGGTTTTCTCCTGGCATTCTCAATTCTCTCCTGTGAACAGGACATGGGTACAGATGATGTTATATAGTGTTCTCATGACCACAAGGAAATCATTTTTTGATTTCCACCTAACAATCTTGCTTTGCCATACTTCAAAGTGACACAGGTGAGCGGTAATTTATTCTTTAGAGTTCCTGAAAAGAGCATGTGCAGCACAATCCAAGTGTTGTGAAGCCAAGTGATAAATAGTATCTCACAGTAACATTTTGATTCATGTGGATGTTCCAACCGGTGATCAGTGTTTCGTCTAACAGTTAGACTCTAAAATTATGGTAATGACTCAATTTACACGTTTGTGTGAACTATTCCTAAAAAGGTCCGAATGATGTGTAATAGTTAAAAAGTCAAAGTGGCATCTCTTACTGTGATGCGTTCATCTCTGTCATCTAAGTTGGCACCGTCTTTCCTCCAGGAGATCGTGGGTTCAGGGTGCCCACGCGGTGGTTGGCACTCCAGCACGGCCGGCTCCCCCACTGCGACCATAACGTCGACTGGGTTCTGTCTGAAGTCATCGCGCAAAACTGGAAAACACACAAAAAAGCAAAACAGTAAATAGAGCGGAATTTAAGGATGTTTGACTGTGATTTGACAATGAAATTACAACGTTTGCTCATGTTGTTGGTGCATCCAAGTGGGGCCGTGTTTATTGTGTGAATGAGAAGACTGACTGATGTGATATCCAGCTTTCACCTGTGGGAATTGTAAAGCTCTGGATTCAGAAGTTGTGACATCCTGTATTTTGATGTTTTTTTTTCATGTCAGCCCAGGGAAATTGTTTTTTATTTATTTATTTAATGTTGTCTACCCTTTTCTTGTTCCTAGCATGGCAATGACATGAACAAAACACTAAATTATCGCCACTTTTGTAAGAGGAACAAGGCCGTATTGTCACCTATAGCAAAGGCGTTCTCAAGACATAAGACTTAAAACCACTTGAACATAAGGATATTGTAAAATATATGGCGTTACAAGTTCCATTTGGAGCACAGCGACTCCCGCCCAAAATACCTTGATCTTTTATATCATAAATGTGATATATCTTTCATGTAAATCAGCACTGTACAATAAGAGACAAAAGCTGCAAGGATTTCTCATGTGATTACTTCCTTTTCTCAAACAGGGGATACGGTTTGTTAAGACAAGCTGCTGAGAAAGCTGCTTGTCTTAATGACAGACAGTAAGACAAGATGATACACTGCTACAGAGCAATGCAGAAAGGTGAGATCTAGACGGCTCCACTAGCAGCCAGCGGAAAAAGCTACCACAGCAATTTATCATCTTTCCACAACGAGTAGCGTGCGCACAGAAATAGAGCCTGCAAACCAGAAGCTCAACTGGAGACAAAGCAAACCCTCATCCACTCCAAGCAGCCCAACAGAAGAGTGTGATTTCTGTTGGCCACAGGCGGCTCATTCCCGTCTCCACCATGGACTGTGTATAAAGGGCGCCACTGCACAGCCTAAAGCGCTAAACAGCATGAGGAGGAGCAGCGAGGGATTCTATTAAGTGTGTCAAAAAGAAATTCTACCGGAATAATGTCAGAGCTTTAAACTGTAGTATGGGACTATCCTTTGCAAGAATGGAATGGGGGTGTGTTAAAGAAAAAAGGAGTACGTCATAAATGAAAACAACCTTTTGTTCTATACAACTGAGAAATATTCTGCTTCTGATGAGGTGAAGAACATGTGCTAATGTAGACGCCTCTGCATGAGTGTCTGCTGTTAAGCATTCCCAGTCTTAAATTACATGAGGGGGGTGTGGAGGGGAGGGGGGTGGGCTCAGAACCTGAACAAGCCAAGGGAGCTGAGCCAACAAAGAGAGAGCAGTTCTCAGTCGAGCTGGGTTGGGGTGAAAAGACAGGAAACAATGAGGAAAAGGCATAATGACTCCCAGATGGTGGCAACTCGTTCACCTCTGGCTCTGGATTTGTACATGACACTGGACAAGCAGGCCTGAGACGCCTGATGGGCACTGTGGATATGGGAAAACAAATTGGGATGACCTTCTAATTGGAGGCATTCTGGCCCCCGCACTTCTTTGAGCTCCACTGTGCTGCTTTGCCCCTCTGATCCTCTGAGCAGGGTTGCAACTGGATGACTGCAGTTGACTGAGTGCTGATGGGAAACAGCTGTCTGGCGACCCCTCCCCCCCCCCCACCCTCCACCCCATCACCGCCAACACCACCGTGTCACATGATAAAAGGCATTCCTCATGGGACACAAAAACATGGTTGAGGTTACTTCAGACAGGAAGAAAGTGAGACCATCACAAGTGTGCGTACAGTGTGTGTGAGTGTGTTGATTTTTTGACCGATACTATCTTATTAGTCCAATAGCAATCGAGTTACACATCTGTTTTTACTATCGTGTGAGGTCCAAATGTCTCCATAGGATTGGAAAGCCTGGAACAATTCCTCAAAATCCTTTGTTAAAGATATATTTTTGGTAATAGTACCGGAGTTAGTGAAAGGCATAAGGCAAGGAGAGATACGGGTTAAAAGCAAAAGGAGCTTATGAAGGTTAGTAAAGAATGTTCTCATAAGTGTGCATGTTTTTGTGTCTGTGAACAAGGGAAAGTTGGCCCGCTTGTGCATGTTATAGTGTTGTGCCAGGTAAGCACACAAATAATCTGGAACATGTGCTTGTAAAACTGACTGTTTATATTCTCAGAAGGGAAAATGTATCTGGGTATTAACTCATAATAAGAAATTATGCATGCCCAAGTAAAAACCACGCAAGCATACACAATCTAAGCACTTCTAAACTATGCTAAGACTCCAGTTTCTAAACATTCCTAAATTCCTTTTCTTGTCCTCTTATAGTTTCACGAAATGTAAATAATTTCTGCTCATCAGTAAACATATCCTGACAAGCTACTCTCTAAGAATGACACCGCTGCCCAACCCAATATCGCTTGAGTCAGTGGCGTTTGCAAAACCAGGCTCCATAGATGAGGAGAACGAGGGAAAACATGCTGGATAAATATATTAAATGTTGCAGGCTGATTAATAAAATCTAAACATCCTGCAACGACTGCCCTGATTTTTGGGACGTTTGAAAAAATGAAGCAGAGGACGATCACCACAAACTGAACCTTCCGTCTTACCTCTGCAAACAAAAACACTTTTATTTTAAATGACTTAAATGACTTCACTTCAAATGAAATGCAATGTAATGTAATTTTACAAACATCACGCTTTTATTAATTTGATAACACTTAATATTTCTCCTGTATCTCCCAATCTGCTTCAACATATTCAACTAAATCGTTTACTTCACTTACATCTTTCCCCTCTTCTCTTTCACTCTTGCATCTGTATTTTAAGGCCGTGCCATGTCTCTCTTGTTATTCTCAAATCATACTTGGTTATTCCACAGGCTGCACCCATGTGATTTTCACAGGTTTTTGAAGCGATTCATAGCATGTACTGTAAGCTCTGGCTTCTAACAGTGAATACCACCTCTACAGCTTCTGAAGCCAGCCCCAGTTTGCCTGTTTAGCTGGAGCTTTGCACCTCTCGCTGTCTTCTTTTCACCCTCCATCTGATCCCTCCAGATGAGAATCTCATAGCCCACTTCAAAGCATCTGCCCTTGGCCTCACTACCCTGGATCTGACAGTGTCTGGCTTGTTGTTAGTCCTCTGGAGCCTGAGCCATCGCTTGAAAGGCCTACTTCAGCCGAGCACCAGTAATCCTCTCTGCGCTGTCCAACTGGACCAAAAGGGAACACAATCCAACCCCACAGACAGCGGCGGCATGGGGCACACACAGTAACCTTATCACATTGCATCACTGCATGAGACAGCCAGAGGCAACTTTTGTCACCACGGCCAAACTCCCTTGGTACTTCATGTTTAATACTCAAAGTACTTTTATATAGTGCACATCCAGCTGGACAACTATTTTGGTACAGCAATCATCAGCATGTCTCAAAGTCAACATCAACATTAGTGGAAGGCACTGACGCTTTAATATCAGTTTTAGCTTTGCCAAAAGCAGGACAACAGCTGTGCATGCTTCTGCCTCCAACTCATATTATTGTGGAGGAATACAATTAGCAATCAAGTCATAGAAATGCCTGTTTAAAGGCTACTGACAGATGAGAGAAGATGGAAGTACTTTGGCATTTTCCACACCATTAGTTTGATGTGTTTTAAATTTTCATGCGTTATCATTTATCCAAATCTTTATATAAAAAAAGGAATAAGTTGAGCCCAATTGAAAGAAGGGGAAATCATTGCTGACTCGAGGAATGGAATACTAAGAATGGGACCACATTTTCACAATCAGCAGGGTTTGAGCTTGATAAGCGTAATTAGCTGCCAACTGTAAAATGAATACAGTTTTCATTGTGAGAGAATTTAATGGAAGGACCCATCACTTTTTCATCAGAAAAATTCAAATTCAGTTGAGCAGTCCGCAATTGCCAAAATATATCCTCCTTTGTCAGAAAAGGTTATATATGGTTTTGTCTTTGACATTATAGGGGTAAAAGAATAGTTCAACAATTTGGGGAAAAACTTTATTTGCTTTCTTACAGAAATCAATGTCTGTGCGCTAAATATGAAGCTAGTGCCAGCAGCCACTTAGCATTAGCTTCCAGTAGCATAAAGACTGGAAACAGGAGGAAATAGACTCTGGCCAAAATAGAAAATAGAATTCCACCTTCCAGCACCTCTAAAGCTCAATAATTAACATAGTATGTGTTGTTTGTTTAATCTGTACAAAAACCAATGTGGTAAAATTACAAGTTCTGGCTTTAAGGGGGGTTATAAGCTAGTCTTTTTCTTGGCCGGGAGCAGTGACTTTCTGGAGTCTCTGCAGTATTTGGAAACCTGATGGTGATGACAAGACTCACATGATTCCTAAAATGGCGAGCTATTCCTTTAACCAAAGCAGAAATACAGTAAAGATGTCTACCACATGTACCAGAAGCTGAATGTTTTTTTCAGTTAAATAAAAATCAATCCCCATAATTTGAAAAAGAAAATGTGTGTTTGTCGGATTGAATGTCCTTTATTTACTTCTCAATCCATTGTTACCCCATGCATTATTACCATGTTACTTATCGGAGCACTCATACACAGTGGGCTCCTCTATGATTAAGTAGTGAGGGGAGAAAATTGTAAGTTTGATGAAATGCTCCCAAGAAAATAAAGTTAAAAAGAAAAGAAATGGAATTTATCTCTTAAAATGACTGCCCATATATATATAAATATATATATATATATTGTCATTACAGTGTGACTCATTTTCTTTTACTTCATCAGACAATGTCAGTGATATGTAAATACTAAAATGGAAAAAAGGCAGAGGCTGGAATTATGGCTCCTCCTCTGTTCCGTGGCACTCTGGACTGAAACCGCACTAAAACACATAATAAGTAAAAATAAGTACTGGCATCTATTACACTGTCCTGAAGTCTCAATGTTTCTCAGTTCTTAAAAAAAAAACCATTCATTTCAGTTTAAATACAAAGCAGCCTTCTTTGACTAAAATACCCTAGAGAACTGACTTGAAAATATAATAAATACCCAAAGCTATAGCCTTAAAAATACAGTTATCATCCAACCCTAGCAAATATGAAATCCTTGACTTTTTCTCACCATCTATCTCCTGACCTTTCCCTACACCCTACCTCTCTGCTTCTATCCATCTGCCCCCTTCTCCACCTCCATCACCTCCTACTTTTCTTCTCCTCCCTGCTCTTGCAGAGCTGTAGTCTAGAGAGACAGAAAGCTGCAGGAGAAACAGCTGCTCCACAGAAAAACCAATATGTGCGGCTCTTGTAATGTAGCTGGTCAGATGGACTGAAAAAAGAAAGAGACGCACACATACAGGCTTACAAAGGAGGTCCAGTGGGCCCTGTACCCGTCTGCAAGCACACACCAGTGCCAATATCTTAATATGAACTGCAACCAAGCAAATCCAATAAAAAAAGAGGGTCCTGCACATACAAATTAAAATACACGCATTAGCTCAGTCTCATAACTACGCCACACGAGACTTGTGGAATACACACTTGCAATCCAAAAGACACCACACACTGCTTATAAAGCAAACAAAAAATCCTTGCCTGTCCTCCCCAAGCACCCCTATTTGAATTTTATTTTCTGCACAGAAATCATTACTCACAAAAGCCCCAGGGCAAACAGTTTTTTTGCATTCAGGGCCATAAATCTATCTTATGTTTGGCGAGCCAATTAACTCAACATAGGGGCTCACTTACTGGGATAAAGCTCCCGGTTATAATATTTGTTGGGCCAAATTTTACACTTTAACGCTTGCTCTCTTAGACTCAAATAGCCTACTCCTGTGCACAGCTCAGTCACAACCATGGCATTAAATTTCATACACATCTTTATGTAAGACGTGTTAGGAATGCTGACCCATAATTGACCTGCTAGTAGTTAGTAGATAGTTTTGTTTTTTGTTTTGTCTGGTTTTCTGTGTCTTAATTCCAACCCACAGTAATGCTTTTTATGTTACATTTTTGGTCTCTTTACTAAGTCTATTAAGTATTTATTAAATTGTGCTGTTTTGACCTGTTAAAAAACAGATAGGAAAGGCAGAGGAAAGTCAGAAGAAATGATGGTACATGTGCAATGGAGATACAACCTATTAGGAGGCACTGCATTCTGACAGGGGGTTTATGGGTACAATGATGCCGTGTGAGTGTGTGTGTAAGGATGGATGCACCGGTTCATCAGTTCTTGGATGTTCTGACACTCTAATCCTGTTGATGTACGTGCGGAACATATCACTCGTGAGGAGCAGACATTAAAACCAGCTAAAAGGATTGTGTAACCTCCATTTTAATCTCCTCCACTCATCCTATCCCTCAGTAAGAATGAAGACAGGAGAGAGAAAAAGAAGAAAAAAGCATTGCTGAGAATCAGGAGAGGTCAGATACAGAGAGACAGACAGACATGAAGCAGATTAGGATAATGAGTGAGGTGGCAGAAGAGCTGGGTGAAACAGCTCTGGTATGGAAATTGTCAGTCAAACAAAAGTGCAAAAGGCTGACTCAGAGTTCCTGTTGTTGCCTAAATGGTCTTGATTTTATTTAAGACAGGAACAGGATCAGTTCTCAGGATGATGACCTGATTTCTATTATGACTATATTTAACACAGGTGGTGCCCTGGAGTACATGCTGGTACAGTATGAAACAAAACCAATATCAAGTACTGAATCCTCTGTGAATAAAAATATAAAGATAAATACAGGTGTACAGACATTACGTTGCGTTTGGTTTTAAGATTTAGGAACCAGTGCTGCAGACATTTTTATGAGTTATTGAGTTACATCAACTTAAAGGCTTTGTGAGAGGTTGAGAAGAAAATAACGGTCGACAAGTTGTTACACATGTCCAGAGAAACACACATGCTCTTTTGTTTATGGGATGTACAGTGTTTTTATTGAAAACATTCCCAAACATAACTTATGCTCATTTACTCAAGGGAAAACACCATGAATCAAGCCTGCTCTGCCAGTGAATCTTTGACATTCAGACCAAATTACATTACAATGGACACAACTTCTGTTTATCAAACTGTCATTTTTAAAATAGCAAAGACCTTACTGGTACTGAAGTGCAATGTTATATACTAAGTGTAGCTATAGTGTGGTAAAAAGTTTTTAATTGCCATTATTCAACATTGTTGTTACATTCTCTACGGAGGCTCAGTGCCATACCACTGCAGGTAAAGATTAGACTGTTTATGCTAAATATTACAGGGATCAGATCCAACTGTGGTTAGATTTGAAAAGAGTGTTAAATGTCATCCTCCCAATCAAACTTCAATCAAGCGATTACTTCTGCAAAGCTCACAAATCCATTCCAAATCTCTTTCAATAACAGAAAGAAACTTTCTTAACAAATAACAATTAACCAATATACAATCTTTACAGGATTACCATATGGCAGCTAAGAAAAGGAAACTGAGGCTACAACTGGACAACAGAAGATTGGAAAAGCATTGCCTGGTCTGATGAGTCTCAACATTCAGATGGTAGGGTCAGAATTTGGTTTAATTAACATGAACGCATGGATCCATCCTGTATGGTAACAGCGGTTCAGGCTGATGGTGGTGGTTTAATGGTGGGGGGGGGATATTTTCTTAGCACACTTTGGGCCCCGAAGTACCAATTGAACATTTTATAACTGCCACAGCCTACCTGAGTGTATACTTCTGATGGCTATTTCCAGCAGGATAAGGCGCTATGTCACAAAGCTCAGCTAATCTCAAACTACTTTCTTGAACATGACAATGAGTGCACTGTCCTCAAATGGCCTCCACAGTCACTCCAATTGACCACCTTTGGGATGTGGTGCAAAGGTGCTCTATTGGTATTAAAGGGTCCTAAGTGTGCCAAAAAAATATGATGAATGAGTATGATGGATCCATGCTTATGCCAAATGTTGGGGGTTTATGCAAGTGTACATGTTATACAGTTGTTCCTACAATAATTAGCTTACTATGTATTAAATTAGGTTATACCATCTCAACTATCTACTACTTCACATTTCTGCAACAATGACTACAACGACCTCTATGTCACGGGAGTGTACGGAGTAAACCCACAGGGCACTAGTTACATTTGTTGCCCTCTTTAAATGGGATTACTTCGCAATAAAGGTTCTGCTCTAAATATATACGAGTTATATTATTTCTTCCAGTACAAGTACAAAAAAAACCAAGAAAAATCAATCAACATGCTCATCACTTAAGTAAATTCATTTTGCTAGGGCTTCCCTATGTCATTAAACAAAGCTTATATTAAGCAAAATAAATGAATAGACGAAAGAAAGACGGCAGCTTGGTCCATTCTATCAGTGCAAATGTAATCAGGCAAGTGTCTCCTTCCTCAGGGCACGCAATGCATGTGGAAGGACGCGCTTCTCTGAAACATGACAGTAAAATAAGCTATAAACTTGCCAACCTTTGTATATTCTATGCAGACTTGTATTTGCAAGGACTGAGCGCTCCTTGAGGTCTAAATGAAATGTTTACATGGTGGTGGGTGGTGTCTGTTGTTTTGTAAGTAGCCTGTACATCATGAGCACTTAAACCCATCGCGTCATAAATTTATATCACCACCTCAGCTAAACAGTGTTAACTGCATGTTGTATAACTAAAGTCATCAAGCATGTGCTTTACTTTAAGCACCTGTCGCAAGCCTTTAAAAAAGTGTGATTGTGAAATGACCACATGCTCCAGTCACAAAGAAACTGTCCATTAGTTATTTCAAACAAAACTGGAATTCCTTCTGGTTTGATTAATAATAGGAGGCGAAAGAGCAAACGACTGGGAATGCTGGGAGGAGGACACTAATGAGCGACAGGCAGGGGGACACATAGAGGTGTATGACAGGGGGCTGACAGTTAGTAAGCTGAAATGACGATTTGAGGAGAGGCAATACCTGGGGATTGTTGAACTCAAAGCACAATGACCTACATACTGAGATCTGTACTAACAATACCTCCCCATAGGGACCTGACCTCCTGCAATGAGGTGGCTTACTGTCTGGTCCTGTGACACACAAGCATTGCTTTATTACATTAAAGGCCTGTTCCATGTGTGAAGCAATGCACTGGCTGGTTTACGATGAAACCTCACAAAAACAACGACAATAAACGACACCTGACTTCTTTAGAAGGCAGGAAATGCAATGAGTATGGGAAATTGTACAAAAAACAAATCAAGTCCTCTTCTTCTGAATAATGGAGTGAGCTAGAGGCAGTAGAAACGTGGCCCTTTCTCTCCGGGGCAAGAGTTCTTTGCATGAAAGCAGAGAAAAGCTACACGCGCACACACACACACACACACACATACACACACATACCGCCCTTTAACCCTCTCATTAGTGTAATCCTGCATGAGAAGAGTAAATTGTCATGAATAAATCCACTTAGAAGCCAGTGAATGAAAGACTTTCACTTTGAGATGGTTGCATTACCATTTCAATAAGCGTGCCACACTGCAAAACATCGGCAGTGTTTGACAGAGTAATTGGAAACATTAACGAGTAGATAAAGTATGGTAAGTTATAAGTGTGTGTGTCAATTAATTTCTTTGCACAGACAAAAAAACACTGCAAGATTTTCCCACTAATAAGGCCTATGAGTCCCCCCTGAAGGTGTGAGATTGTTGAGAAAAATATGTTGCGGGCTTTGTTTGACAAAACAAAAGAAAAAGAAGCAGACAGCAGTCAGACCTTGAGACAAATGTATTCCAGTATACTGGCCCAGGGAAACCTTTGTTTGAGCAGGATGACCTTCGCAGTGGTTTTTGGAAAATCTCCTTGGGCTGAGTTCTAAATAAGCACCTTCTCTGAACTGTACACAAAAAGCAAAGAGGGACAAACTCTAGGGTACGTGCAATTACACACTGCAGACAGGGCATAAATCTAAAGCTTAGTGGGCTACTCTTTGTTTAAATGAGAATCTACCCTAACTCCTACCTGGCCTTTGTTTGTGAAAGAAGACAAAGTGGGTAGAGGTAGAAATATTAAAAACGCAAAACCCAGGAGAGATGCTCCACGGGAGGAGTGCAACCGGGTCACAAAGAGAGGCGCTGGAGTGGAGGTGGAGGATGAGGAAGAGCTGGTGGTGGGGAGGGCGATGCATTGTAACAAAGAGAAAAGTGAGCAAGACAAAGACATACAAGGCTGGTAGAAGTAGAAATACAGACACAAAGAAACAAAGAGCTCCGGTGAATGCAACACTGAGCGAGACGACTCAACAGTCACTGCAATGTAGAGTTTTTGCTTTACGGAGAGGCGAGGTGCCAAAATAGGCACCTATAAACACACTCACGCAAATCACACAGCACACACACAGTTACAGCTATGTTCCGCATCCTAATGTACCCCGAGGTGCCCTGGTCCTTCCCCTGTCATCAATCTCAGAGACAATTCTGGGCCCAGGAGAGAAATGATAGGTTTGTGAGGCTCTCCAGTGTGACAGAAAAAAAGGGTAATAAAAATCAAGACAGAGATACCAAGAATTATGGGCTGTTTTTAAACAAATATCTGGGATTACGGTATTGTATTCCAAGCTATAGTGTTCTGATTGACAGGCATACAGTCTGCAGTGAGATACACAACATTACACAACAATGCCTTTATCCAACCAGCAAAAATTACATTATTGTGACGGGGAAAGATGCTGACAGAGCAGGTGCAGATTGCAGAATCACATGGTTCCAAGGCATGTATAGAGGCTGTATTTGACACAATACTACACATTATTTTCACACAACTGATGGATATGTGAAGCAATAAATGATAAAGGTATAAAACAAACTAATGAATGATTGGCTGATTTAGAGCCAAATTGTGCTACATGTCAGGTGTTTGGTACTGATAATGTGTGCAGGCGGGGGTAGATGTGGTAAGCACAGCACCACATTACTACAACTCCAGAGCAGATGGTATGAAACAACCACGGTTTTCAAGCATTTTGTTGTATTCTCAATTCTCAATCATTTCTCACCCTCCAAGATGGCTTCCAGAAATAAATTCTGAGCTTGATGCAAATGTGTATGCAACATATACAACTTCAGGAGGATTTCAGAAATTGGATAATTGATCATATGCAAAGACAGATGGATACAAATTATTATGTGCTATTTAACGTCACAAAACTGCCTTGAAACAGTAGTCTTTTCCACTTATAACCCTTTAAAGTCCTGGAGACGCTAAAGACGGGTGATTTAGAGTAGGACCGGTAAAGAAATTGAGTATAACGACAAGCTTGTTTGGTTTGGACCAAGCTGCACCAGGGAGGAATGAATGGAGAGAGAAATGAATGAGGGGTGAAAGATGAAACTTTAATGATCCCTCTGGGGAAATTGGGTTTGCAGCAGCACGGCAAAGGGTGTAGATAAGAACAGAACAAATGCAGGCTGTTGTAGATAATACATGTAATTAAAACAAGGTAAACACATTACAGAGTATTCCACAGATAACTACATGCAGTGAAAGTGTTCTTTAACAAATGTAGATGTTCGTTATATGTCAGATGTCATATGTCATATTGTCAGATAAATTGAAATGTCAGATGGGAGAATTTCGAAGGTAAAAAACACATGTGCATTTTGAGATGTTTAAATGATCAAAAAGTGCAGATGGAGCAAACACTGCAGAAGAAGGGCAGCAGAGAGTGAAGACAGATTGAGCAGAGGAGGGAGTGAGACAGGGAGGATTGTGCTGAAGCAGTCCCCAGCCCCTTTAATTGGTCGGAAACAAGAGGTCTCCGAATAAACACCCGCCACAAGAGAGAGCCTGGCTCATTTTTCCCCTCCTCGTGCTATCCTTCTTTTCTCCCGAGTAGTTTAACTGAAGCTAACTCTCAGTCGTGTTCCTCTCGAAGCTCTTCCTCCTCCTCCTCCTCCTCCTCCTCCTCCTCCTCTTCCTCCTCCTCCTCCTCCTCCTCTCAGCACTTCCCCTTCACTCGTCACCAGCCCCAGCTGTCTGTCCTCTATCCTCTCCTGTGTATCTGTCTGTTGCTGGGACGACAAACTAAACACATTCTCAAGATTTCCAAATATAACAACAAACTGCTCTCTAGGATCCCTCACGTCTGCACCTATACCACTCCCCATCTCCGTCTCTCCATTTTTTTTTCACCCTCTCACTGCCGACTTGCAGTCTTCCCCTTATTTCTGCTTTTCGGTCTTCTCCCTAATTATCTCACGGAGGACGAGGTAGCCCATACCATCCCCCACACCTCTACAGCCCGGCTAGTGAGAGACCCTGATGAATAATTTCACGTTTCTCTAGCCTTCGCTTTCGCTAGTCCTCAAATTGATTATTGTAAAGAAAGCACAGCTAAAAGAGCAGCCCACTGGGTAATTTGTCTTTCTGACGAGGATAGTTCATGGATAGGTATGGGGGAGGGAAAAGCAAAGGGCTCGAAATGATATGCAAAGGAAGAGAGAAAAAAACGTGATTATACGAGAAAAAAAAAAAAATGATATTGGATGCTTCGCCCAGTCTCGTCCCTGATAGCTCATTCCGTTTGATGTTGTGGTCAGAGGCACAATTGGGGAGACTTCATATTTGCATTTCAAAATGTTCCCAGAAAAGTGAGCAAAGTGAGAGAGGTAAGTCCCTGAAGGAGCATCTGTAATTACATGAAGCACATTTGGAAAATAAAAGCTAATACTCTGTTATCCTCTTTCTCCATCCCCTCTGTGTTATTCTGCAAATCCCTATCACAAACACTGCCGCAGCCCTGTGGCTACAAACATTCATCAGTCAATGTTTGATTTTGCGTAAATATGGCTGACTGATGTGCTGTGGGATGATGCCAGCCTCCAGGTGTTTCCAATCTCCCTGACATTGACACTCCCATTGGTTGGCGTGCGAGGCTCCAGTGATGACAGGGACGGAGGGTATCATTTGGGCACCACAGCAGAGATCACTAAGTGTGTGTGCAGACACCCTGCCTTATCATTAGTATGAGGTATGCCATGAATAAGCTCCGTGGAAATGAATGCACCTATTCTGACTTTGCAACATTACGTGACTCACCTGACTGAATAGGAGTAAATTAGGAGGCCAAGATGAGGTCAATGTTGTGCGTCATTGTTAATTTTGGTTGAGGCAAGTGCACGCCTGAATATTTTTAAGTGACATTTGGCATTCTTGGAGGCTCCAACAGGCAGCTTTGATGCTCCACCAGTGCAAAGTAAGCTAAATCAGCCCCCCACCGGCTCTCTTCTCTTTTATTTATTTCCCTGCATGTACAGTACTGTACACCCCTCATCACTTTTCATTCTCCCTTGTGTTTTTCTGTCTTCCAACTTCAATCTCTGCTTACTCTCATCTCCTTTGTTTCCTCTAAGCCATCTCACCATCTCTCAAGGCTTTGCTCCTCCCCATCTCCTTTTTCGCCTCTCCTGCTTCAAACTTGCTTTTAAGTCTTTCAGCTATGCTAGATTTTCCTCACTGATTTTTGGGCCCACACGCTTTCCTCTTTTTTTTTCTTCCTCCCAGTCCTGTTGTGCATTCTCCACCCCCAACCCCTCAAACCCTCCTAATGGATCCCATGTCAGCAGAATACCAGAGTAAACCACACAACTGCACTGTGGCTTCATGTCTGTCTCTGCCTCAACGTCGCTCTCCTCTATGTTTAAAAAAAGAAAAACTGCTGGCTGAACATTACAGTAAAATGTCTCTCTAACGATATTCTACTCACTTTATAAAGTTGTCACAAATAAATAACACTGCAGGTGAACATTTGGTTGTAAAGTGGTAAACACACATTGGTCACTGATTACCTGTGAGATTCTACTTTTGTTTGTTCCTTTATTTAAAGAAGATTTGAACTCATATTTGATGATAAGGGGTCAGTGCTGCATGGCTTTTAGATTTTAGTGGGTTTTATATTGCTGAAGTTTCCATTTCCTTTGCCCGTGTAGCCATGGAAGCTATCACACAACATGATAATTACTCACTTCTTCCAGGTTACTGCTGCTGTTGCTTCTGGTAAACGCAGCGCTTACTGTGCATCGGAAGATTTTTTTTTTCCCCATTTTGTGCCACAACTTGCATCCCTGAGGAAATTATAGGGGAAATGTGCTTAATAAACAATCCTGTCTCCAAAAAATGAGGGTTATATACTGCTAAATTGACACAGAAAGTATGTTTTGTTAGAAACATAATGCCATCTGGATTGTATTTTTCATCAACATAATGAGAAAAAGTGTTAATTAATGTGATTTACTGAGGTGCAAAATGTTGGTAATGAATTTATTTGCACAACGTTCACTAACAACATAAAATATCCGCTCCTGCAATACAAACTGTGCTTGTGGTGAGTAAACCGTGATTCAACTTAATGGTTATGTTTGGCCAACACAAAGCACTTGGTTAAGGTTAAGGACAAATTGTGGTCTGGGTAAAATATTGAAAAAGCCAACAATGACAGAAATCTGAAGCCACAATAATTTCCTAACATTAACCAAAGTGTAACCACATGCAGGAAATATTTTTCAGTTACACAACAATGTCAGTGTCACTTTCTTTGTGTTTGTGTCCCCGATTTGACATAATGATTAGAGGCATTCTGAGACACAAAGGGCTTCTGCGTTTTCAAAAAAATAAAGGATGCCCTTAGATGAGGAGTTTGTTTCCCTTTATGTCTTCATAATTTCTTTACAATCTTCATTTTAATGAATGATTTTCAATTAACTGTGTCTGAGACATCTCATGCTAAGAGGCTGAAATGCATGCTGGGAATGAACCATTACCGTTTGCCAATCAATTTCTATTTCATGTACAATGTGCTGTAGTCTTAAACTGAACTAAGGTTCATTAAAAAGAAGAAAAAAAACATACTATGCACTAATACAAGAATGCAAATTATAATTCCCACATCAATGCAAAATAAGTGCCCTGATTCTCTGCTCAAAACAATGTCACCGTTCTTCTCTTTCAGGATGTGCTTTCCAAGCTTCATGTAGCTCTTTAATACAGCCACAAACTCAACCAGTGATATGTTTGTTTTTTTTCAAAGGTATATCTCTTTGCTTTGTTCCATCCTTTGGTGTCGTGAGCCAGTAGTAGTGTGCAGGGGGCTGCAGCAGGCTCGCAGGGACACGTGTGATAGACAACCCGATAAGGTACTGACAGGAACAAACTCTCACATCCCTGCTGGGCTCTGCACTCCACAGGTACACGGCGTACACGGCATCCTCGGCATCCTCGGCATCCTCGGCAAGGCCAGGCAGTGACAAATGGACCCAATTTCCATTTATTTATCTATCTGTTGTGTGGACCACAGAACACATGCTGGTCTGCTCCCCCCACCCTCCCATAAATCTTTATCCTGTTAACACAACACCAATAAACCGACACATTAGCCCTCCCAAGCAGGAGACTAATCAAGCATACCGGCACACAATCCGTAAAGAAAATCAGCACATTTGCTGAGAAACAAACATCAAACGGACAATTATAAAAACCATTGCAACCGGGGGACCTCACTCAATCCACATCTGCACCAGCAAATAGTAAACAATGAATACAAAAAATAGAAATAATTCTGGAAAGCAAAATGGAAAGGATGCACCCAGGAGAATAAATCTAGGGCTAAAGCCGCGACTTACAACAACAATAATACGTTTCTGCTGTGGAGATGGAAGGGGCTGGTCGAAAGCCACAGGGAGTGATTGGGTCAGGGGTGAGGGAAGGCACACATTTATACTGCTTAGATTTGATAAGGCCTGGAAATTGCTGAGAGAAGCATCCACTTCTTGAGAGACACACAGCCTGCCAGTCTTTCTTTCAGCGGGGTTGGCTCTGTGAGGAGGCCTCGCATGACATAATGCCCCCTCTGCTATTAACCCTGCAGACAAAAGCTTCCCTCTTACACGGACATCTTCATCATCGGCAGCCAATTTGACTGTCCCATCGACAAACACTAAACTAGATTTAATATTTCTGTCTCTGCAGGCCAGCTCACTCCCTCTGGCTACTGCGCAGTCTTGAGCACACCCCCTTCTCTATTACCGACATTAACAAGCACCCCCATGAACTACCCCCGCCGGTTTTGTCATATTACCTGGCAGAACACCAACTGATTTTTTTTGCTCCGTGCCAAGCAGCCAGTCGTGTGAACAGTTGAGCCGCTGGATTTAATTAGTGCTGCACCCATATGGATTAGCAAAGAGACAGGCACATTCACAACCAGAAAGTATGTCACATTCCCACCTGATCAGCTCTTAACATTGTCCTTGGTGGCATGCACACACAGATGCACACATGAATACACACACCAGAGGGAAAGGGTGGGGGCTCCGTAGATTTGTAATCAGGTGATTCCTTTGCAGTAGATTTAATTGGTTTTAGCAGCAGTGGAATGAAAACGTTGAGGTTGGCTTGTTGCACCATGTGTACAGAGACAGCTGCTGATGGGCAGGAGGCAGGAGGTAGGAGGGAGGGAAGTGAACATGCTGCTAAATGGATTATTTTAAAAATCAGCGAGGTTGATAAACAACATACTGTCGTCCTGACAATAGAGAGATGCAGATGGGAGGAAGGACACGCAAATACTTGCCTCATGCTTTGTGGAAATTCACTTTGCCACTGAATCACACTTTATATAATACAATTCGCGGACACCACATTGTAAAAAAATATTGTTTATTAGTGGCACACACTTGAGTTTTGAATAGAGTGCACAAGTTAGCACATGACAGATGGTTTTAGATTTTTTTATTCAACAAGCTTACTATCTCACAATCAAACTTGCACACTTAGTATGCTAACTAGAATTATTAGTTTCAACTAGAATTATCACCTCACGGTTGTATATCTCCGTGAACCAGTCAAACCAAAATGTCATCAAAATCTGTGACCAGATCATCCTTGAGTCCAAGTGGACGTACGGATATGCAAATCACAGTTCACCATTGATCTACTGAAACATTGACAGATACTTATGTTTCAGTGCCAACAGTGCAAAGCAAGGAAGAGAAAGCTAATTTCCAAGATGGTGTTTTAAATAGTTTCCTTATAACAACATTCACTTCTCTTATATGAAAGGAGTGAATAGATGGAGAAAAGCACAGGGCTTTTTCACCAAATCAATAAGACTCTGGTATTTGCTCAATGATTTCCTCCACTAAAGTGTCTCTTTGTCATCTTAAGGCCAGCACAGAGGTCAAATCATGCACTCCTACAAGAATTAGTTTCACTGATTGATCAGCTACCTGAATGGACCATACCATTTCCACATTTCTGCCCAACAATACCCTCAAAGCACAAGCCTAATGGACTCATCAATGACGTGTTACAGACCATGAAAAGACCTGTAATAGGTTAATAGAGTTTGGTTATTCTTTACCCTCACGAAGGCTCCTTAAACTGAAATGTGGTATTTAGTTTCAGCTGTGCAAACAGTGAATAATACATAGCGCTATATGTGACATAATGTGATGGTGGTTAAGGCATTTTGTGTAGTTAAGCTCTGTATGAATAATGGCGTAATCCACTGCAATTATGGATAGATATCTTATAATTAGCTCACTGTAATCCCTCCAGCTGTCTTCCTCTTAGTAAAGTCAGCACTGTCTGGATCCAAATAGGAAGAAATGAGAAAGAGGGCAGTTAGGGATAGGATAACCTTTCTGTCTGGGAAGCGATTGCTGGCATTGTGGACTCGAATGAAATGTTGTCCTTCACAGTCTGTGGAGAGAGAGTTTCTTTTGTGTCTCTAAAGGCACGGAGAAACAAAAATGACGTGTAGAGGAGAGATTCAGGGTTGACTCGAGGTTATTGGTTATTATCATTTCCACTTCAGTCAGTAGGGTTAGCATCTCCAAGTAACCACATTATACCAAGGTTTTCTTTCTATTCATGGTTGACTTCCACTTTCTTAATTTCAATTCACCGTCTCATATGGCAGCATGTGTCCAAATTAATTGGTTTGTTGTTGGACGCACAGTTTTTTTACGCTCTGCTTGATACAAATATGCAGCTGCTTGGGGGTTTGAATGAAAAGCGGGAGGTCAACATACATTTGCGGTAGACTTACAGTAATTTACAAGGCGAAAACTGGCACTGAAACCCTTGATTAGGCCCAGTAGGTGTCTCTGCTCAAGGTAGCCCATGTTTAATAGCATCCATTGAAGCGTACTGAAGAACATGCATGGGCTGTTAAAGTCCCGGTGTTTGTGAGCTTGTCGTTCTTTTCAGGAACCAAATGGGATTGACAGGGATGGCTATTAAACATGGCAGACTGTGTATACTGTAAACAACGTACAGCACATTCCCTGCTGTGTGTTCATGGGAGTGTGAAGCTTCATGCATTTCTACCTCCCAGAAGCAATTTGGAACAGGAGTCATCTAGCTGTGCTGCTGCTCCTCACTGCACAAACGGGAAGCATTAATATCTGTTACTGCTATGTGTCTATTCCCAATACATATAGGTGAATTAAATAGCAGGATTTTATTTTCGCAAAAAGAACTTCAACAACCACCATCATCTGTTTTTGCTCTTTTTTTCCTCTTTAAAAGGTGAATTCACTCAAATAACAAAAACCTTTTCTCACTTAGTGTCAGTTAGACATGCTGGTAGTCTTGGTTTTATTTGACCAGGTTCTGAGATAACTGTCTCAACCCCAATACAATGAAGAGGAATGGAATTGTATAATGCTCTTAGCATTGAACATTGAAACAAAGCAACATGCTCTACTAGAACTACTACTACGTATGGATAATCAACCAACATCCACGTGAACAGTTTTCAATAAAGGTTTTGGGCTTTTTTATTATCCAGAGTAACAGAACGGAACAGAACTCTGGATATAGATGTCTACATTGAACCTGGCTTTGTGCTGTTACCCTCCAAAAATGTGCCGTTACTGGCCGGTTCACCAAAAATATACAAAACGTTTAAAAATTCTGGTCACTCCACAAACAAAATTGAATTCACATACATTGAATCGAAGTGGAGACAGAAATCCCAGAGACAGATATTTCAAAACATGGATGTATAGAACCCAAACTATCTGAATGGCTAGATATCACAGTAAGCAAAGAAATATCTCTAAGCTTTTGATTTAGGGTCAACTGACCCTTTGATCTGGTTAAAATGGATAAATGAACAGCTGAAAAACTCCTTTTGACCTGAAAACACACAATTCAACTGCAGCAGTAGCTAAAACTCGGAGCGTTTGTGGCCAGTGGAGTGAAAGGGCTAATCAAGCAGACAGGTTTTCATTCCTATCTGTAAACTAATGATGGATACCCTCATCCTTTGCCCTCTCCTCTATTTCTTCCTCTCTATCCCTCCCCATTATCCAACACTACCTCCATCCCCCATGGCAACACTATCCGCTCTATTACAGAACCTCTAGAGATATCTGCCTTCTCAGCATGCAGCGGAGCTAGAGACGGTGAAACAGATACACACACATATGAGCACACACACAGACACACACACACACACACACACACACACTCAGGCCTGAGATAATCAATGCCAACAGAGCCGCAGCAGATAGAGGGAGTGGAGAGAGGTAGACCCAAGGCCAAGTTCTACTCAAACAAGCAAAATCCAAAAAGAAAATAAACTAAGATGATGAATATGAATGAGTGCCCTGACCTAAAATATTTACAATTCTCTTGTCTGGGTACAGTATATCATATGAATTCCCAGCTTATTAAAAAGATAACGCGTGGAGGAAAAGGCACGTGGTGCATTTTTAGAGACCAGGTAGCAAAGGCAAAATAAGATGACAAATGAATGCATATGAACATAAATAAAATGTGCTTGAAAAATGAATGCTTGAAAAGAATGTATGGAAACCTCTAAGTGCATCTAATATGATGTCTCAGTCTCTGCCCATGATATATTCTTTGCTTGTTTTTTTATAGGCACAAATGCTGAAAGAAATGCATGCCAACAACAACACATGGCTTTGGGTATTTATATATATATATATGTTCTACTATCTTCTTATATTCTTGCTGTCACCTTTCTCTCTCACTCACACAATGTGCCACTTATAAACAGCGTATGCCGAAAAATATAAGACAACAGACTGACAGCATTCCTACATCACAGTCGCTGTCTCTGCACACGCTGTCAACAAATCTCAAGGAAAAACTAGACATGCAGGTGTCCGATGGCTATTAGTGTAAAAACGTCCTCATCTGTCAGTGAGGGGAACCAGTTAGTGAAGCAGCTGTCAATTAAACAACCATACATCTTCAGAGGCTTCTCACACCCTAAATAGACAGTGGCCGAAAAAGATGTGCTTGTCCGTGGCGGGTGGCTGTTTTATCGCCTGTCGACATTTTGGTGCAAGACCTTTAGCAACTCTTTTCTCATGGCATATTTGACAAATACATATTTTTGGGTAGGCCATGACAGGGTTTGTAACAAAAAACGTCAGCAGGTAATAAAACAGGCGTCAGAGGTGACTGTTGTGTGCAGAAATCCTGACAACAAGCATGGCAGGACATGACACACGATGAACTTTACTGGGGCATTATTTTAAAGTTCCATAGCACCACATTAGAAGAGAGAGGTTTGCTGGAATCCCAGTACATGATTAATCCAACTACCAGTCCAGCTATGAATATCAGACATCACTCACTCCAAATGAATTCAGTGAGCCTATAATTAGCCAGTTCTGCTTGGAGGCCATGGGGATAACATATAGGATAGGAACCTAGAAAGGAATATCCTTCTTATGTATGTATGTGAATCTTTCATGAGAAAAAAAAAAAAAAAAACTGCCAGGTTTACCATGTCAGTCAATAAACTAGTCTGATGAAAATATGATTCTGTACCACGAGACAAAAACTCAGATCAAAAAAGTATAAATGCATAGTGAGATCTGACTACTGTACTGAATGTACAGTTCAAGAAAAAATACTAAAACTGTCAAACATATCTGACACTCAAAGAGGATGAAATCACTTAATTTAGATGTCACTATCTGTCTTCCCTCACATCTTCAACTGAGAAGGGAAACAATAATCTAACAGTTAACTATAAGGCTGAAGGAAACACTGGATGCAATGACACTCAGGTACTACTATCATCAGTAAATAAACCACGAAGGTGACAAGCACTGTTTAAATGTGCTGTTTTATTTTTCCTGGTGGGGGGGTGGGGGAATGGAGGAGTCATCGGGCATAGAGCAAAAAAAAGCCGCTATTGCTCATATTAACTTTGCACAGAAAAGTGATGTTTTATGTCATTATTTCATGTTATTACAGAAAAATGCTCTACCTCATTATAGTTGTATTTTGTTTCTACATTTGAGCACACAAACATTTAATTGACGTGTGTAACCGGCCTTCGGGTGCTGTATTTTTCATAGTGTTGTGACCTAATTGACGAATGAGAGGGAAGCAATTCTTGGCTGTACGATAACATTAATTCCCTTTTGCCACAGACTGTACAAATTTGGTTTGACACCACCATTCAAAAAATTTAAATAATAACATCCTATTTTGATTCAGAGAAATTGTCATTTTTGCAGGCATTGTAGTAGTGGTCGGACTGACAGTTCCATTCTTTCAGTGGCAAACATATTATTCTGGTGGCAGCCCAGTTGCTGACAGGTTGTCAAACAGTCAAATCAGCTGTTCTTCCCGCTGACCTCAGAGACCTGGACAGAACTGCTATGATTACAGGCCTTACAAACAACCACGGAGCACTGAGCGTCACTTCATCAGTGCAGGGTGGCAGTGCTCTGTCACGCATGACATTCACTGTCCTAAAAGAAGGGAATTACATTACTAGAGAGAGGCTGATCAATTAGCTTTCCCTGTATACACAATACCATCTAAACCCCCTGCCATTCTTAACTATGAATACATATTATAATCACATTAGTCTGATATATGAGCTGTATACTCCCAACTGTCATTGGTCCTGCGTTGACTCATGTGTGAGTCTCTATCTACAGATAGTGAAAGTGAATCCCAATAGATTCCAAAAGGAAACAGTTTCATTGGTATAATGCACATATTTCAATTTGACATTAAACCTAAAAATGAATATGCAAATTATGTCATCGTTCTCCTGGAAACGCTATATATTACATTACACCAAAATAATAATGTTAGCAGCATAATAGCATAGTTTTCATGCTTGATTGTGATAAATTGCCAGTAGATTGCCGTTATGAAAATGATTTTAATCATGACGTGCTTTGCATAACTGGTATTAAAGATATGGGTGGGGAGGTGACAGATTTATGTCCTGAATGCAACATGAAACAACACATCGTTATCTGGTTTTAATGTACGTGAGTGGAGGAGCGTTTATATTTGTGTAAATGAATGAGACGTCCCAGGGCTAAGGGCTATATCACTCTGAAGATCGTTTTAATTATCTACAGTCCCTCTTCAGTGTCTCTTGGTTTCCCTTTACCTCTCAGCCTTATCCACTCCTTCAGCTCTCAGTGCCTCATTTCATGCTGTCTATATATATATATATATATATATATATGTATTTCTTTGTTATATCTCCGCAAAATAGCCTTGGGAAGTCTGGGAGGATCAGTAAAAGGGACTTTTCCACAGAGGAAAGCAGAGATTGAGTAAGGTTGTGCAAACAGAGAGGATGGTTTTATTGACAGAGGGCGTTTTGAATATTCCATCTGTTCATATTCTATTGCATTTGAAGATAATATACTTTATTATCTTTGAGAGAAAACCTACTTGTAAACATCTACTGTAATGGTGCTTGTAGATACTCAGACTAAAAGTAGAGTAAAGGTTATCTTTCATCCCACTGTCTCTGTATCGCAAAATAAAACTGAGACCTTGAATATCGGCCTTGGTAACACAAAAAAAAAGAAGGAATTTTGTTTCTGGGTGTGGAAGGAAGCTGCCAGCTAAGCAAACACAGACATTGTGAATATTAATTATTACTGCATCCACACACAGCAACACAATTAATTGGAAAAAAATATTGAAATTCCCTATATCAATCCTGCAACGTCAACATCACAAAAGGCTGTTGATGTTTAAAAGATAAAAGCTAGACAAAGCACAAACCCTTAAAGTGGCAGTGTGGTGATACAAGACAAGTTCAGACACAATGTTTAGCACTATATTTTTTTTCAGGTGCTGAAAAATGAATTGCTTTTTTTGACACGAGGAACAAAATTAAAAATAAGAATTTAAATGGCATTAGTTTTTAAGTATAGGGCAGCATTAAAATGAAAACAAACAGACACACCCTTGTTTTACTGTCTGTCTACTACTGTGCACCTTGCACAAAAAGAAATACATACAATTTGTATATACTGACAATAATGGGGAACACATCACTGGTCATCAAAGCTTTCAGTAAGCAGCTTCAACAACAGCAGCTCCATCACAAACCTGTCTGAAAATTCTAAAGTATTCCCAGAGGAGAGAGATGAAGCAATGCTCCAGAAGGAGGAGGAGGAGGAGGAGGAGGAGGAGGAAAATGGCAGAAAATAGGGGATGCAGAATTGACAGCCAGGCAGGCACAGAAATGGTTGTAGTGCCTTGGAAATGTTCTCCTCATTTATTCAGCTTTCTGTTAACGAACCACCTCTCCCCCCCCAACCCCCCCCCCCACCACCACCCCCCCTCTCTCTTTCTCTCTCTCTCTCCCCCCTGTTTTGCTGCATGTTGTATATCGCCACATCTGCACCCTATTACAGAAGATACCAAAATCTTTGGTTGTGGCGGGTAAGCGGTAGGAACAATACTGCATAAACAGCCTAATACTCTGCTGCTGCACTGGCAACTGCTCAAATCTCTGATTCCGTGCGTCTGTGACTGCTTCTCTGTGGTGTCATTTCCTCGAAGTAAGCCCACTGTATTGAGAAACAGTATTCAGCAAAGTCTAGTACATCTCAAATTGCCCTGCAATGTTTCTAAAAATTGTCTGATTTCATTGTTATTCGTCATCCGCCTCATTATTTATGTATGGCGTGCTAGTAGGCTCAGGTTTAGAATGTGATTTTTAATCAATATTAGGTTCTTATCATATCATAAAAGCATTGCAGTTCATCACTATGTCTATGCCGATGACCTTTAGCTCTATCTCTCAGGTAAACCAAACTATTTCATCTGGTTGGCCACATACCTGCTTAGATAACATTGATTTAGCAAGATTGAATACATCATCTGAAGACTGTTGAGCAATATACTGTATCTTAACTACAGCAGCTTGCCCCTGGTTAGGTATTTTAAAGTCCAACTGAATTCACATTTAGTCATCTCTTCTTGCAGTCAAAATTAATGTCTGTTTAATAAATAATGTGTTGTCAATAGTGGTAGCAAGGAGTAAGGACCACACCAACAAGTGGTATTTGCAGGTAAGTTTACGTTCTGTTTTAATATGATGCAGCTGGCCAGCTAATTATCCATCTAGCCTGCAAGCTGACGTTAGCAGTGCACTTTTCCTCTGTGAATTCTTGTTTGGTTGCTCGACAATGAGCTAAGGTGCAGGACAAGACGTGTGTTCATGTTTGTTAATTAGATAAGGACGCAACTTCAGCAGGGAAGCTAATGTGGGCTGATGTTCAGAGTGTGTTGTGTAACAGGCTGCTGTCTGGTTGCGATAGAAAGCCGACATTACAGCTTAATGCAAATATGATATCAAATTAATTAATTTTGATTGGCTGTATGGAAACAAGTTCTCCCTCTATGCAGACGGAGAACTAACTATTTACATGGACTAAAGCAAAGATGGCCGCCATCATTAAAACCAAAATATGTATCATATCCATTTCTTCCTTTTGGTTATGGATTTTTTACTCAAAGAAGAAAACAATACATGCGTTTTCCCAAGAAGATATGGAGGCTGTTATAGAAACAAAGCATGCAATTCATTTTTTTTGGGGAATTTAACTGTAAATTGGCCTGACTGCATAGAGCCAACACTATCTTAATACATAATACTGTAGTCTATTTAACATTGTGTAAAGTATATATTTTCATCCTTGAAACAGGTTATGCGCACAAACCTTTGACATTCATCTGTGTTCAGCTGATAAGTGACTTGATTTTGACCCGAGCAATAATAGTTTGAGTGTAAATTGTGTATATATGAGGAAAGAACCTCTCAGCAACAGCAAGAGCAGTGCGGTAGCCAAAAGCAAGCAAAGCATTTACATCCAATGGCGTTATTTCACTTTGTTAGGCAACGAGTAAATGTTCATAAAAAAAAGGACATGTTTGTCTATATTGCTTCTAAACCTTGTAAAAACAAACGCAAAGTTGAATTTCTGTGCAATTTGGCTGTCTGGTATTCATTCAGAATGTTTGATTATGGTTGGCAATAGCAAAGCAAAGTGTCGTCTCTTCTAGATCACATAGGACTTTTGATTAGCGTAATGATAGTCTAAAAAGTTGGCATTTTAATCGTAAACACTAACAATCATCAAACCACAATTACACAGTGCACATCTGGGAGAGTGCTCATTTTTCATTTTCACGCCCCGAAGGGACTGTCAGAGTGGTACTGAGCTTGATTTTTTTTTTAAACTGAATTGCAGTCAACTTTTACCGGGTGCTGGGATACCTCACAAAGCAGATATTCTGAGAGAGCAGGCGGAAAGCTTTGGGAAATTAAAAGTGACACAAGGTTGAAATGAAAAAGTGACACAACCTTTCACCCATGGGGAAGACGGCATTAACCCCGAGCAAAGATATGCTTGGTGGGTGCTGTTTGACTGTTGCGTTATGGAGTGACAGAAAGACGATGGATAAAGCTAACGTCTCAGTAAAGGCACAACCATCGCTCTTTACTCAGTGACAGCAGGATTACTCAACCATGCTGTAAGCCCTTAATACTTGCACACTGACAAATTCACAAGTAAAATATAGGGCACACTAGACATATCATAGTTTATGTCATTACAGGGTTTGTTGCAAGTTGTGACTTGATGATGGGTTTTCACTGTTAATTAATTTCCGTTGCTAGAAACACTTCCGCACCTAAGCACTTGAGTGCTGCTTGTTTGGCCCTCCGAGAGGTTTCTCTTGCCATGTTACAAATCGGCAAATGGGTGAATGAAATATATACAGTATATGACATCAGAGTAACATGACACAGCAAGCACAGAGCTTTATCGGAAAGGGATCAAATCTGGCTGCATTACTGCTCAGAGGCTGCAGGGAAATGCAACTGGCACCGAGGTTCAGTGCTGAGCGGGAAACGGGGGGAAATGATTTAGTGTCGAAGAAGGGGGAGGTTGCGGGGGGCGGGGGGGCGGGGGGGGCAAACTGCGTCTCCCCAGCAACGACCAGAGCAGAATACATTACTCAGAACAAAATGATATTCAACACGATTTGGAGGGTTGTGTGTGTGGGGACAGGGGGGGGATGTAGAAGAAATGGAGAGACATCCAAAGCATATATACATAATGTCACCCACATACGGGCATACTGCACACAAAAGTCTATCTTCAACAGACAGATTTGTTGATTTGACTCTCCCAGGCTGCTTTTCCCCTCCTGTTGCACGTCTGTGTCCTCTCGTCAGTAACTTATTCTCCAAAGATAAGCACGAAAAAGAGAAAGGTGGGAATAAATACGTGCACGCACAACACGGCCAGTAAAGAAGGCTTCATATGCCTGTAAAGTAGTAGAGGAACCTTCAGCAGTGTAGATATTTCACAAAGCCTGCCAGTTTATCATCACCCATAAAGCCATTAATGGAAAAAATTCAGTAATCTGCCAAAGAATGTAAAGATGGGAAGGTCAGTTCTTTCTGTAAAAGTAGCGCCTGTTGTTGAGACACATGTGCATACAGCACGATCCTGACACAATGTACACAGATACGCACGCAGCCGGAACACGTTAGATTCTGATAATATTGCCACACACCCAGGAGCCATATGGTCTTTGTCAAAAGCTCTTGAGTACTTCCCCTCTTTTCTCCCTTCACCGTGCTGCTGCAAGCCAAACAAACTCTTTCCCTACGTCCTGACAACGCGCAGCCTAGGGGAATAAAGTGACTAAAATTGTTTAGACAATACTTGCAGTGCACTCGCCCCAGTCTCCAGACTGTAAACACAAACCAGCTGTCCCCGGAGTGCGATACTTATTCACTGACTGATCTAACCATAGGCCAACTGGGAGAGAACAAGGCAGCGGAAAACCGGATGAGGAACAAGAGGCCGGCGCCGCTTTCACAGACTGTCACAGGCAATTGGGAGTAAACACCGATATCTGACGTTGTGGCTGTGGATGAAGAGCATTTGCAATGTGTCAGTGTTTGTCTATCAAACAATATCACTCCTAGTCCTTATGGAGAGAAAATGTCAACTTTCCTGAGACGTACCGCTCTACTGCCACTTAGGATCTTTTATTGCTTTTATCCAGAGGATTCTGTCAGTGACAGTGACAGACATTGGAAGTGGGGAGCCATTAGTTAATGGATAGGGGCAGGAAGAGGGGAAACATGACCTCTGAGAATCCGCCTCTCTCTACGCTGCCATGTACAGCTCCTGCACCCGCTTCGTTTCCAACATAAGATTACCATCAAAGAGGAGCGGACAGGGAGGCAGACCGGGGGTTCCACCTAAAGCTGTCAATCTCCCAGTCTGACTGAGCTGCGCGCATCCCATGATCCACTTCAGAGAATACGGCGTAGCAATGAACATGTCCGTCACGTTAATGCATTCATGTAATTACCACACACCATCACATGTCTCCCACTGGCTTTTCAAGATATGTATCGACAACAAAACTGCATACAGTTAGGAGGATGAAATGTGAATGTATGCTTTAAATATATTTTTATTAGTATACATTATCTATGAAACATATATTTGTAAGTGCCAAATCGAGATCTGAATCTTAAGAGGATTGATCCACTATTACATGTCACTGATATCATTTTTTATTTTCTTAATGTTTTGTTGTTGTCTATTGTAATTTTTACTGACTAACAAGCATATTTTTAAACACGGAGGATGCAAATACACTGAGATGGCTTTTCACGTATGAAATATTGAAATTACTTGGAGAAACCGTGAGACAAGGAAACAAGCCTTTTATAGTGATACAAATCTGGCTTGTAGCAATTGTGGTTACTCTATTTCTTCCGCAATGTGGTGCACCAAATAAACTCTTCCACATAAACATAAGGTATGCCTGCTACCTGAAATGTAACAGGTACATATTTATATAAACATGTACAGTATTTAATGATATGGTTGATGTTTTTACTTTGACACTTTTGTGTGATAAAAAACTATCTGACAGTACAAACGGAGGAATCAGCGGTGACGTTCCTGCCTTTCTCTCCATATGCTCTCATGGGTGAGCAGCGAAGTGACTGGCTGTATCGTTGTCTTTCTCTGTGACTCACTACTTCATCACTGCAGTGTTGTGGTCTAACCTTAAGTCCTGCAAAAAGCCTTTCCTCTAGCAAATGGCAGTGTCCAATTAGTTTAAGAATATAATGTATTCCTCTGCCTTACTGGGCCTAAAAACAGGTCCACTATCCAATAACCTTTTGAGTACACAGGCTGTGACTTTGCCTTCACCTCAATAAAGCGCTCCATGATTGAATCAAGTGGCTGAGGTCAATAGGACATATGTTCATTTCCCAGGGTCCTCAAGGGTCCCCGCAGGCAGAAAAAAAAATGCTGAGTGTCTTCTGTGACATTTATTGGATAGGAACTAAGTTATATGTCTTTTCTCCATTTTTTCTCATTTCATCCCCTTCACTTTCAGAAAGGGCTACACTTGTCTGTCTGTCTGTGTGCGTGTGCGTGTGTGTGTGTGTGTGTGTGTGTGTGTGTGTGTGTGCGTGCGTGTCTGTGAGCATGTTTTGTGTGCTTACACAGGATTTCAACCCTGTGGTCACGCTTCAGGCACCAGCACATACTACATCTGTCACTGTCTCCACCACGTCACCTCAATTTTCTGCGAACTAGTTTCACTTCTGTGCCTTGAAGGACAGACACTTCTTCCTCTCTCTCTCTCTCGTCTGTTCCCGTCTGTCTCTGTCACTCCTTTCCCGCTCCCGTCACTTTCAGCCTGCCAGCCTGTCTTTTGTCAGCCGTCTCCACACTTCTCATCATCTCCCCCTTACTTCGCTTCAATCAAAATGGCATGAGAAAAAAAGTCATATTACTGTAAATTCATTTGGAATTGAGTTGGGGCTTTTATAAGTAATTAATTTTTGACTGTAGCTTTCACATTTACTTTGTTGATAAAAGATCAAATGACTAATTCTCTGTGGAACCTCTGTCAACGTGCTGTCGTCTCTGCACCTGGTTAGCCGAGTCCATGAACTCATCATATAGATATAAAGTGACAAGACAGCCAATCATGCATATTAACTATACTATTTCACGTTCCTTTTTGGGAGACAGGTGAAGTGCATAAATTGTTCATCATATTGACTAATGCCATCATATCTTCAGCGAAGTATAGTCTACATGCAAACATTGAATTAGGATATTTTTTTATGAAAATAATAGATTCCATTTTTTACTTTAGCATCATGCGTGCATCTAAAGACAAAAATTCGACAGACGTGCTACCGGCTATGTGAGGCTGTTCTTATAGGCGCAGGCGTGCTTTCAGAGGATTTTTTTTTGATAAGATATAATATTTTAAATCTCTAGCCTATGTCTGCTGTGACTGAGTTGTGATCGACCGGTTGTGAATAAAATTAAAAGTTTGCGTGTTTCTGGTTCGAGCGCATGTGTGATATGTGGATTCTGTTGCAGGGCATAGCTGTTGCGTGGTTCTGTAGTTGTGTGAGTGGCCCTATTGTTAACATGAGTGCCCCTATTGTTAACTAATATTAGCCTTGGTGATGTGAGTGCAAAAAGTAAATAGCTTAGTTGATTGCCTTGACTTGCTAACTTGCTCACAATGACAACGCTAACACGCTGATGTTAAGCAAGTGTAATGTTTATTATCTTCACCATGTTCATTTTGCATGTTAGCATGCTAACATTTGCAAGTATTTGGTCATAACAACAAGAATTGGCCAATAAAATGTTGACCCAATGACAGTGCTATGTAGAAAGTGAAGGGTCTACTTTGGGGAGTAGTGGATAGTTAAAAGAAATTATTCTCATTAAAATAATTTACAATATTTTCATGTAAAGGTATTGAACAGCCATCAGCACATTCAAATAAAGCTCTAATTGCTTAAGGTCAATGTGGCTGATTTGGGAAATGAGGCTGTGCCAAGAGTCCGTAAATGAGCATTTTTTTGGAAGAAGAAGAAGAAGAAGAAGAAGAAGAAGAAGAAGAAGAAGAAGAAGAAGAAGAAGATAGAGCTGGAGTCCTTCAATCAGAGGATCGGCTGTTCGCTCCGCTAGTCCATGCCGATGTGTTCTTGGGTAAGACACTTAACCCCAAATTGCCCCCGTAACTGTGCCTACGGTGTTAGTTAGAATCCTGATGGGCAGGTGGCACCTTGCATGGTAGCCCCCTGTCATCAGTGTATGATGAATGCACTCATTGTAAGTCGCTTTGGATAAAAGTGTCAGCTAAATGTAATGTAATGTAATAAGCAGAAAAAGAATCATGGATTGTCTTCTTCATCATTATGTGAGTGTCATCACACAATATTATTGCCTGAGTGATTGACAAACATAACAAATGAGACATGATGATACTTTGTGTGCATGTGCACACAGGCCGTTTGTCAAGGCACACAATTCAAAAACATCACCTCACTGTGTTTCACACAAAAGAGCAACCAGCACATGTCAGCTCAAAACCCAGTCATTATTTTGAATAAGGTTCTCTTAAGCCAAAGCAACATTTAAGCAATCAAAACCCTACACAGAATTAACAACTATGCCATTAACAAGGTCTATTGACAGAGTGTGGCCTATCCTCCTCCTTTTAACACTCCCCAGATCCTCAGTCCTCTTATAAACTCCCTAACTCAGCAGCATTTACCGAAGGGGGTTCTGTTTTACTAGCCAGCCCAAGGGTGACCCATGAATCTGTGTGACCTCTGAAGGATGAAACAGGGAGACATAATTCATCAAGGCAGCTTCAACAAGTCCTCTCTGTGTTCCCCCTCTCCCGACCTTAAAACCTGACAATAAATTTAGTGAACTCCAAGTAATAAACTCTCCCCCCAGAGGGCTGAGCTTCTCAGGGTTAGAGTGCTGATCTAGCATTTCCGTGATACGTTTGACCGTCGCTTTCATTATAATTCAAAAGGTGAAACGGATACAAGATTATTATTCTAAAACCTTACGAAATATCTGCCCAGAAGGCCCGAGTCTTGGTAGAGCTCAGAACAGGGGCTCGACAGTAAATGATGGGGAGCTACGCAGTGTGTGAGGGCATGGCTGCGGTTGTTAACCCTTGATACCAACACTTCCTTCTTTCAGTGCAGTCTTCATTATTGATGTTTACCCGATTCCAGTGTTTTTGGACTTGCAGAACCCGTGTCTCCTGGGATTCACAGACCATCTGTATTCACCCTGTTCTGATGGTTGTAAGCCCTGACCCGTTTGCCCTCTGGCTGCTTCTACCCAAGCTTCATTCCATCACTCGAACTAACACATATATATAAATATATACACACACACACACACACACACACACACACACACACACACACATATATATGTTTGGCTGCTGCATGCAACCTGACAGATTCCTGCCTCACACATACTGCAGTGAAAGGCTGTTTAACTGGCAACACCACATACTCACACTCACAGCTCTGCGATTCAGCGAGTTGACACTGTCACCTGTTACACACTGAGCACTTGTTTGAACCTGGAGACTAAAGCAGACACACAGCTGCTGCGTGTCTGACAGGTGGGTCGCATAGTGATCTTCCACCTGTCCCTAAACCATTAAACTGACCCATATTGCAAAGAAAGCAACACAAGTAAACAGGTTTTTGGATCGTTCTTGTCTAATTTGATCAATGCAATGGGGTTGAGTGAAATTAAGAAGACACTCAGTGCGAAGTAAATACAACAAAAGACTGTGATACAGTTTAGGAAAGTATTTCCAATTACATTTTTTTTTTAAGTTATTCTTTCTTCAGTACCTTATGCAGGAGATTATCTAAAGGTTATATTGGGTAAATATTCTCCATACTTTTTAAAAAAAGCTGCTTACTTTCTTTGAAGATAGATATTAAAATCACCACTATCATCATGCACATTGACAGATTGTGAAATCAATTAAAATGCTCAAAAGAGTTGAGGCAATTATTATCTTTATATCTGCATCTTATGCTTGGGTATTAGAGATAGCTTCTTGGTTATTCTTGATCAAAGACTTAGCAATCTGGTACTCTTTTGATTCTAATGTTTGACTGTGGCCATTTATATATTAGGTGTATCTGCAGATGATCATGCCCTGCTAAAATAATTTGCATGTGTGTGTGTGTGTGTGTCTGTGTGTGTGTGTGTTGAACAGAATCCTCCAAGCTATAAGCACTATAACATGTTAACACGAACACATGGGGCAACATAACTTACTGGCTACTTCCAGGGATGCATTGTGACTGATCGCCTGGCCCAGATAGTTTCGGGCCACACACACGTAGCTGCCATCGTCGGGCTTGCTCCGTCGTCCGTGGATGATACGTAGGAAGAAGAGGGACCCGCTGGGCAGCAGCATACGGTGGGAGCGGGGGTTGTCGCGGTCCGTCTCGACGCGCTCCCCGTCTTTGTACCATTCCACCGTTGGGGTCGGACGGCCCTCGGCCTTACAGTTGAGAGTGGCTGGTTCCCCTTTGGACACAATGAGGTCAGAGGGGTGCTCCACTATGCGGGGAGGGAAGTCTTCCTGGCGAAGACGAGACCCTAGAGAGAAAGAAGGGTGACATAAGCAAAGAGGTTGAAATGAGTTCCTGGCATACGCTTCACTGCTGTATTACTGTATGTATAATGCAGTACATGGAATTTACTGTATTTGTCAACTAAACACACAAAACACCCCACAAAGACCCATGGTCAAAATGTATCAAATAATCCTTCCATGTGTTAATCCTTCCGTGTTAATCAAAACAACAGCAGCTCTAAAGGAATTATTTAAGACACACTATTATTGCTGTGCAAGTGCCTCATATTAATAAGAATCCAGTTTGACAATATAATTACCACACATTCGCATGTCGCTCATAAAATGTGGGGCTTTTCTTTCAGCAGTTGGAACCCCATGAGGCATTGTGAATTTAAAAAAAAATGCGTACATGTAAAATCCTCAGGAAGTAATATCTTTCAAAACATGTGTCCCCTAAAACATGTATTTGCAAAGAAATATTTATATGCCGCTTTTGAGACGAGCTTCAAGGCTGAATTATAATGGGATTACGGTGTTATCTATGGCTCCACAGACACAATACTATAGACGATGTCTGAGTACATTTCACCAATTGAAATATTCAGTAGTTATGAAACGTGTGGGAAACTTGCACTGCTATAGGTAACAATGCATGAAATGCATAAGTCCCCTAATGTATTATGGTTGTTTTCACTGTACACTTCATCATTGACAAGGGAAATAAATATGGTGGAAAATCTAATTATAAGTATATCTGTGTATTTTCCATAGATCCCAGTTCCGATATTCTGAGCAAAAGTGAAAGGACACCCATCCTCACCAGGACCCATCACTTTATGTCGTCCACCCTACTGGAGTATACATTTATTTATGCTTCGTAATCACCATTCGGAGCCAATTTCACCACAGCATCTAGTCGTTAAACCGGCCATAGAAATACGAATCAATACCACCAACCATACTCACACTAACAACCACAAAATCACCTCTAATCCCCGATACACTGTTGAGATGTCAATCATGCTGGTCTTGTCAAAGAAACTGTGTAACAATGAGTCCCTGTGAAGCAGAGGACAAAGCAAACCTCCCTAATGAGATCCAGGTACACAACTCCAATGCCTCTGCACGTCTTAAATTCCTTCCATCTCTTCCCAAGCCCCCAACACAATAAAGCCAGCTCCAACCCAGTCCCAAACCACACCCTCAGTCATTTTTCCTCCTTTTTCCCCTTCGGTATTGTGTGAATTCTGGCGAATCTGGTGTGGATTCTCCAAAACAGCTACAGGAGTCATTATTTTCTCAGAATATAGATTCAAATTTAAAAATCGCCTTTAATTCTGAACTGAAATGCAGAAGCAATTTTGCTGAAAGCTGCTAACAACTCAACACAGTGAGAGAGAGAGAGAGAAAGAGAAAGAGAAAGAGAGAGAGAGAGAGACATAAATGTGGGATTAATGTCAGTCATGCAACCACTGTTTACTTGTTTTATTGCTGTGGGAACACTTCTTTCATGCCCCTGCAAACACTAGCTAACACAGCCTTCAGCAGGTCACGCTTTAATGTGCCAATGGTCCTGTAAAGCAGATAATCACCACCGTGCAAGACAGTGATGAGCTCCTACACTCCCGCTGCAACCAATAAATCCCACACAGACAAGTGTTTACCCAGATAGATAACACCTCGCACATTGTGAAATGGGTGAGAATTTGATCCACTGCGTAGTGTGATAGATGTTTGGTGTGTTTGCACAAATCTATATTTACTGTCTTTTCCAAAATTGTATGAAGGAAAATGCGATAGTATTTAAGAGGTAGAGTGCAACGTCCTCACTGAGACAAAAAGTCCGGAACAGCGTTTGACAAGTGTGCAAGCTTATCATTAAAAAACTGAAAGGCGCTGACATTTTAATGTTTTGCATTCAAAAGCGCCATATTACCTGAATGGTAGGGGAGGGGGGTTGGGGGGGGCTACCATTTGCTTCCTTGGTTTGCTTTTCTTTTAATGCTGTCAAATTGTCGACCTCCCTAAAAGGATACATGCTGATGAATGCAATAAACTGCCAAAAAGTTGAACTGCACAGGCAGGTAATTACCCTCTATAAAATGCTCCTCAGTAACACCTCAGAGCACTATACAAAAGAAGCACCAGCAGGACCTCTCTTTGCCCTGGCGCAGGAGGAAAGGGCGATACCAAACATTTTTATTTTGATACTATACCGATACTTTACATCACAATTTTAACGATACCGATCCTTTCTTAAATGGGATTGTGATAAATAATGGCAATTTCTTTGAAAAAAAGAAAAAAAATCATTACACTCACAGGGAATTCACATGACACATAATGGCCATTTATAACACATTCATTACAAAAGCAAGTACAATTGAAATAAAATGTTTGTTCCATTAAGTGTAAAAAAAACAAAGAAATAGTGCAGTATTTTACAGGAATACAAATATATACTAATAAATAATAGGCTTCCTTATAATATTTCAGGGTGTGTGGTTTGTAAAAAATTCACGAGGTATCTCGTGTTGCTTTTTGTGGCACTTTATCGTCACAAATGCATCTTGCTGTATTTTTATCTTGAGGTGAAAAGTAGCACCACCACATCCCGTTACGTTTCCTTTCTGCCGTTCTCTGAACACTTTGGGGCTGTTTTGGCACAAACATACAAAAGTAGTGAAAACAATGTGATGCAGCCACACACGTTTGTATTCATGTAATTTTATTATCAGCATTATTTTTAACGGAATCAATAAAAAACGAGTTTCTTGCGAGTATTGAAATATAGAAACCGCAGTATTGATTCATACGTTCCTATGTCACAGTGCAATTGCAGCTTAAACAATAACACTGTTGGTTGTGACAAATTGTGAGTCATTCTGTCAACTAAAATGAAAGTAATGTATGTAAACAGGGGATCACTTTAGTTTTTAGGATTCATCCTCTGGGTATCAATATCTGCACCAAATTGGTGGGCCAACCGACTGACATTTTCAGGCATTTGGTCACAGTACTGTGAGCAATAAAGTCAATTTGGTGAACCGATTTCTTCAACAGCACAGAGCCAGGTTCTCACTGCAAGACTAGTTCTGAGACTGTGCTGCCAAGATGTTGCCTGAACAAAGAAATTACCTGTCCCATTTGCTGCAGATGAAGTTCTGAATCATTTAAAAAATGAGGGAAAAAAATCTTAAACCACTTTAAGAGCAATATGTAAAGACAAAACCACCCAATGGCGCGAAAATGAGCGTAAACATTTAAGTACAATTTTACACACATAATATTGGAATATTAATATAAACCCATAACAGAACAATATAAACATGGTGGCCACATGCTGCCTATGTTTCCTAATTGTGTTGGGCTGATGCCTAAGGGTCCATGCAGCTCCCTAAGCTCTCTGGCATTACAGAAAGGCAATATCAGCCTGCCACAAGTGGGCCCCCAGAAGACCAGGCTTTATCTGCAAAGGGCCAGCCGCCAGCACACAATCAGTATGCAAAAACATGCCCACAGATGCACAATGGAGTACATACGTACACACCAAAGGTCATTTGTAGCACCTGTGCCCCTACAAATATGTATTTTTCTGCCAGTCATCCCAGAGGCAGTTCTGTTGTCTTGTTAAGAGCTAGAGAGAGAAGCAGAATGAAGAGCAACAACCATGAAAGAGAAAGGAGCATGTCTGTGTAGTTTTGTCTCAGTCTGTGAGAAAGGAGGTGGGTACAAAGTCTGTGTTCCTCACCACCGTGAGTCTCTCTCTTTCTCTCTCTCTCTCTACAGAATAAAAACGTAGAAAGCCATAGTATGGTGGAATAACAAGCTAGGTATTTTGTATTTAATCCTGTAGGTTTGGTGAATATGTGGAGAAGGCAAAAAAAAGAAGGCATGAAGGGATGAATTAGAGGCGGAAAAAGGAGAGGTGATAAAGGGGTAAGGTAGGTATTTGAAACAACAAATCATGCAATCTGAGATTCTAATAACTGAATGTGACAAATGAGTGTAATTTTGGGCAACGTTGGTGGTCTTGGATCGACCTACCCCAGTGTCATTTACAGTACAGTACAGTGCAGTGCTGTATGTGTTTAGAGTCCATGAAAGGAGGCTACTATGACTGTTTGGAACTAAACCAAAGAAATATACAGAGAAAATATCAAATATCACAGTCAAATTAGCTTGGTGCACTGAGGTCACACTAGCTGTCAGCTCAGCATGAAAAATGATCCTTTCTAAAGGTATAACACTTCAGACAGGCTGACAGACGCATGGACACACACAGATATACACGTTGCTGAAGCATCACTTGGGGGTTTTCACACTCGGATTCAAAAACCTCCAAATTCACTTCTTGAAGAATGTGCACAAGTGACTGTCTGTGGTTTTCCTCCAAAAGAATAAGTACAAGAGAAGCGCTGAGTGAGAATGCTGTGGACTGCCACCTTTTGGTGCTGCTGACATCTGAGTGACTCTGAAACCAAGCCTACCAGAGCCACATTGGTGGAAACGGTAAATCTCCACCCGAGGTACTATGGGATTACCTGTGCTCGAGTGCCGCTGTGAAAGAGTAGCAGTCAGGCACAGGCCAATTTTGTTGGGAGGCTTAAGAGTGTGCAGTGAGTGGAACAGCTACGTCTTGTTAAGGAAATCCCTTTTGTTTCAGTCTGTAAAAGTCATTTAGTTGGCTGTTTTGTGACCCGTGGGCTCGATCGCGGATCAGCCCACACTTTTAATGGCGAGACAGAGATTTCCGGAAGCCTCGGAGTTCAAAGCAGTACTCTTGTAAGTCAAATGACACCACATGTTTGAACAGACAACGATCCAAGGCCAGATGAACCAGGAAGATATCAAGACAAGACCCAAACTGAGATTCAGAGGCTTACAGGGCATTTGAGAGACAGACCTGACACGTTACACGGAGAAACAAAAGACCACCAAAGAGTACCGCGGTGAAATCCTCAACTGAACAAAGTAAACTACCAAAGTTGTTTTATGTTTAGTTAGAAGTCAAAAATCAATAATGTAATTTGGAATTAGAACGGCCAGCAAGTGTTGTGACAGATGTTGGCACTTCTCTACCTTTGTCCTGACATACAGAAGAACACAATAACGCAAAATAATTGGGTTGAGTATGACATCATATTGCAGAATGAACCCTCTGTCAGCTTTTCCATCCTAAAATATACTTCAGACTCAGACGATACAGCCTTCTAACTCTGTGACACTTAACTCACAGCAGCAAAGTATTAGTGTGACAAATGGGTAATATGATGCAAGTGTTGCACATCACTGCGCATCACTGCACCACCTTTGGTATTTTAAGCACATCTGATGATACAGAAATGTCAGCAAAACATCCAACAAATCCTCCCTTCTAAGGCCAAGATCTGACTAATGTGGACTCGGCGCTACATCAAAGAGGCTACGAGGGAGACCACAGACCTGTTTCATAACAGTGTGCAGAGTCTATAATAAAAGGCTACACTCACAAAAAAAAAAGCACAAAAGATGAAACCACGGTAATACTTATTTTAAAAACCATCCACATGCTAACAAAACAATTTCTCCACACGGCAGCACAATTAACAAGAAATAATGAGCATATAAAGCTCAAACCTGCCCGGGCTAACTTTAACAAATGAAGCACAGTGTGACTTCAGGCAGAGCACTGAGGTCAGGCCTGCATGTGCTGATTGGCATCAGCTGTTTGCAATATGCTTCACAATGATTGGCTCATTCAAAGCTGTGTGGCTAGTCACGTCCAATCATATTCATGCAGGTGTGCAGCGCAGACATTATAACCTTAAACTTGTCACTGTTCTCCAACGATGATGCTCAAACCTGTTTTCTGCAGAGGCTCCCTCCGCCACGCCAGCCACCTCATTATGTGGGATTTCATGTCGTTGACTTCACTGAGATTTAAAGTCTGTGCATGTGTTTATTAAGGGGGGGTTTGCTGTCTCAGCACAATCCTCGTCGCTACTCAGATGAATGATTAGCATAAATGTCGGCTTTGAATATTCATACTAACCAGCTTGCAATTAAATAACTTCATCGGAAAAGGAATTAGCCAGTCCACAGATCAAAAACGAAAAACTGCACAATGGCTTTTTTTGAAGGTTGAGCATAGATGGTCTATTGTTTGGTGGTCATTACCGTTTGGTGGTCATTACCATTTAAATAGTGTTTTTTTAATGAAAAACACACCATGCCACTCAAAAACGTTTTGGTTTTTAAACGTTTTGTATTTCTATATCAAAAGAAACAGTTCAACAATTTTGGAGACACACCTATTTGCTTCCTTGCAGAGAGTCAAACGAGAAGACTGATACCACGTGTATGTTAAATATGAAGCTGGAGCCGGGAGACAGTTGGTTGGCCAAAAAATAGTCCAGCACATAACCCCCCATAAAGCAACAACTTGTTATTTACACACTTCAGTTTTTGTACTGATTAATGGTGAGAACATTTTTTAACCTTTTGACAGAACTATGGTAGCGGTTTCCCCATTTACAGCCTTTGCTTAGCTAGCTTCTGCTGGCTTTTGCTTCATTTTTATCTTAAAGAGAGATAGTGATATCAATCGAAGCGTATTTTCCCTAACATTCGGTATTTCCTTTCACAAAGAAAAAAAAATGACTCACTGGAAAATAAACCATTTGTGTTGCTCATCCCTTAGAGAGACATATTTCAAACCTACACTCATTCATTTGTAAAGTAAAACACAGGGAACCAATAAATGCCAGACATTCTTTCTCAGGCTGTATAAACTACAATTAAGTGGAACAGTTGAACACTGTCATTCACTCAAGTATGTAAAGGAAGGAATGTGAGTGTGCTTCTATGTCTGTGTGTGGCAAGGAAAAAGTGTCTGCAACCACACTCTCTCTTAGATTGCGCTGACACATTTGATCTTCTTAAATTGCATTTGTAAAGGTGATTTTAATCACATGGCAGTTATGAAAAACTTTAATTATAACACTAGGAGGCTCTTTCTTCTGGCACCCTTCTAACAACACAATGCACAATGGCGCAGTCTGCAGAGAGGAGAGTCAAGGTCATGGACGTGATAACACCTCCCAACTGCAGCACCCAGATGTTCAGAGGGAGATACGAACTGAGTGGGAATGCACCAGGAAAGAGCTTGCAAGCCTAACACATGAGTGGCTTAAGAATTCAAATTAAAAGATGCAGGGAAAGATTTTGAAAGAATTAAAGCAACTAACGATTGTTTTCAAAAGCAATTAATCTGTAAAATATTTTTTAGGATGAATACATTATTCGTCACGTCTATAAAATGTCAGAAAATAGAGAAACATGGCCATTATAATTCCCTAAAGCCCAAATTAATGTCTTCAAATAACTTGTTTTGTCCAAGCAATTTTCAGTTACATTAAACAGAAGAAAGCAGCAAATCCTCACATTCTGAAAAGCCTAAAAAGTAACTGTGAAGCAGTTTTCCCTAAACAATAAAAAAAAAAAGACTCAAACGATTAATACATCATCAAAATAGTTGACAATTATCTATCTGTTGATTGAATAATTGATTAATTGTTTCCATTAAATTACTTTATGAAGCTCCGTCTTTGAAAATTGTGTACAAATATGTATGTTCATTTATAATTTCATGAAATCGATCACCTAATTGTTTTCCTTTTGTTTGTTTCATAACTTAAGGTGCAGTAACACAATATTGTGAAAAGAAAACCTACTTTGGGTTGTCAGCTGTTAAATGCTGGCTGGGAAGGTAACAAGCACTGAATTCCCCGGGGCAGATTCAAACCAGAACATTGCTGGTACACGATAAACATCTGAGCCAACTAGGTCATCAGGACACTTTAACTGGAGAATAAATCCATCAGGCTGTCAATGACGCACAAGCTGTGGTCTCGGTTTGTTTTTCAAAAACAAAAACAAACTGCACTTTTCGTCCTCTGTTCCTGCAGTTTGAAAGAATCCAATAATATGTTGTTGCTGCAGTTCGTTGAAATGTTTTGATTTGCTCAAAAATGCCACTAAACTGACTGCTGGTCAAGTGCGCACAACATATTCCCAGATATGCTAATACCGTTTACTGGTAATCACTGATTGTGTCAACATTTTCTGTATTTTCTGTATTCTCTCCATATTTTGTTTACAGTGTACATCGCTTTGAAATAGAAACGGTTTAAGCTGAGCTTGCCTCTTGTATTTGTGATGAGAAACACAACTGTCTGGAAAGGCCAGCAGCCCATCTGAGAGGCTTATCCTCACTCCATTAAATGTTCAGTGGAAAGTAAAGAGGCTGTACAGGCCATTGATTATCACTCAGGCAGAGCTTGAAAGTTAAACTTCCCATGAATAGAGACAGTGAGACGTAGCAAAGGTGTAGTTTGTTGTTATTAAAGAAAAATAAACACTATGGGTGTTTTATTACAGTTGCATCAGTTTAAAGTTACATTGTCTGCGGTATTTAATATGATCAGTTAAACAGACTGCGTAATGTGTGTTTGACCATCTGTACTTAATCATGTTTCCCTCATCTCCTTCGAGGCAAATCAAGTTATAAAACTGTCATTTAAAACGTTTTTGCAACACTTTCTGAGTTATTACATTAATATTACATTAGCTTCATGCTGCGTCATTACATGTCACAAGTGCATGTCTGCATGACCTACATTTTGTTTTCGGTCTTAATTGCGCCTCTGGTTGTAGCAGCCCAGATGTGAACCGACTGTCATACTGTGAAGGGAGAGAGACTTTGCCCTGAGCACAAAACCCAGCTACAAAACTGAGGCCCTCTCCCAGGACTTCTTCTGGTTCCTAAAATCCCACTTAATGAATGTGTGCATGCAAGCAGACACATAAATGTACTGGATTTGACAATATCGCAATACCGACAGACACACAGAAATTCAAAAACAGCTCAGATTTGCCAATAAACCGCTCTTTTGACTCGCAATTCCAGTCTCTTTAACAAAGAGGCAGAATGAGTGGCCACAATTCTGGATGTTTTTGGACTGCACTGACACTCAGAAGAATCATAGCATTAGCATAATGGTTGAAGAGGATATTAATAAGAGGGTGCCTTCAGCCGCAGGAGACTATGGGCTAGTGCTGTGTAGGTTCACTCAAACCTTGCTGGCAATGTTAATTGACCCTTCACTAAGACCCGCCCCTAACATGCAGACTGGCCAATCATTTATCTTTCTAGTTGAATCACATTCACAACTGACTTGCGAGGAATAGTTTGACACTTTGGAAAACATGATTGCTTTCTTGCAGAGAGCTAAATGAGAATATTGATACCACTCACTATGAAGTGTGGCGCTAGAGCCAGGAGACAGTTTGTTTAGCTTTGCATATGTCCTCTGCCCAAAGATTATAAAAAGGAGCGAGTAAAGTAAATTTCCCAAAATGTCAAACTATTCCTTTCAAATGCATCTTTGGTTCCTCTTTCTGATTAAAAATGCAGATTGCAAAGAACATCACACCCTCTTGTGATATCCAGCTATCTGAGCTGCCTGCCACCTGTTTCACTTGTGTGCGCTTCCTGGTAACATCTGTGCTCAAAGAATTTATGCAGGATAACTATCATTTAAACATGCACATACAAATGCCTGTCTGTCCACATCAGATATAGCCTGACTGACATTATTTTTGAGTCTAACTGTGTCCCCTTGCAATCAGAATCTGGGATCAAAAGTAATTAAATGTATCAACCAGAAATAGATTTATGAAGATTTATGAGATTTATGTGTGGCCTTTTACACAAATACACAAAGAAAGAACACTCAAATGTGTTTTGTTGTTTCTCAAAATGATTTCAATTCTAAAGGCAGCAGTCCGACTGTTTCAAAAACAGCAACGGGTGTCTGACACACTGGCAGCAGTCAAGCCAAGAAGACGAATGCAAATCTTATCAAAACACAGCTGCTGCTGCTGCTGCTGCTCCTCCTGCTGCTGCTGCTACATTGCTACCTTTTTGGAAATACAGTCTTCATTTTAAACATTAGATCTTCCTGCACTTGCAGCACTCGGTGCCAACTAAATATACCTCTTGATATCACCCATTCCAAGGATTCCTGTCCTAAATTGAAAATGCGGATACCAATCACTAAAGATTAAGATCATCTTCATGTACGAACGCAGGCTGTAAGAGGAAACGTCATTTGTATAAAGTACGTAGTATATATTTTCCAGACACTATCAGCACTACCTGCAGGGAGTGACAATAAAACACCGCAGGGGAAGCAGCCAAGAAGTCAGAGTTCAGCGTGGAAGAAAAGCGGCTCGAGGAAATCCATAATATACTGACCTCCCTTTTCACCGCAAACCTGCCTGTGTCAATCACTTCGACTGGGCAAAAAATAATTTTAACTGTGTCTTGACAAATTGCTTTTCACTTCGTTCTGCTATGAAGGAATGAAGTGTACAGACTTCAATTCCTCTTTCTATGAAAAGTATAAAGCTTAAACTCCGATAAGCTTTTCCAACTGATTTTTTAAAAGGTGATTAAAAGAGCTCATCTGGTAGTAATTTGAGAAATTATCTGTATGAACAGCTTTTTATTTGGCTCCATTCGTGGTGGTGCTGTTGATCACGCACGTTGGCTGGGGTTGGTTGTTGACGTGAGGGATACAGGCAAAGCCCGGCTTTCCAGCTTGGTTTGCTATGTTGTGTGGATTGAGTTTGAGGGTACATGAGGTGTTTCTGAGCTAAACTTTGTGTGCTCTAATAAATTGCTTTAAGAGTGCAAAACTGAGCTTGCAATCCGAAAATCTTGGCAAAAGTTGTAATGATCTGCTGGTTGAATAGAAGGTCCACTCAACTGTTAAATGTAATTGCAATGATTTGTGAAAACAAGCTGCAAACATTTGTTATACCTCTCACTGCCAAACCAACACTGTTTGGAATAAAGCAGCTTTAGAAATATGGCTACATTCCACACTTGATACCAATCTTGCATGTCACAATAAAGCCGCGGTTTGAAGTGAGCAAAACAGTGCAGGTTGTTTGGTTGATTGGAAGTAGTTCTTATTGCAGTGGAAAATCACAGGCTATGGAAGCGCAAATTCCTGTGAGATTAATGGCAGTCTGGAATTTCGTTTTATCTCCGTGTTCATACACACATTTTCTGACGTGAGTTAATTACTGCATTTCATCACATAGACACCAAAGACCGCGGATGTCTTACCTCTTCCTAACACCTTGACACTATCCCTGGCCACACTTTTTATTTCCTTCTTCCCTCATTAACCTGAGACCTGTAAAAAAATAAATAACATGATGTCGTGCCACTCTGCAACCCCTAGTAATGTGGACTTGCAAAAGAACGCCACGAGCTACATTGTAACCCAGCACGCAAATGTGAGAAATGGAATGTGAAAAAGTACAGCCTGGATTCAAATAAAAAAAAAATTGTATTCACACAAATTCTAGAGTTGAATTAGCAGATTGAAAATTTTTAGGATCTTGATGACTGTGGGGCAAAAATTTAAGATTAAATTGTTCTAAATTTATCAAAAGTACCATAGGAAAGTAATAATGGTAGAGGAGGTGAAATACAATCAGAAAAGCGTAGGATATTGCAATAATGCAGTTATTATAATAAAATAGATCATGCATTTTACATAGGATTAGCTCTTAAAACATATAACATTACTTGTTAGGTGCCGTTAATCCCTGTATCACACAAGCCACTTTACATGATTAAAATGTTTCTTCAATTCATCACGCTGAATGATGAAATTGGCTTTAGATACTAAGAATAAACCAAACTGATAAACAACGAATGGAGGTATCGGTCTTGGCCAATATCTCCCTTTAAAATCTGCATTCATAGTCATCATGCCATTCCTAAATAATTCAAATATCTCCCAATGAGACTGTATGTCAAAATGCTCAAGATGCTTAGAGAGACATTCCAACATCAACCTGGTTAATGAAGGTAACATTAGGTAGGTCCTCACCCTGTAATAACAAGGTCAGTCCTGAGGGCATCATGTTTTTTATTGGCCTGTTGATTCCACCTGCTCTCTTCGCTGAGGTTCTTACTGGGATCTAATGAGTCAAGTGAAGGACTGGGTTTGGTTTAGATGTGTTCTGATCAAGGCTGTCAGAATAAATTATAACATAACAATTTCAAAGACATGTCATAAAACCAAACCAGTTGAATGTGTGAAAAAAAATATTCTTGATTAATTATTTGGACGATCAATTGAACTGAACGCACCAGTGGCTTGGCTAATCGATTCTATAAGCCAAGTTACTGGGAGCGTATTGATTCTATTGATTATTAGCCGCCTGACTGGAGAGGAGATGAAACCTTTAGAAGCATCTCTGAGGTTATACTATTACTATGACCTTTAAAGCTATCCTTTCAAAATATAAATTCTCCCAATTACTCTCAAACCCAAATCCCTTAAGGGAATACAGCATCACCCTTGAAGCAACTACTGGAGCACCTCAACCCTTGCTAGCACGGATAGACAAGTTGCATAAGGCCACGTATGTAAAACAATTTGTTTCAGAGACACAGTTTGTGTAAGAAAGAATAAATATGCCAGTCTCTGTCCAACTCAATTATTAGAGTAGGAAACAAGATGGATTCATAAAAGGGGTGGGATGTCTTCACAATCAGCCTACATATAAAATCCCCAAACTATAAAGAGCAGATTTATTCACAGAAGTAATTATCCGAAGTGCCTCCGCACGCAGCCATAGCGGGACATTGACCTCAGAACAGAAAACCGAGGCCAAAGGAGTACAACCAGCCCAGAGAAAACCACAAACCCTTGGAAATGTCTGAGCTTAGAAGCTAGTCTGTCCAGATGAGCATGACTATTGGTTCACTATTTAGGACAGTTTATTGTGAGGACCTGAGAGCAGTGCATATGGGCGACAAGATTTAATAAATAAACTGAAGTTCACAAATAATTAAGCAGATCCATATCAGGTCAATAGGCTTATGTAATGTGTGGCGTTGGTCTGCAACCTTCATTTTGTTTTCACAGATTTGATCTGTATGAAAGAGTATTGGGGCAAGGCATACAGAAAGAAAGTGAGAGGAGGAAGTTACAGGTTGAACTTTCAGTATTAAAACCAGGCATTGCATTTTGAAAATATATAGTCAAAATGTTGAGACTAAAGTTGAAATACCATTTCAAGAATAAAGTTGATATGGTGAGAATAAAGTTTAAACGTAAAAAATTAAGTCGAAATACAATTTTGAGAATAAAGATGAAATTTCACCAATAAACAGCAATATTTTGCTAATAAATCAAACTATTAGCGTTAGCACATAGATTGAAATTTTGACTTTATTCTCGCCATTTTGACATTATTCTCTAAATGTTCAAAAAATAAGAAATATTTTTTAGCAGCCTAAATAACACATACGTAAATGACAGCATTTTAATGTTAGTACAAATTGTATCTGCATGATTTAATCAATTATTGAGGTGGCAGTGACCATGAAATTTCAAGTTTAATATTCTTATTTTAGCTTCATGATTGTATTCATGTATGGTAAAAGTAAAGTCGTTTTTATCATATAATTTCTTTATTAATTGTTTCAGCTCATGCTTGAGTCGTTGTTGCCCCTAATGAAAACATTGTGCTATAATAAGAGCTTGTCGATGGAAGCAATAGTAATAGCAGAATGAACAAATGAACCATGATTCTATTTTTACAGAGACGAGTAGAAAAGGTTGAAGGAGGTAGTCTGGGTGTGGGAGGATCCTTCAGGCAAGTAACTCGCTACCTTCGTGGCGCAGGAAGATAGTTATCGATCCTCCCTCAAAATGAGGAATTGTGTGTGTGCCGGAGTGTGTATGTATATGTGGGTGCCTTTGAGAAGGTGTGATGACCTATGAACTCCAGGCCTACAGGCGCTTGTTAAAGCTCTCAGTAGCTTCCCTTCCCCAGGGTTGGAAATCACGCTCGGCCTCACAGCGCCACAGGAAGCCAGTGAGTAAACAAGGGAGGAAATCGTGAATCACAGCTTTCAGTACACAATCCGAAAAACACACATTAAATACGAGCTTGCGCTAACACCATTACATATGCATTCATGCATATTCAGTCAGAAGCAAACAATCGCAGCAACGTCTGCTGGGGTTTGAGAGACAGGAGAGACACAGTCTCAGTTTGTCTACCAGAACAGTTCCTGGGGGACGAAGTTCTCATGAGCATTCAGGTAATGATGACATTAAAAACACCTGTGTCAGACAAACATTGCGTTGGCATGACTTCATCTTTCAAAGTCGAGACATGAACCTAAAACCAGGTTTGACGGATCCCAAAAACGGGTGAGAAAGAATGCAAATTGTTTGAAAGCCTTAAAGCCATTTAAAGCTGAAAAAGCATTGTGTGCCAGGGTCACTGCCCGCAGTAAAGAATGAAAGAATACATGCTAAACAAGCCACCAGTGCACCTCTCTTTTAAAAAAACTGAGTAGTGGCTGAAGATTCTCAGTAGTATGAGTGAAGCAGAGAAAGGCCACACCCTGAATAGATTCCTGAAAACTCTATTCCTTATTCCTATCCTTCACGTTGGTGTGTTCCAAGAAATAAATAACATTCTCCAATTCAACGTTCTCCAGTGAAGCTTGTGAGAGGCCTTATTTCCAAGGGAAAAGAAGGAATTTCACAATTTCAACCAACAAACAAAGGAATTCTCGTCGGCGTGTCCCATCAGCCCCATCATCCATGGCGAAGAAGTCCTCATTAGCAGCGGGACTCGGCTCATCACTGTCACCACCACAAAGACTATGGGGAGGCTTGTTAGCTTAGGCGGGCGACACAGCAGGCCGGCTACCCCCCAATCAAGCCATCATCGCTTAAAGTCCAGCGCTCTGTAACAAGTGCCGTGTGGTGATTTGGGTCGCAACAACAGTCAACCTCTTGCAGCCATGAGTGTCAGTCGCACCATGAGTAGGTACATGTGACCTCTGACCTGTGTGCAACTAACTCCAGCAGGCCAGCCAGATGTCTCAATCAAACGGTTCCCTATGGGGCTGCTGCACACACCGGTGATGGAATTAGGCTGCGTTCTGCTGGTCTCTGAGCCCCTCTTGTACTTACTTCTTCACTGATAACACATGGACAAGGGGGTCTGTAAAAGGTAAAGTAAGCCTCAGAGGGACCTTGGTTTCTTATTGCTAAAGTAATTAGCCTAGTTATTAGCTTAGCTGGAATGGTTTTTAGGAATATATTAATCCTATTAACGCCAGCAGAACTGAGAGGGTTAACTGAGCTTTCAAATCCTGTCTTCTGTTTGAAAGCACAGTTGAGACAACCATCATAACAAAGAATAACAGGATGAGCCATTCTTTTATTTCTCCCATGGTTCCTTTTTAGACAGTGTTTACAGACCATCAAACAAAGCAGGTAGAATGGCGAGGCAAGTAACAGCATCACTCTGGGGATGCATAATTTACATCTGTGGGATGAAAGGGACAAAGCCATCTCGACACGAGCATATGCTTTTAATGGCCATCATTTAGATTATTATGTATCATCCAATTACCGTCGGCAGATTTATTATGCAGGGTTAAAACTCTCAAAGAATAGGGACTTCCAGGTTTCCCTTATTTCTGTGTGCGGTGAAGTGACTTAACAGCATGGCTTTAAGAGCTCCATGTTTGGATGACGGGTGGTCAAGGACCACTGTACGCTTTTTATGCTACAGTCAAGATACCATACATGTAGATGAGTTACACTAAACAAAAGCAGGGTGGAAACAAAACATGTAATCATTCTGATTGCAATTTGTTACACATGGATCCTTTTCAAGGACAGGCATGTAAACCTGGCAGCCATCCCAGATATAATGCATAAGACTCCCTGTAATCTATGGTGGGGTAGGGATATGGTACACACACACACACACACACACACACACACACACACACACACACACACGGCCATTGCATGTACATTTACTGTCACCTTATGCATTGAATAAATCTGGACTTCATGTCAGGTGCACATCTCAGTGCAAATTAACATATTCCCGTCATGGTGAAGGATCAGAGAACTTTCTGAAAAAGTCCAGAACAGCACAAATCTCTTTGAGTGCTCTTGAAATGCTCAGGATTGCGTGGTAAGCAAGTGTGTCAGTTTGGAAATTTAGAGACAACAAACTGGAAAATTGGTGTCATACACATTTTCATGCTCTTGGCGAGGATAGGCAGGCCTTAGTCTGTTTCCTTTTGTGAGTGAGTCAATTTCAGAAAACTGTTGGTAAATGGCTGCATTATAGCCACATGTTGACAGTGTGCGGCTTCTGCTCCTGGTCACAGAAGCTGGGAGGAACATTTTGGGGCATTATCTATGGTTTGGAAAATGTTCCATAAATAACACTCATAATATGTTGACTTTAAAGAATGAAGTCACACCCAAGGAGGTTTAACTTACATGTATTCACACGATTTTCAGCTCTCAAAAGAGCAGACACCTTGGAAGAATCGGCCCCTGCACTGTCAAAGACAGGAAGTCCAGCACTAAATAAAGCCATCACTCCGCTCTAACGCTGAAAATATGTTGTTCTTTTGTCTGTGGCCACTGTTAATGTCACTGACAGCTGTCTTTGTCTTACAGAATGAACAAGACTGGCGCCATAGGGAATTAGAGGGACTCTTGAAATTTCTAGAAGAGATGCGTCAGTTTTTGTTTTTTTTATGATTGCTTAGTGTGCCTTGGGCGGAGGAGACGATTCTCCTTCGATGGATAAACCTGTGAGGTCTGCAGCTTGACTGGAAGTGGTGGCTAATATGAACTGTGATCGTAGCTAAAGAAAAATGTGTTTGAGCCAATAAAGCCTTGTGGAAAGTAAGTATGTTGTCAGCACTCCAACAAAAACTTTTCTTTGCTGATGTGCTCGCCAAACTCCACCTGCAATATCAGTGGTATAGCAATGTTATGCTTGGCTTCATTTTCCAAGAATGAACCTTGACCCTCCAACAAAAACACAGCACACCATGTATAACCCAAAGCTCTTTTTCTCTCTCTGGGTCAGATGATTGTTTGATGATGCCGGTTTTCCCAACATACATGCTGGATTGGAGTTGGCACACTCAAAAATGAAGTGACTAAATAAAGATATGAAGTAATCTCCATGGTGGAAATATGAAATATATTTCCTCCAGAATGATTTAGAAGTGAATCTACCATGCATGACATTGTCAGAGCACTGAGGCTGTTTTCCATCCATTGAAAGAAACACATCCTGAATGGTGTGACTGTAAAGGGACCAAGTCCAAGTGAAGTCGTTCTGTTCCTCGTTAACCTGCGGCTGGTGTAATATATTCACCCACTGAGGACTGAGGATGATAACCTTCAATGCCCTACTTTGACTCCTCACATGCATTTAGCCATGCCATTGATTTATGTTTATTTTTGTATCTATAGCATATACATAAAACAACCTACTTTCACAAAAACCTCTTTCCCCCCTCTCTCTCTCTCTCTCTCTCTCTCTTTGGACACTTACTGTGGCAATTAATTTCCACCGGTGTGACAAGAGCTGCTTGTACAAGGCTGCCTTTCTCTGGACTGCAGCAGAGCGCAATAGATAAATGGGTCATTTTCAGCCAGCAGGCAGCACGCAGCGTGGGTCAGGGGCCACATACAGATACTGCGGGCTACACAGAAAAAGGTGACCGAAATACCCGCAGGGTGCCATGACGGATCAGAAAATGCATCACCCCTTCTCACTTCTCCCTCTGTCCCACCCAACGCTTTTTAAATTACTCACTGTAAGTGTATACGTATATATATATATATATATATATATATATATATATATGAATATAAAACATTAGGGAAGCTATCTTGGCAATAACTCGTACCTGAACAAATCTGTAGAAATGCCAGTAGACAGTAAATCCCCGTCAGACAGGCAGGCATCGTTCAAGAGCAGCTGGAAACGGTGTAAATCCCGTTAGAATGCGCTTTGTTGTCCGTTTCATCTAAATCACAACTTCTCCTGCAGAGCCGATGACGGGGATCCGGGCGGAGGAGAGTTCCTGAACTCCGCCGCGGCGCAGAGAATACCGCTCAGAACTGCTCCTCGCGGAGTGAATTTCTATTTGAATCAAAGTTGGGATGAGTCGGCGGCATCGTTGCGGGTTACTCGAGAAGTAATCCACTCAACGCCACTTGGATCCCCCCCTCCACTCCACTGTCGAACTCCTCACTTCCAAATGCTGAGAACTTCGCGGAATTCATCTGTGAGCAGATACTCTGAATGCAGTCCCACTCCAGGTGACGCTCCTCCGCGGCTGAATGGAGAGCGAGAACTCCAAAAAAGAGCACACAGACGCGTCCAGTTGCAGCCACTTCAAATTGTTCAAACGTGTACTTTTGCCCCGGTTTCGTGGGACCGGCGCTGGTTGGATGAGGCGCCGCGCGTCTCTGCGCTCAGCGCTGCTTTGGTTTCCCTAACCAGTCAGAGGCTGCTCTGCTTTGCAGAGGAGATTCCAGCGAGTCAGGCACCATTTAACCGCATAAGGACGTATTCGCAACACGAGGCTCCACTTTGCATCGAGCACGTCCCGTATGAAAGAAAAAAAGAAGAAGAAGAAAAAAAAAAAAAAAAAAAAAGATCCAGGCTACAGCAGCCTGGTAAATGCATCAAAAATGATTGCAAACTACGGAATGTGGGTGTTATAAGTTTTAATATCCAGTGAATCCAATGTCAAGCTGGCTCAAGCTTAATGAATGGAAGCAGTCTACAGTATAGCCTATACATTAAATTGTCTGCACCAATCAAACACTTTGTTTTAAGTGTCCATCATTATCTGTTAAAAAAGAGCCTTTTTATGAACGCCACAATTCCCAAACCAAAAGTGTACTTAATATTTCAAAGTGTGTCTACAGTTGAAAGTGAGCATAATTTGACCTTGATGAATGATTTATACTATTTTTATCCCCCCATCAAAACAGAGGGACGTGCACTTTCACTGTGCCCTTATTAAAACCTAAAGGGATCCGCTCAGGCAGCATGAAAAATAAAAAAAGAGTGTATTCCTAATGAGCCATGCATCCATCCACAGCCGGCAGCAGCAGCATTGGGATTCTTCTTCCAATGACAAAAATCAATGAAGTTTTCACCCTCTGACCTCTCAACACCCCACTGGGAAATTAAATGGCATTTTAAGTGCATTAGAAATGTGATGCCTAACATAATACGTCTTGATATCAAACGCGCTGAGATATGAATCACACTGCTTGAGTGAAATTATACTTGAATTAAATACCATTTGAATTAAGGTAAGATTGATCCTTTAAAGTTAATAGTAACAGTATAGCTGTGACCCCAGTGAACCTCAAATATGTCTTCTGTTGTCTAAGGAGGTCAGCACTCCCTCTGCTGGCTGCAGGGCTGCAGTACAGGCTGGGGGTTAACTTTTTTGTTTTGAAATATTGATATTCAAGGTCTTAATTAATTCTGACCACTCGACGCTGATATCTTCAGACCCCCAGGGGAGTAAGCAAGCAGGCTGCATGACACTACAACAAAATATGCCAAGTTAAGTGCATGCATCATCTCTACAACAAAAAGCACGTACTTAAAAATCCCTTCAGAAGTCCAACCGAAATTAGCAACAGAAGAAGAGAGATGATAATTATGTATTCAGAGGAACTTCAATCACTCTGTCTCATTAACACGCCACAGAAAAAAAGCAGTGATGCGTCTGGTATTTTAAGTCACATTTAGACTGAGCAAAAACTGACCCGGTCCTGCCTGGTCCCGGACCTCTCGCCTCAAATCCTGTAATTGCCCATTGTGGACCACTGGTGGCTCTGCTGAGCGGGGCCTGCACTCTCGGCTGAGACATCACAGTTGGTAAACAACCAGGAAAACATGTGAAATTACAGTCTTGTATAAAACATGCCCTCTATCTTTTTTTCCATTAAAGAACACCATCCACTCCTTTCTTTGCTTTGCTGCGTGTTCTTATTTGTCCCATGCCCTATTCAATTGTTGCACATTGCTATTTTGGGTCTCTGTTCACATTTTTCTATTTACTCCAAGTAAATATCATCCCCCATTGTATGACTCTCTGGCAACTCGGTGGGTGTAGACTGAATGACTGCTCGCACTATAATAGTACCATAGTGTTGGAGAGGACAATATGGTCTCGGTCTTGTTGTGTCTGCATAATTAGTCTAATTTTATAACATTGACCGGTATAAAATAGCTGTCATCACAGTCGGGCAAAATCGCAAATGACGAGAGGACAGAGGTTCTACAGTGGGGCTCATGCTTTGGGCGCTTGTGGCCTTGACATAACAACAGGTGCAGTGCACGCAGCTAAATGCAGGGTTTGTGAGTACTGTCGTGCATTTCACAATTGGTCACAATCCAAAGCATCTCCAACATCGATGTTTCCAGGAACAGATGGTGCAAAATGGACACAAAGACATGCGCGTCTTCATGGCAACAAAGCACATAAAATGGCATGGATTTCAAGGAGACAGTGCCAAGGACTGAGACCTATTTTTATTTATTTATTTCACTCTAAAGTAGCTCTCCAGTTGGTTCTGGGCCAGGGGAGAAAATATTTCCAAAAAGCACAAAGCCAAATCTAAAAAATATTTATGAAGGAATAAATAATTTGGAACCTCAACAGACCAACAAACCTGGCCTCAGCTAGTCCTCTATTAATCACTGTTGACTGCTTTGTCCAATAAAATAGACATGCATAGACATGCAATGCAGATTTTAATTGCAGGAGCTATGTGGATATTTGGGTTTGTAACACACATTCCTGCCATTAGCTGTGATCTTCGCTCTATTATGTTATCACATTCAAGCTTTTATTTTCCATGCTGATTCTCCACTCTCCCTGTTTTACTATTAACTGTGACAGCTCTTTCACTTCCCTCCAGTTGTTTATATCTTTGCACATTTGTCAGCACCTCACACTGCACGTCACTATAGTTGCTCAGGGTCATACAAAGTGTTGAAGAAAAATAAGAGACAGCCTTGGCGTTCACCATCACACAATAAGAAAAGATGATACAATAGCCATGCCGCTGCTCTTCTCAATCTCCCTGCAAACTGATAAACTGGCAGCTAACCCGATGGTCTTATCAGTCCTTAAGACTTAGACATCCCTTCAACTTCTCACATTCACACTGTCATCTTTTTTTTTTTTTTCTGCTGGGCCACAAAGATTTAAAGGTATGAAAAAAAAATAGGCTTCTTATCTTGAGGGAAGAAAACAGACAGATAAAGAATCCCTCTTTTAGCCATTAGCTCCACTACGTCAGATGGAATCCAGCAAGAGCTCCAATTTAGGTTCCACAAAAGAAAAAGAAAAAAACATTTTATGCTGCCCATTAAAGATAAAAGGCCAAAAACATCATTATTTTAGCATCTCAATTCCCTCTTCTTTTTTTACTTAAATTTGCTCCAGGCGTCAGAAAGACTGAGCAGAAAGTCTTATTTTGTCATCCTCCAAAACCGTACAGACTATAGGGAGAGAAGTGCTAAACGTTTAGCTTTGTTCTATATCAGTACATCCCAAAGTCAGAGCCTAAACCATAAAATGTCAGAGCAAAGGGAGAGGGGATTGAGCCTGTATTGGTTTTGGACACAGCACTTTAGGTCTGCAGCTGCTGAACTGGCATTAAGTGGTATTAGAGTCTTTGTCAGCAAAAGGAAAACATAGTCCTCTTCCTGGGAATTGGGTTCAACTTTATATCTTTCAAAGGACAAATACAGAATCCGCACAATCTGGAGCACCACTTTACTGACTGCTGGCTTATTGAAGGCTTATTTCAGAGACTTCTTTAAAACTATTTTACAAGATCAGACCAATTCAAGACTAGGACGCTTAGAAGTAGAGCAAAAATAATTGGATGAAACAGATCTGTAAGTTTGAATGATGACAAAATTAGAAGAGGAAAAAACAAAACCAACAAGAGACTAACAACATACACTTTTGATTGATAACACCTCGTGCTGGATTACCACAAGTATAGACTGCAGTAACACCAACATGGTGCATGACCAGAGGCTGAAGAATGACGGAGATATGTTGTGTAGAGAGCCAGGCAGTAAAAACTAAACTTCATCAACACATCAAAGCTCTCCATTGGTTGGACTATTGCACAAATCAAATGTAGCACTTGGACCATACCTTTGTATCCGAGGCTGTTGTCTTGTTCAGCTGCTGGTTCAGATGCAGGTGTTTGGGAGATGACCTCCCGGTTCCCTCTGTGTTTCTCTGTATCTGCTTGGATGGGGACAACAACAGTAGGTAATAAAGTTTATGGAGTTAATGGAGTTTAACCACGAACAGGAAGTTAATACATCTCACTGATGGATACATATTGTGGAAATGGGCATTTTAGTCAACAGGTCTTGTATGGTAACTTGCTATTCTACTATTAGGCTCAATATATTGTTTTTCTATTTATTACTTGCCTTTACTAAAAGAACAACAGAAAAAAAAAATCCAGGACTTTTTTTTTTTTTTATTAATTTAATACTCATTTGTTCAATATCAAGAGAGTGGTGAAATAGAGGATAAAAAAAAACTGCAAGCATATACTTTTATTTCAGTTTATATGTATGGGATACAATATTCCTACTGATGCTGAAAATTGGTGCAAAATGGCAGCAGTCACAATAACACAACTAGTTATGTAAGTTTCCTTCTTTTAATTTTATGATTTGTGTCAACAAAGAACTCTGAAGAGACATTTCCCTCGCTACTAGATTGAAACATTTTTCTTTGGAAGCACATTGAGCGCCGACACTGATGTGTGATCAAATTTAAATCAGTGGTGAAGTATGTATGAACACATTCACGTCTTAGTCGCAAGAAGAATATGATCTCTTCTGTCTAAGCACTAAATGTAATGCAACACAGGCAATGGGGATTTAGCTGAGCAACCAATAAACCTTTTGTACAGTTTACAGTAGTCAAATTGTCATATCCTCGATGAACACCATCTGAAAGATATGATTTATGCATAATGTTCAAATGCTTACGTGCACCAACAATACCATTTTCATTGATGTAGCCATGCTTTATACACTGGCTGGGTGCTTGGCTAGTCATGGAAATTATCTAGAATTATACCACTATAAGGTGCCACCACTTAATCACAGCACTGGATTTAAAGCCAATAACTTTTTTTGGTATTATCTTGTTGAGGTTCAGGCTTTAAAAAGTTGTTAAAATGTAAAAGCCACATAGGACTGTGGAATCGTAACTATACTGCATATCAATATGTCCAGAGGAATGTACATAACAGCTTTGGCTGTGTTCATATTGAGTGAGACATTAATCCTCTCAAAAGATCACCCATAGATATTACACCTGACCTTTATTAACCCCATTTGTCTCATCACCATACACAATTCTGCAACACTAAAATCAATTTGATCTAGAATAAATGAAGGTAGAGAGGGGGAAAAAACATTGAGCTCAATTAAAGGGAAAAATGAGGTTGGGGATGCACTGTTTTATGGACATTTCACAAATAAATTATGAATACATATCCCGAGTTCTGTGTCTGTTTTCAGCCACAAGAGGACAGTATAGCTGCACCTACGAGGTGCTGACATTACGCTATTAAAATAGTATTGGTGAATATATTGTTCATTCTTCTCTCATCCACACAAACCCAAAGCTGGCACCTTGCAAAGCAAGTCTTTAGATTATGTCTTTTGTTCAGATATTCAGATAAAATGTCATAAAACCAGAGAGGGAGAGATATTCTGTTTAAGAATATTCTTCTCCACTTTATGGAAAAACTGTCTTCGTACTGAAAATCCCTCAACGCCGACAGCCTGTTCAATAGTCCGCAGTGTGCAAACTACCAAACTAGGCTTTTTGAGTTGATGCAATTATTTCATTCGGTATAATTGCACCACATGTTTCAAAGTCATCTAAACACGATCCCATCTTAAAAGAACAATACATTAATACAACAATACATCAAGAAGGACAAAGTGAAAGGATAAGTACTCTCGATGTGTATGTCTGGTCAGTGAAGAGATTCTCACCTGATGAAATGTCCAAGGCATGGCCCCGCTGCAGCTGGCTGACACAGAGAAGGCTGATGAGAAGGAATGGGATGGGCGACTGTACAGCCTGCATGGTCCCCAATGGCCCGGCCTACCTTTAAGAAGGCCCCAATAAACCTGGAACCCAGAGACACATTTATTGGGACAGCACAAACATGTGAGCTGAACTTGAGATATGCTGGAGGAACAAAATGATCAGACGTTAGTCAGATGGCATCATTCTTTACTTTTATTTTGGCGTTATGCTTCTATAAATTTGACTTGAAAGTAAAATAAAGAAAATAACTAGAGTTAAGACCCATTAAGCCATTTTTGTAGAGGGTTTGCTCTTTTACAGAACATGTAACTCATTTTTGTCTCATTCTACAATGAGTACAGCAATAAGGAGGGCAAATAACATACAACTTTTACAGGATTATTAGCCAAATAAAGTCCCATTATGGTTTTTAAACAATTCCTCTCGCAAAGTGAAATCACACAAACTCCTCATTTACCATCTACCCTGCTGGCACGCACCATACAAAACAATGTTTTCACTATAAAAGAAGAGAGGAAGGCAGATGGACTTTCCTCTGAAACCCACCCAGCATGCGACCAAACTCTGAGTCTGGTTCAGTCTGATCCATCCACACATACCCAGGGAATGCAGATCACCATGGCTTCACTGCTGCTTTTCTTGTCATATTCCGACACACGAGTGAGCTTCTGCAGCACGTCTCAAGCATGATCTCTGTGTGCTTCGTGCAAAACACTGTATGTGACCGCTTTGTGCTGAAGTGCTCCATCAAGATTCCTTGGGCTCGTACGTAATCCAAGTCAAACACCATACAAACATGCTCACATTTACCTGCTGCACCTCCCGACCTTAACCCCCAAAACAAATACACACAACAAGGAGACAAACACTCTTGCGCTCAAGTGGGAATGGTGATGCGATACGGTGACGGCGCCAAGTGGGAGAAATAGGAAGTCACTTGTACTGATCAGCCATCTGTGGTAGAAACAGCCTTGCTACTCATCCTAGCTGTCTGATGGACAGCCAGATCCCTGGGATGTCTTGGCACCCTCTGGCCACCGACTCTATGGCCCACTTTAATTGTTCTGAGAAATGCAAACCAACAGCCAAAATTGTAAATATGCCAAAAGCTTGTTATTGAGATGTATCTACCAACTGTGTGATGTATTGTAAGCAACTACATTTTCTCTATATATAAAATGTAAAAGGAGTAACTTTACATGTTTAATGTATATACAGTTTATTATATAATTTCATTGTAATCCACTGTTAAATATGATTGTCTGAAATGTAATGATACAAGGTGTGTGAAGTATTAGTATTCTTTACTTTTATCTCTGCTCTACATTCTGCATCGGGTTTATAATAATTTGTGGAATCTTGTAGGTCAACGCGAGCTTGGTATATTTGTATGCGTGACACGGCACAAAAAACTTGATTAGTCAAATTACCTCTACTGAGATTTGAAAGTGTTAGGCCAATATAGTAAAGATGCTGAGGTTCCAAAAGCTATGAAAGCCAGAAACAATAATACGACATTGTAATATAATATTCAATATGAATAATGTTCAACATATTGACATCTGCTGCACATCATCTACACAAACATCTCGGATATATCACTAACATAATGAGTAAGGAAGATTGCATTTTCTAGAGTGCTGAATATTAAATGTGGGTGGTAATAACCACATTGTATTGTTTAGTTTTATCTAACATGAGGAAAACAGAAAGGAGAATGGCAGAAAGTGGGTGTAGTGGGGGGAAAAACATAATAAATCCAAGATGTAATTTAAAAATATGCCAGTGGGAGATATGAGTGAAACAGGGAAAGCACCTAAGTTTATGTGTAAATATGCTGATAACTGCAGTGGAATTTCTTTTTTTACTTTTACATTTGAAAAATGACTTGAAAAGACGAAAACAATAATGAAAACAACTAAATTCAAGTCAGGGGTGCACTCTGTAAAGATGAGCTGAATGTGTAGTCAACACATGAGATAGTACTCTCCCATGCATTGTTGTATACAGTATAAGTTCAGCCAATAGAGCACTTTGTGTTGGCATCATTAGTATCAGTGTATTATATAAATAACATGCACGCACCCTGTGAGTACATCACACTGTGTCATACACAGTAGATGCTGTCCTCATAACTTGAAACATGCACACATGCATGCACTGACGCTCAACACACGAAGAAGTCGCCCATACTCAAAGGAATGACAATAAAATATCTGTTGGAGTCATCTGCTCTGAGCTAATGTGGTGAGTCTGCAGATCGAAGGAGACGGGACTGCTGATTTCCCCTTCCTTCTTCTGTCTACTGGGGAATAATCACAGCTTACCATCTAACATATTGTCAATAAGACGGAACGGGAGCTCCCCCTATACCACAGCAGACAGATCACATACTGTAGAGAGCAGTGGAGCGTAAATGGAATCAGCCTCCAGCATCCCCCTCCCCATCTTTTCTCCCTCCTAAATACAATCCCCTGTGCTCAAAGAGACAGACATGTGAATTGCAATATGTTATACCAGGTACGCCATGTCAAAAGGTGCAGGGGAGACACTTAAATACAACAGACATATTTACTTTGGATGCAAATTGCAAGGAAAAGCAGACATATTTCACTGCACCTGTAGCATTTGCATGAATTATATACTAATGCACCTTTTGTACATTAAATATGGCATTGGCTTTTTAATATAGGGCCAAACAAATTGAAATATGTATACATCTATGCCCATTGCAGACTGAGATAAGATGGTTAATCAGCAGCTCTGTAGTACAACACCACCGGGGGTCTGAGTGAAAGCCGGGGGCGCAACCAGGAAGTATGATTCACTGACTTTTTTTCCCTGCACAATAACTGGAGTCTAAATCAAGACCACAGAGGGAGGTGTGTGGAAGAAGAGGTTTGTGCTTTTGAGACATATTCAGATATTTGATGTACACACAACACACAAACCACCTGCATATATTACTGTCGATCAAGTAAAGCCATACATCACACACTTTCACATTGTACAAGGCTCACTGTCTCCTCATGTAGGACTGAAGAGTTCTTATCAACATCTGGCAGTTATCGCTGACATGTGCCTGTGTCTTTTGGGGAAATGGATGGGGAGACGGATACAGGGCTTTCATCACTGCCACTATAATGCATTACGGGAGCTATCAGAGCAAGACAAAGGATATTAAAAGTATGAGAAGCAATGTCCGGGGCCCTGTCAGTGTTCATGGTAACAAGTCATAGTCGGCTGAGTCGGCATTATATGGAGGAGAAAAACTGGTCTGAGGAGTAACAGATGATGCCATGGACTAGCCACAAGGGACAGTGACCTTTGGCCCCAGAGGATGAATGACCCTGATATGTCAGCATCAATACCTTAGACAACTAAACATGCCTTTTTTAGCTGCATTTGCAAATAATGAAGAAAATACACTGTGTGTTTTGGTGTGGTATAAACATCTGATTAAGAATGTAGGTGTTAAGAGGATAGGGAAAAAATGTTGATGACCACCCAAATGACCGCACGGCAAGTTGCCTGGTGCAGCTAACCATTGTTTCATTCCTCCTTGAGGAACGCCTCAGGCCCACTTGAAGGCATTTACAGATTAAGGGATTCACTGGGGAATGAATCCACTGAGTCCACTCAACTTGGCAAAGTGATTTTTCAGTCAATGCTCTCATTCACTGTACAATACTGTAGAAGGGTCCTCATACCTCCCCACTGTTTGCTGAGAAGAAAAACTGCATACCCGCCCTCTTTTGGCCAGGAAAGTCAGTAAAGGGCAACGTTCTTTGAGTTGATCGTAGAGCCAAATAAACTAAATCCACCAGATTAAGTGATCCTTCAGGATATGAGTTGCATTTGCTTAGATGTAATTCAAGCAACAGTTACTTGTACATAGCTTAATCCCTTTAGTGTTTTCAAAACCACTAAAGGATTTTCAGCACCAGGATCGTAGAGAGAAAAAGATGAAGACTTTGATCTTGTAGAAATGCGAACTGTTAGGTATTGTAACTATTTTTAATCTACACGTATGATACATTTATTGTATATGTGATTCAATATATGCATGCCACCACATTCCGTACCACTACGCGATTAATCAGCAACATGGTTGACTGAGATTTTATTAAAAGCCATAACCTTTAATACAAAGTACAGTAAAACTGATTTTATGATCATTTTATGATATAGACTTGACTTTTAACTTCTCTTCAGTCAAAGTATAAATGTAAGGATGAATGTTTAGGAATTAGAAGGTAAACTCAGCAATCATTGTTTGTTTGACAACATGCAATCATTAGAATTCAAATAACAGTCACTACAAGTAACTTTCAGCACCACAGCACGTGGACAGCATGTATGAATCAATGGGCAGGGAACGGATTCAATTCCCTCTGAAACCACCGATGCCAAAAACATGCACACTAACGATGGTGAAATTATCAAAGATACTAACCAAGCCTCACTAATATGAATGAGTACAACTTTACAACTTACCCCTCCAGGTTATTCCTCCGGCATTATTGTTCCATTTTCTCTGGTGAAGCCAAAATCTCTGCCAGTGTGTTTTTGAGGCATCCAAGTACCCAACAATGAAAGCAGAGACAGAAAGGAAAAAGGAAGATACAATGCAGACCTGTGTAAAAGGGGAGAGAAAATCAAAAGAGGGAGCCTATGCTGAAGGAAAAGCCTAAATAATCCATCTGTGATCCAGGAGACGCTATCAGATGGGGTGCATACAAATCACAAAGCTACCTCTGCAGCAACCTAGGTCCGATATCCTCAGGGTCCTAAGGCTGCACTCAGACAATTTACTCTTACAGATTAAGCCTGGTACCTCGCACACTCAAGGACATTATAAAATGGTGAATTTCAACAATAAAATTAGCATTTTGATTTCATTTTCTCAGACTATTGAAAAACAAGAAGATTTCTTTTTTTTCTTCATTTTCCAATTTCCAGTCCTTTTTAAGTCAATGAGGACCTGATGGACCACATAATAAATGTGGCAAGTTGAAGATTATTCTGAATGCTTTCAGTAGGTGTACTGGTAAACCAGAGTGTTCAGTAAATTCTGAATGCATTTCAATATGGTCTGTTTATTATATATTATAAAACTATGTATTGCAAAATTAACTGTTATACAACCCATGGTTTGTCACAAATTGTAGTCAAGTGAACATATATATACATGGACTGTAAATGTTTGATGGTTTTCCAAATAAAGCATTACAGCTCAAGCTACCTGCAGCAGTAGAGAATCACAGTGTGTGTGTTGCTGTGATACGGGGGACACATCTCTGCATCGTAGTTCACAATCTGCAGAAAAGCATCCCGCTGGGTCTATGTTCACCTGCAGCAAAACCAGCCTGCCTCTGTGTCGTTCACCGAGTGAAATTGAAATTGTTTTCGCCCTCATATTTTTGTTATCTGCTCATTCGCATTCGGGTGTAGAAACCGGGGGAGCTGAAACCTTGGCATGCATAAGCCACAAGGCAAGAAAACACCCAATTCATCATGGAGATAGCAAAGACAAACGCATTTACACCAAAAGAAATGTTAGATTTTCCAGTCCACCTGACTTGCATGTCTGTGCAACTCCACCCTTTTCTCTCCCACCATACGCCCCTCTGGGTATTTTTTTTGATCGCCTGTGCTCACTTACAAGTAACAGTTGTTTACAATAATTGATTTTTTTTTTATTTTATTGTATCGGAAACAATGTCCACAGTGACTGATGAATGCATCTTCTTCTGTGTAATGATGCATGTAACAAAAGGAGAATTGATCCGCAACATTGCTCAGCAGCTATTTATTCAATTCAATCTACCGTAAGCAGTGTGATGGGCTGCACAAATCAGGCAAATGCACGGACACTTTAGGTATAATTTTGTGTTGCATTCAATTCCGCCAAACGGCACAATTTTTGTTTCTTTGCCATTGTTGTGAAAAGCGTTAGAATGCCTGTCAACTAATTCCTCTTCTATACTTACGGAAAGATCAATCTAGTTGCAAGCATATTCATCCCCAGAGTCAAATGTTTGTTCCTAACAGACACTGATGCAAGCCTAAGACCTGCACATTACAATATAGACCCAAACACACATGCGTGAGGTTAACAGCATTTATAAATCCACAAAGGTAAACATTTAGCTCTTTGGCTTTTGGGTCTCCTTATATACAATTCTTCGATAGAAAACAAAATGATGGGGGAATGTGTAGAGTCTGATGCTGCAATAGAGGGGCATCAGGGCATGTGACCCAAAACAATTTTCTTTTCAACTGCACTCTTATCTGCAGCACTCTTATCCAGATCCTTCATCTAACTCAGCAGTGCGGTTTTGAATTAACCTCAAGTCAATATCATGGTCATCTATCACGCTGGCAGGGTCAGACTTGGGAGTGTGACATTGGAAAGGTGGTCTCTTCTCGTGAAAATGTTGCTCAGCTGGTCAGAATAACCAAGTCACGTGCGGTTAAAAAAAGTTTTGGATTCGGAAAATGTAAGATATCACTTGAATAATTTGTTGCGAAGCAAGCTTCCTATGGACTTGCCTTTCACCATTTCCGACGCCGTCTCTTTAGTGTTCAAACACAGAAACATTATGTTGATGAAACAATTTAGAAGCAACATTATCTTTATTATTTTATTACGTTCATCCATGCTCTTTGGCGCCTTTGACATGAATGTTCTCAAACTTGTTATGATTCTTGTGATTACTGCAATAACTGGTAACACAATTCCCCATGAATGATAGCCATATTTACATTAAACTCTGGATGCAGACTAACATTTTGTTATCAATGTTATTCAGTGATTGTGTTTTCCATTATCGCATCTAATGTATTCATGTAAAGCTATTAAATGGAGAAAAAGCTCATGATGCTTGTGAAGTTTCAGAGAAGAAAATAGGACAATCACAACATAAGATAATTGCCATTTCAATTATCCCACAACAACTGTAATTGCATTTTACAAAAGTTCAGTTTAGGTGTTTTCAAATGTTGAGATATACCTCTTTGCATTCATTCATTTACTAAATCAACCCTTAATCATTGTTTTTCTATCAGCCATGACCTTCTAAGAACATAAATAGAATGATTTATAAAAAGGCAAATAGAGCATTCTCCTGGTGTGTCTGTTCTCGGTTAGAAAAAGAAAGAGATTTGAGTTGAAACCTGTTGACTCTTGGTCCTAGCTTCTCTCTCTGGCCTGTTACATTATTGTTCTTGGTCTTAATATTTGTGTCTTTAGCTGTATGCTAAAGCTGTCACATAAACTAATGGCAAACCCTGAATCATCTGAGGTCCAAATATAATCTTTTTACCATGTACCGCACCAATTTATCATTACACTTGCTCTATTTTGATGGGGAAACAAATGCCTTCAATAAGAGTGTTCACACACACACACACACACATACACTTTAACTGTGATTTGCTCATATCAAAAAAATGGTTATATTACCATACATTCATATGGTAATATTTGGGACGCTATCCCTTTCTCCTCTTTGGTTGGGCTGACTGACAGTTCAGCATCTACACAGTCTGGGAGCCAAACAAAGCTATTTTTGTGGATTGACCATTATACAAGAGCTGCATGGGGAATGTGCGAGAATGCAACTCAGGTGTCATTGCCCCTTGGTAATCTCGCTCGTCTTCAGGAATTCATTTTCTCAGCAGCTTCACTTCAAAATGACATTCTGACACCATTTACATGGAAATCACTTCGTCTGTAAAAGTGGCCTGTGTGCAGACAGGTCCTCTCAGAGGGCTAGACTATTAATGGACATAAACAGTAAAGAGAAGGAAGGAAGGAAGGAAGGAAGGAAAGAAAGAAAGAAGGAGGTAAGAAGGAAAGAAGGAAAGAAAATGTAGAAGAGGGTGGATATTAAAACATGGGCTTTTCAGGGTTAAAGTCAAGGTCAGACCTTTGAGCATTAGGGGATGGAGACACTGATGGAAAGTATAATGTGGGAAATTCCTTTTTCTCCCCTTTCGCTCACCTTCTCTCATACAAGAGAGAGATGTAAAGATTTTCCCTGAAAGAAGAAAAGAAATCCACCATCAAAGCTCACAGCTGAGTAGGCCTTGAGAGGAATGCATATAGGTTCCAGGACTGTAGTTCGCACTGTGAAATAATGAATACAGCAATGTGTCCTTATTTGAAAAGAGATTCAATTACCATGCATGCATTTCATCTTGTAAGATAATTTATTGTTAACCATTAATCATTTATCTGTGGTGGTCATCACAAAGTAAATCAAAGATTTAAATAAATGTCTGTGAACTTCCGCACCAGCGTTTATGTAATAAAGGCCAATGTTTCAGAGCGATCCCAACGACCACATGTCAAAAAGTCCAAAGAGGCATAATGTACACATACTGTATGCATCTGCATACACACTGCACAAACTGTGTCCTTCGTGACCTCAGGCCTAACTGCACGATCAAACACACATTAGCAGTACATACACTGCCGGTCAAAGGTTTGGAGTCACCTGGTATGTTGATGTTTTTTCTTTCCTTCAATGATGACTATTTTAGAGAGAAAAAGAGTATAATTCAGACACTAAATTTATTATTTACATTTGTAATAGTTTTGGCCCCAAAAGAAGAAGAATTACTTGAATAAAACATGTTTAGTTAAAGTCCCCACAGTGTTGCAGGGGAGAAGACTGTTGCAACTATTTACCCCCAAATACCCTTCGTTTTTGAATTTGCATAAATTACCTAAGCTTATTCTTGAAATACAACGGTGCTTGCATTTGGGCTCTAAATATGTTGGGCTCTCTGCAGTCTACTCAGTTGTGGGATTGAATAGTTTTACACTGTGATTTGTTTGCCCATCTGATATTTATTGATTCAATTCCAATACTGCTAACCCTATCCTAACCTTCTATTTCCATTGTGATGTTTTAAGAATAACACCCCTGTTAATATTCCATCTTTTTACAGGCATTTTTGTGCACTTGACACAGAAACAGGAACTTATTCCTTTTTAAATCTGCACTTTTTGATGCTAAGCTTCCAATTAATTTTACCAATGACTGGTGATTCCTTCTATTTGCATTCAACTGTTGCTAAGACGGATCTTTTTCTCTTTCTGCCCTTTTAATTGTCAGTCTGGTAAAACTGTTGTACAGCGTTTTGTTCTCTGTGTACAAAACACAATTTTTTTTTACAAACCCTTTCATACAAAATAACATATTTGTGAAGAAGACTTTCTACAACCTAAAAGTATGACAAACACATGACAAATACAGAGCAGTCCTCTCAGCAATCCTGTAGCGGCTGAGAGCGGAACGAGGCTGTAGTCAAACTTTTGTGGTGGGTGATCCCAAACCTTTGACTGGCAGTGTACATAAACAACATTGTGTTGTAAACCATAGGTGGGATTAGATTGTCAAGTCATGAATCAATGTGTATTGCATAATAATGAGTAAGTGGATTCCATGTGGAGACCATACATCAACATAAGAGATCCCTCGGAGTTGTACATGTGTCTCGTGGTAATATATGTGTGATGTCGTCGTGCCTTTTGTGAAAATTCCTGTTTTTAAACTATTTGTCGAATTTCTGTGAAAAATGGGGGTGAAGGTGGAGAATTAAGGTTATTTGGTTGGATTGCCACTGCCTCGACCTGGCATTACTGTAGCACTACTGTGTTGGATAAAGAGTGTTTTTGATTTCTTTTGGTTTTTGATTTTATTTCTGTGACACTATAATATTTTCTTTTGATACCAGACATAGCATTACATTCACACAACCTGCAAAACCCAGGTAACCTTTAGCAGGTTTTTTTTTTTTTGGAATGCTCAAGAATTTACAATAGTAAAACACAAAATATTTCAAACAAAGCATCATTTCAATGACAATTCACATTTGAATATCACAATACATCATCAGGTAGACAAACGTGTTCAGCCACTGTTAGCTTGCTAACTTTCCTTCGAATGCAGTGCCACAAAATGGTCATTTTTTATTTTTTTTTATCCAAAACGTATGTGGGAGACAACCCTGCATCGGTAAAAGCTCCAAAGTGTGTGGTGAGGAAATATGATCCTGAATAGATTGAATGTGGATTCATAATGGCAGGCAGTGATGGGTGAGGGTAAGAAGCATATTTATGTTGGTTGTTACAGCTGACAGGAATGCTGGACAAGAAGCTCACAATAAAAAGCAACTTGACGATGGGGTGTTGGTATGGGACGGTATGAAGATTTCATGTTAAGACGATCCTGGCAAAAATAATCATAAAAACATGCTTAGAACGGCACTAAAACATACTGGAAACGTTTTGTCAAATAATGATTACTTTGATTGCATCACAGAGAACACATCTTTGTTTAGTGAACATCCTTTTTAATAAAAAAACATTTTAAATTAGATAATAAACCACAAGGTCCCCCTGCATGAATAAAAGATAAAGAAATTAAAGAAATTGCAATATTGTGTGAGTCTGTTCTTTCTTACATGATAATTCCTGTATTTTATGAATCAGAGTCACAGCAAACTTTATATTACATATTAAGAACAAGGATGACAAACCATCACACCTCCACAACAGCTGGGGTGTAGATCGCTGTCCCTAACATTGGCGGAGGAGCAGGATAGGCCTTTTTCACAGCTGAATCTTGGCAGAAACAGAGCAGGTGTTTCTAATTACGTTAATTATGGTTTCATTCCATTCCAGTGCCCCAGTAGGCCACGGCAGAGTGACATAGAGCCAGCATACACAATACCAGGGCCCTAAAAACAATGCAGCTAAATGGAATCCAGTCGTCGTTAATTTAATCATGTACACCTGTGCTTTTCCTGCTAACGTGTCAAAATGTCCTTCTTGAAAGAGGCCTTTAGCCTCACCTTGACCAACGCTTCAGTTTTAGAAAATTAGGACAAAGTTTAAGTCTGAGGGTCATTAAAGACAACTCCAAGTCTTAGTCATGTCAAGTCATTTGAGGAAAGTCTTCATCAAACATTACATCACACAAATAAAAACTATTTTTTTTCAATTCATTCAAACTTTGCATTTCAAGGCTTTCAAGTGTCCAACAGTGTGTTCACTGTTAAAATTAATTGGCTTTTGAATATATATTTCCATTATTTTAAACCCGTTTTTACATAACAGACCTTGCAATTTATTTTACCTCATATAAATATTATTTTTTTATTAACTAAGGTTATGAGGTTTTGCTAAAGAAATAAATACTTGTTTACTTGATGCCTGTCAAGTATTGGTTGGACGTTATCATCAACGCTGCAGTGGGAATGAGCAGATTCCTTAGTTTTGAGTTAGCTTAACTTACAGTCACGAGTATGTCAACTTAATGGCCACCTGCTCAATAAAAGCGGCATGCAAACAGGTCATATTTCTTCTGAGAGTATGGACACATTTGTTGATGATAGACTCCGCTGTCACAACAATGCAGTCAATGGTCACAACCGAAACAAGTTTGAATATTGTTTGCTTACTTTGGCTGCAGTTTTGTCATATTGGAGTGAAATGTGCGGCGTTAATGTATCCTCATTTCTGCAAGACTCTATTTTAGAAAGTGCTCGTGAGTTACTCGTGCAAAAGAACCGCGCGACAAATTAGAGTCACGGAAAGGGCCTTGTCCAAGCCTATTTTTCAGTTTTGTGTGGTCTGCAGCTGTAGTGTGATTGCTACGTGCAATTTCCGATTTCTTGCAGTGCCGGCGAAGGCAGCACAATAGTCAGGCGTGCCGTGCGTGGTTGCAACGTTGATAGGTGGAGGAGAACATTACGTCAGCGCGTACAGCGGGACGTCTCGGAGAAGATAAACAAAAAGGAAGGAAGCCTTCGGCCATACAATCGCGGCAAAACATCGGTTTTAAAAATCTAGCGTGCAAGCTAAAGTTAGCCGCTCCATGTGCCATTGTATTGCTTAAAAGCGTCGCGGGTCAGCGTTCACAATCATGGACGAGGGGATAATATTTCGCATGAGTGCATTTTCCGAGCAAGGGGGGAGGAAATACATGGAGGACGTGGTCGAGATACGAATCGAGTACGAGCCGACGCCGCCGCCAGTCGAAGATGACCCAAAGTCGCAGGGACATGGAGGACAGGGGAAAGCGGACAGTGAACCCACTAAACAGCCTGCAGACGAGACACGCGCCGAATCTGGCTCAGCCTCCGCGGCGTGGGTCGAGAGTCTGTCAAACGAGGACCACGACGCGCCGCCGTCGGAGGGGAAAGTCGCGGAGGAGCGCGCGGTCGACACTCGGAAGTCGGTGGCGTTTTTCGCCGTGTTTGACGGCCACGGGGGTCGCGAAGCGGCGCACTTCGCGAGGGACAATCTGTGGGGCTTGTTGAAAAAGCAGCGGGGCTTTTGGTCGAAGGATAACGGTGAAGTGTGCGCTGCTCTCAGGAAAGGTTTCGTCGCCTGTCACCACGCGATGTGGAAAGAGCTACGTAAGTCGACCGGAGCTGGGCTCGCTTGTGTTCTTCTCTCCCCTCGCAGGCCTGTTTGATCGCACCGATTGCTCACGATTCGTGCAGTCAACCGTGACACGCGCGGCCTCCTTCTCAGCTGGTATTATTATTATTATTATGATGATGATGATGATGATGATGATGGCGATGGCCAATCCTCTGACGCCTGTCCCATTACTAATTAACACAGGGAGCCGTCATCTGACCACAACACCACGTTCGGGCTTGACACGGACCCCTCAATGCATCTCTGGTGCATAGGTTCATCACAGTGTTAGATATAAGAGGATTACAGGTTAAGAAAGAAACAAGTGATAACCTGAACCTTAATAACTGCGTTTAGTTGTGTGGTCTGAGTCTGTGCGTTATGAAACCCCTGTTTCTTTCTATTTGGGGTTATGTGAGGTTCCAATCCAATGTTTTAAATGTAGGGGATGAGCATGTGTGGTTTTCGTTCATCAATCTCTCAATCTAATAGAGGCACAAAGTGTTTTCCTCGAATATGAAATACTGCGGATGATATCACATATTTCTGCAGAAAGGGTGTGTAGAAATTGGCACTGATTTTTCAATAAAGTGGGTCCATAAAGGAGGCTCCCAGAAGCGTTGTTAAAACAAAATAAGTTTTAATGTGTATGAACAGAAAACCCCAGACATGAGACGTGACGCTTGGGTCACATCAGTTCACTGTGAAGGAAAGGTAGAAGTACAGCAAGCCGTGACGTCCACAGGCACGGAGCATCACGCGTTAAACATATGAAATTAATGTGGAAATAGACAAAACCAAAAGGGAACCTCTTGCAGCATGTTACTGCTCCTGACACGAGTGTGGAGGAGCTGCGTGCAGCGACGAGGTACTGCTGGGGTGGGGGTTTTGGATACGATGCTGTGTGATTCAGTCTGGTTAGTAGATTGTAATACTGGTTAAGCCTGAGCTGAAGCCGAGCCTAAAAAAAAACTAGCCCAAACAGCAGGAGGCTACCCTGCGGAGGATACGTTTCTATGGTAACAAGGGTCAAACCTATTTAATCTTGCGTTATGAAACTGCATTTCTCAAAATGAGCCAGATTTTGAAACTCGAGTAAGCGTGGCTTACGTGGTCATCGTGTTTTATGCAACAGCTCTGATCCGTGGCGAGCAGAATATATCTTCATCTGTAGCGCTGTGTGATAAGTGATAGTTTTACAATTTGTTTTTCATCAAATTAACTTTTTTTTTTTTTTTTAAATATATTCTTTCTATATGGCTTGTTTTCCTTGAGTGTAAATGTGGGACAATTGAGAAAACAGTTGTTTGACCTGTATTGAACTGTTGTTGATGCAGCAAGCTACAGTATAATTCAGTACTGTGTACTGTGGAGTACAAATACTGAGGATACAGAACCAATGGATTTCCTCTGGCTGCCCTTTAAGCTGTATAGCTGCTGGGAAAGTGTCGCCCCAGGCTCGCTTGCAGCTGTCGGTTAATGTGTTTGCTTACGTGTGTGTGCCAACATACTTTTGTGTTTGACTGTTTTAAAAGACAAAGTAAAGGCTTCCTGACCTGGGTAGACACTAGCCACAGCTTTCCCTGGCAGATGGAAAGGCCTCTTAACTATCGTATTCCTAATATTCCTGATCCTTTTATGCCTCTTTCGGTGTAGGGTGGAAATCAGACAGTCCAGTAAGGTTTTTTTCCACCTTCATTCTACTTGGCTCCAATGTACCCTCTTCTGTTGCCAGTGAAAGTGTTGTTAAGAGTGTTACTTATATCTTGCATCTAAGAAACCATATCTCTTGTATGTTGCTGTATGTTGCATTTTCAGTATCGTAAAAGTGATGAATCTAGTTCTGAATTTTTCCATAATTAACTATTTTCACATTTTGGCATTGTGTCATTGTCGTCACTGACTTAGCGACTTTGCCCATGCAGTATTGTTCGGTGAGTAACAATAATCATGTAAAGTTTTTATTTCTCATTTCTTCTCCTCACAGCGGAGTGGCCAAAGACTATTACCGGCCTGCCCAGTACGTCAGGCACCACGGCCAGCGTGATCGTGATCCGCGGGGTCCACATGTACGTTGCCCATGTCGGGGATTCGGCGGTGGTGGTTGGAGTGCAGGAAAATGACTCTGACATCACGCTGCAGGCACTTGAAATAACACAAGACCACAAACCGGAACTTCCCAAAGAAAAAGAACGGATTGAACGACTGGGTGGCAGGTGAGTTGGTGAACGGGACCCAGACATTTCTTTTAAGATCGAGTTGTATTATAAGGTCAGTGGGCTATGTCAAACACCCAGATTGCATCCCACTGAGGGCAGATATTTTCTTGACATTGCCGCGTTTCCTGTCGAGCTTGGAAGCTTGTCTTTATGTATTGAAGCGTGTTGCATTTCTCTTGTAACTGCAGCGTAATGAAAAAATCTGGGGTGAACCGTGTTGTGTGGAAGAGGCCCAGGCTGACCCACAACGGCCCCGTGAGGAGGAGTACAGTCATTGACCAGATCCCCTTCCTGGCTGTGGCCCGATCCCTCGGTAAGGATGACTCCCTGTTTGCCAGGTTTAGTGTCTGTAAAATGATACTGTATATTCATTACATATAGTATTTTTTTGTTTTGTTTGTTTGTTTAACTATTCCTTCAAACTTGTTTCATCTTTTGAAAGGCGATCTGTGGAGCTACGACTTCTACAGCGGGGAGTTTGTGGTTTCTCCAGAGCCCGATACCACCGTGATGACCCTTGACCCCAGCCGGCATCGCTACGTCATCATCGGCAGCGATGGACTGTGGAATATGATGCCACCCAAGAATGCAGTCAACATGTGCTCCAGCCACGACAAAATGGTGGTACGTAACTGTCAAACGAGTAATGTTTTGATGGAAACAGTATCAGTAATTACCTTCGCAACTGTTGGAGCCTGGAAGCTTTAGAATTTCCAGGATTTCATGAAATAATTTTCTTTCTCCGTCTGCTGTTTTTTTTTTTTTTTTTTGCCTTCAGGGACCAAAGGGAATGTCCTGCGCCCGGCGGCTGGGATGCACGGCTCTGCTGTTTTGGAAAGAACGCATGCTCCGTGCAGACAACACAACAGTGATTGTCCTGGCCCTCCAGGAGCGCGGGGGCCCACCTATCCCTATGCATCGAGACGAGATCGTCGTCGACATGTCGACAGGGATGGACCACGTTCCCTTCCCGGGAACTACTTACAACACGTGTGTGGTCCCAAAGGTCAGTGCCGCAGCTTTGTCGCAGCCTCCTTTTGTCATTTTTAATGCAGGGTGAGCCATTCAAATCATACATGTTATAGGTTACATATTTTCCAAATGTAGAGTCAGTCACTGTTGGGGAAAGTACCTCGGAACCCCTCTGACAATGGAAAAATATCCAGAATATTTGTGTTTTTTTTTTTGTTTTTTTTTGTCATTTGCTATTCGCTGTATTGTCCTTTTTTATATCTATATATTCCAGTCCATTTTTTTTTTTAATTGTCATTTTGTTTAATACTGTCACCACTGGTTTAAATCTGAATGTTTGAAGTCACCAATGGCGGTTGACTTAAGGTCACACCAACAGTTTCTATCAGTGGACCGCTGGTTTCAACAAATCACTCTTTGTTTTCGGGGCCAACAGGAGGAGCATGATGATGAGGATGACATGTTTTTTGAAGAAGATGAGATATATGGAGAAGAACATGAGGGATGGCCATGCCTGGAGTGGTAGTGAGGTGACTGCTCAGTTATAAAAAAAAAAAAAAAAAGAAATGTGACCAGCCAAGTGATTTATATGCTCTGTTAGCCCAATAGCCAGGCTTTTCTTGTTGAACCTGGTGGCAAAAAAAAAAAAAACAGCTTTTTTTTGGGGATCTCAACATGACAAACTTCCCTTCCAGCTGCTTGGTCCTCTCTGCTTGGGAGTATTGATTACAGTGGTGTTGATGTTGTACTTGCTATCAGCGAGCTGTAGATCACTTATTTATTTAAATGTGAGCGAGATAACTAATTCAGAAACATTCAATGACTTTGTTAGTCACAGATGATTACCATCACCAGTGTCACCTGAAACCTTCTTCATTCCCACTTCATCCAGCAGAGGGAGACGGTGACATTTATTATCCAACACTTATTACAGTATACTGGATATCACAGCCTTATGTAGTTTCATGTATTCAGTCTTCATATATACCAAGTGAGGAGACGTTAACATTATATATGTTACTATGGTATTAGATGAACATTTTAATTGTTTTCATATTCTATTAATTCTGACCCCCTCATCAAGTTTTGATAAAAGAAAAATATCTGAAGACTAGATTTGCACTTTGCATAACTCTTACAGAGGAGGGGGGATTTTCTTTGGGAGGAGAAGATGACCAGATTAATCTTTCTTATTTTGCCAGTAATACTTTTGAACAGACCATTGTACTTTTTTAATAAATGAATAGCTGCCTAGACGGAGGAGCACTGAGAATGCTTCCACCTGCCAAATCACATCCCTCAGTTGAAAGTCATAGATCTATATTCACTGCCTACATTCTCTATGATCCACATTATCTCTTGGGCATGCAGCACACATAAAACTAACGCAGAGCCATTTGAGCTCATCTTAATCCAATACTGTGTGTCAAACTGTTTTATTTCCGTGAGTTTAGTCTTTGTCCATTTGTAACGGCTTCCATCTGTGTGTTTTATTCATTTTCGAATGATGAACAGGAATTTATAAAAACAAATTCCTGACAAAAAAAAAAAAAAAAAACCCTGACAGAATACGATTTAATTTTAATTAATAAATACATGTGTATTATAACGTCATAAATTATACAATTTTCTTTTTTTATTCTTTTTTTTTTTTTATTTCAGCAGAGTGACGCAGCAAATGCCCCCTCCCCGTTCAAAGACAGTTCCACGGCTCTGTGGCAGGCATTTGGGCTGCACGAAGCTGCTCCCGGTGCCGCCGCGCGGCTCCTCCCTGACGCTGACTGCGTGAGGGCCACTCTGCCGCCCTCGGACGCTTCGGCGAATGATTTCGAAAAGCAAGACTCTGCGGACCAAGTGGGCTGCGCTGCTCCCGCGCCTCCCTTCAAGAGGCCTCGCCGTTCTCCGCACGCACACGCTGAGCCCCGGGGCCCCCCCCACCCCCCTCGTCGGCTTGGCCGGTCCTCCAACAAAAGTCTCCCCCGGGCGACGCCGGATAGCAAAGTACAAAGTGAACATTCCGGTCAAGGTCAAGGTCAAGGTCAAAAGAGAAGCTCGTCCGAGGAAAGCGGCATCCTGCCGCGGCGCCGCAGCTCTTCCTTGTGCGTGTGCTGAATCTTGTCTTTTAGAAACTGTTGTTTTTTTTGTTTTGTTACCCCGAGGCGAGAAGGATAATCTGTATCAGGTGTGCTACGGGCCAATTCCGAGATGTATACTTTTTATACAAAAAGGCTTTTGTTTTTGTAAATATGTGAGAAATTTGAGAGTGTAAATGTGTTGCCGTTTTAACCTTTTTCTTCCCGGCCCCTCTTTAGAACTGAGTGTTCGCAGAAATTTTAAAATCCGCTCAATCCACACAATCTATTTTCATACGTATAAGTATGTATAGTATATATCCAAAAGACGTATTTTGAGGATCAATGACTACAACCTGAGATAACATCAGTTCACCCAAATTGTGACACGTGCAATCTTCCAGTTTAGATTTCTATCGAATTAATTCACTATTTAAGATTGATTTTACTTGTCTGATGCCATAACATCCCAGTCTTTCCTTCATTGGAGCCAGTACCTCAGACTGAAATGTGCTACTATGCCATTGTTAGGGTTCTTTATTATTATTATTATTATTATTTAATCGGGTTCAATAGAAGCCCCTGTTAGTGGTGATGCTGTAGCGTGCAAAATAATGTAAACATTTGAAAAGCAATGGTCTGAGGTATTGATGAGGATATTGATTTTAAATCTGTTACTTGTTTTGTGTTTCACCAGTGGCTCATTATGTACTGTCCTGATCACAACTGCTACTCGGCTAATTGGTGTATCTCATGCGTAGCTCGTGAGGAGGTGTTAAAGGGTCCGTTCACCCAAATCAGAAAAAAAAAAACACAAAAAAACGGAATATATTCTCTCATTTCCCCTCGTGGTATCTCTATCCGTAATGTACAGAATGCGTGATTGAAGTGAACTGACCCTTTGATGGTACTTTGGTGGACATTTCTTTTCTTTGCTGAAGAGATCCATCGCCATTTTTTTTTTTTTATTTTTATTTGACCAATGGTACTGTATTGGGTGCTGATGTGAAAGCCAAGATCAATACCTGTGCCTCACTGAAAGGTGGCCTGGAGTCTGCTTTCTCCCATGACTTTTTGTTTGCACAACATCCCAGTTTATTTTCGGTGTCCAGTCGGCACTAACGCCATTCCAATAGCCCCTTCCATTTCTTTTCATATATTGTGTGTGTGTGTGTGTGTGTGTGTGTGTGTGTGGTCTGCTCCCATAACTTGTGTTTTAATCTGCACAGAAAACACCTTATGGTACGAATGCAGGAAGTGCCCGTTACGTGGCGTGTGTCGTGAAGTTGTAGCTTGTGTTAACATGGCAGCTCAGTTACTGTTTTAGCGGGTTGGTTTCCCCCCTTCCTTTTCCATACATGTGTAATGGTTGCCTTAGCACAAATGAGTCAGAGGTGCTATTCACAGGTTTTTCATATTTGGGACTCAAACGGGTGAGAATCTCTAGGATATCTCAATGTAAGTATGGCTGTGGCCCAGCAGCTTGTGGATTTTGTTTTGTACAGCACGTCAATATGCAATAGAAGTTTGTACAGTACATTATTATGCAAAAGTATGGGTTTTTTCAGGACTCTGGCATGCTCGGATCTACTCTGTATGTTGTTATGTGTCCAGAGGTAATGGATGTTAATGGGCATGTGTTTTGGGTTTTTTGACAGTGACAATACTTTTGTGTCTGGCTTCATATCCACTGCAACCAGTTTTCAGGACTAACTGTATAAGCTACGCGCGTTGAAAGTGACTGGATATAGAGCCTTTCTGTGTGTTGTAATAAAGTTCTCATTTTCCAAAAATCGGTGGCGTTAAAGAGTCTGTTGCAGTGTCTATGTTGCTCAAACAACAAGCTCCAGCCCAGTGTGTGGTGCCGTGACTATGATTAATGACTAGCATGTTTCTGTTTTTAAAAAGTAACCTGTTCGTCAACTTTGTCAATGGAGCCGTGTTTTCTCTTCAGCTACTGTGTAGCTTGAATATAGAGGCAGTAGTTCTGCTCACGTTCGTGTGGGGTGCACTGGCGCCGTGTTCCAGTAGATGGCGGTGATGTAAAGAGATTAAATGGTTGTGTCTCTGCAGTAACCAGTCTCTTGAATATCTTGTTGCACACAGTGTTTGTTAACAGCATGTTCAGGTACCACAGACAGAAGGAGAAACCGATTGAGGTCCAATCAGCTGATGAGAATCCGCTGTGCGTTTCTGTACGCTGGGCCTGGAAGCCATTGTTTCCCATAGCTGGTGATAGTACACAAAACATGCTACCTGAACAAGACACACTCTGTCAAAACCTCTGTGTTGTATTTCTGAAATATCTTCACTTTGAGCAACCCAAGACTTTGCTGAAGATGTGGACATTTGTGTGAATAGAGTAAAAAAAAAAAAGACAGTTTTAAAAGCCTTCACGGTTGAGGTTTTTGCTCAGGTTTTTCGTAGGTGACATAACATCACAGTCAAGGAGTGAGCTGAAGGGCTCTCTTGGTGCAAGTCATCTGAAATAGGAAACAAATATCTAGCATTGAATGTATTAATTGTGTATAAGAAGGGGAAGTTGTGAGGTTTATAAGGGCTAAAGTGTGAAACGTTGGTGATGTTAGAGTGGGTTTACGTCAGCCACTCTGCTCCGATGGTGCCCCCCCTGCTGGCCTGGACAGGATCCAACACTGATCCACTTAAAACGGGCAGAATACGGATGCCAACAATAAAGTGAATTTTTACATCAAAATGAAAAAATTCCATGACGAACAATGTGACTGCATTCTATATGGCCGTCGCATTTTTCCAAGGACAAAAATATGAACTTCTCTAAATATCTGTACAAATATTAATATAAAACACTCCATATTTATTATACAGCATCTCAAATATGCTTTCCTGGGCAGATCTGAGTTCCTGTTATAGGAGACACAGAGATTCCTTTCAGTTCATGCAGAGTGCACATTTTGTAGTGGACAAATATGTCTGAGGGCTAAAAGTTTATTTTATTTATTTTATATTTAACTGCCACCAGTGGTGAAATGTAAATAAGGAGTCTACATTTACTCAAATACTAAAATATAAAAATCAAGAATTGAAGGATCAAGTGTGCCTTTATGGGTTGAGAAAATGATCATATTTCTTTGGATAAATAAACAGTTTCATAGTAAAACAATGACATTGACCAATCTGCAGAATGAGTAAACATGTTTTGGTTACTATAAGTAAATTTTACTGATAATAAACTGATTATAATTTTATTTTAGTGATTAATTTAAAAAAATAATGGATCTTTATCAAATCCCCCTCCCCCAAGTGAGCATGAAGAGCTCCTGGGACACTCCAATGTATGCTGTATTATAATCAAGCTTTACTCATTCAGATGAGAAAGGTGTTGGATATTAAACTGGAGGTAGAGTGAAAGAAATGAGGCCAGTGCTAATGAGATTTCCTCAGCCTTTCCATCCCTGCAGTAAGGTGGGCTTGAAAGCTTGACGTAAATAAGTAACATCCCTTGTCTTTTATTTTTTCTGATGTATGTCATTGTCATGTCCCTGTGACATATATATACTGTACTTTAGGAACACATTTCTTGTTTCTACACAGGGTCTGTTTCTGAGACATTACAGACATCAGATCCATGATTGTGTCCTGACTTGAATATTTCATTGACTGTCAGCCCAGCATCTGCTGACCTGCCTAACATGCAACATTCCCCTCTTACTGCAGACAGTCTGTCACTGTGCATCAGCCAGTGGAGCGTATCATTGTCCACCTCCTCTCCCTCTACTCCCCCTCCTCGTATCTGCTATAAGCATCTTCACTGCAAACTAGTGTGGGGACTATGACAGTAGTGGAGTAATGGCGTTGTGACTAGTTAAAGTCACACTCCACGCACTGTGCGGACAGGCACCCCCACCAAGGTGTCCGATGGTGTGACCGCGCAGACGCCCATGAGTCGCGACCCTCGTGGACACGCCCGGCGGTGACCCACCACCCATGCAGGTTAACACTGTTAGCCGTTGTTTGCACTGTTTGTGCTGATTGCCCCGTTAGCTCCTAGTTGAAGGCTCAGCCATCCCCATGTTGAGAGCCGTGTGGTTGATATGCCTCACTCATAGATATGCTCCAAAATTAGCACCTTTAAATGGTGGATTTCATGCACTTATCAGATGTGGCTCCAAAGGCTGTGCCGCCTTGTCCTAAGGGGTCTCCTTAGCTAGTTTTCCATCCTATTCTGATTTAATATCATTCCATAAGACCCTGTATGAGAGTCATTTAGCAGTGTGCTCGAACAAATGGGAGGGAGGTGGGATATTTTGATGTGTTGTGTTTTTTTAGGTATTTGGTCATAAATCAAAGTATTGGAATTTAAATGTTGAAATGATGATGGCGCTTGATGAAAAGTCATGGGATCTCCAAAGAGATTGCAAAGCATCCTGAGGGGGGCATAAATGTGTGGACCAAATTTCCTGGCAATCCAATCCAATGGCTGTTGAAACATTTCACTTAAAACCACACACATCAATGTCACATGCGCTCGAGTAAATTCAAAGGATCACCGGTGGATACATCCTCTGGGGACTACGAATGTCTGTAAAAGTTATCATCTAATAGATCTTATAGATATTTCTGTCTGGATCAAAGAGGGTCTCTAGGTTGAGACATGTCTGTATTTGGCTTTTAGTTACATATAACTGTTTTTTCAATAGTTCAACGTGCTGTGGATGTTAAAGAAACCAGATGGAACATGTACAAAATATTTCCCTTTCATCCTCTAATCACCCAAACCATTCTTACTGAGATGGTCCAGCAGATACAGACATATTTAATGGAAAACTGGAGTAAATGAGTGAAGAAACATGAAGCTTCCATTAAGGGAATCACAGACCTGAAAATCAAGCTGTTCTGGCAGCTTGTGGTGGACCAATGCCTTACTTACTTACTTACTTACTTACTTTCTATGTGGTCTTTCCCTTTAATTTGTCACCCACTCTTCCTCAAGTCTCTGTAACCTATACAACAGACATTTCATACCTTGCATTGATGTCCCATGAAATTTGGATTGTTAAATTAGACCGCTGCTCATCTGCCACCTTAACACTCACTGTGTGAGAGTCGCAGCCTTTGGTGGAGCCCGCCTAACTCGTTTCTTTCCATGTCTCCTGTCTCCTTCTGACAGTATCAGTAGTGTTTCAGCGGGACTTTAATGGCTCGCCCTCTGCCACTCTTGGGAGGCTCTTGAGTATGTGCTATGAGGAGGGGGACTTCTCCGGATGATGGGAGGTGACTTGCCCTCCTTTTCTCCCCTTGCTCTGACTCAAAGAAGGTAGGCAGGGTTGTGATAAAAAATAGTTTTCATCATAAAAAAAAATATTTTTGGTGTGTTTCACGCTTGCAAAAGATTGGAATCGGTCTGTCCCAAACTCACAACCCTCCTTTCATTATTATTTTATTTACGTCTCCGTATCTGCTTCTGCTTTGTGGCACTGGTGTGGTTTACATGCGTCTTGTGATGAATCAGAATGTTTCTCGTTATGCTCATTGCAGTGGCTGATGTTGACGATAGTTGCTGAATAGGAGGGCTTGTTGCAACATAATGACTTCCTTTTGTGGTAGGTCATGAGGTCTGGCTCCACATTGACGCCCCGAACTGGATGGTCTGTGTTGTTGACCAGGATCACATGGACGTTCCCGTTTAGCACTTCAGACAAGAGTCACTCATTTAGACGGCTTGCACCTTCACCCCTAAAGGAGACATCGTCACCTTCCCTTTCCACTTCATCATGGTCAGCGCCTCCCTCCACGACCTCTTTCTCTCGCCCTGATATCTCAGTCCACTCACTCATTCACTCTCTTGCTCGAAGGAAAACACTCACAGGGACACTCAACCTAATTGCCTGCAGCTCAAAATCACTCTTTTCTGCCCGTTGCAGCACATGTGCATGGAGTGAACTTAATATCCACATTATGTCCAACAAAAAGAACCGTAACGTTTGTTTTATTGTTGTATTGTTTAGGTTAGTCTTTTTTTTAACAGCATTTTGATAAAAAAAAAAAAAAAGAAGAAAACTATAACTTAGGACCCTGCCACCAACTCAGATGTTTTCAATCGCTCTGGCTAATCAAATTGATACTGGGTGAAATTATACTGGGAATTACTACATGATGTCAGCAAAATGCTTATGGTTATGATGTAAATTGTCCCGCCCTTAGTGCAACAAAGCTAACCGGAAACATTTGCCTCGAAAACCATTCTATTCTATTCTAGTTCTACAACATTTACTATCCTGCTGCCTGAGGTTCCTTCCATGGAGGGTTGGCAGTGCCAGAGGTAAAAGGAGTCTGTGTAGGCCAGTCATCTAGATTTATTGATTAATATGATTAATATGATGCCCTGGTGCTTATTTTCAATAAGCCTCTTGGCTGGCTGTGAATCAATCTTTCTAAAAATGCCAATGAGGAGTGATCCGGTAGCTGCTAGAGCAGACCGGGGTTTGAATCTGACCGACCGCCTTTTGCTGCATGTTATTCACTCTTTCTCTATCCTCCTTTCCTCGCTATCACTATTATGATCAAATAAAGGCAAAAGGCAAAACAAAATAAATACATTAATACAAAATATTGCCAATGAGCCCTTATGTGAAAACCTTCTGAATGCACTCAATAAATTATTGTGTATGTCAAACTATTTCATTCACACAGATTGGTGAGTATTAATTCTACTATTAAAACATTCTGCGAAAGGCATCATACTGGATATTGTATGTAAAGCTCAACACTGACTGACGCTCGTATTTTTTACCAGCTCATTGTTCAGAATGGCTGTATGAACCACTATTCTTTCATGTGGTGATTAATCTAAGTTTCATTAAGTAGGGCAAACTGATCAAATTTACCTGAAATCCCCATGAACATGAAAGATTCCTGCATGTAAAATTGGGAATACCGATTCCTCGCAGGCAAGCTAATGTCAAAAGTTGATGGTTTGCCGTTCTTAAATGAGACACCCAAAAAGCAAGACACAGATTGCTTCAAGTAGCTTATTCGTTATCCCTGTGTTTAGGAAAACTCCGTTTTACAGGAACGAGTAAAGTGTTTGAGAAGGTTTATCTGCTGATCATTAAATCCATTTAATTTTAAGCCAGAATGCTCAGGTGACACCTTAGCCCACTCCAACTGACTATTGCTCCCATCACGTTATGGCCGGATGGACTTTGGCTGACTGAAAAGTGAATAGTGGCCACTAAAAGTACTTTATGAAGAACCATCATCTGTGAAATGGTCAATTTTAAATGTGTAAAGATACATCAAATAAGTTCAATTTACTATGTTTCACAATTCTACTTGTAATACCTCTAGATAGTAAAGACTTGATCTCTTCAAAGCTAACTGCCACTCTGGTCCTTCTAACACTGGACATTTAGACTTCTCAAACACAGGTGTAAATAATCAAACTATGGCTGCATTCCATTTCCCCAAGACACGCCAGGAAGAGTCTATGCTGTTCTTTGAGTCTGTCTTTTGAGCGTTGCGCGATAGAGTGAGATGGGACCCACGATTGTATGTTCTCATTTTGGAGCTGGATTTAGAGGTGTGTTGAGGTTAAGATTCTTAGCTGTCTTTAAGTCCTGTGGCTTTTCCCCTGAAAAAATCTATTTCACCTCACACACAGGTTTAAGGCAGATTGGCATGTCCAGGTGTTAGTAATCCACCAGTGTCTGAGAGAACATGATCACACAAATATATTGTTATTGTGTGTTGTATTCTATGTGTTATTGGTGAATTGAGGCAAGAACGAGGATGAGCAATCAATGTTTGGTATAGGTGCGATTACTGTTTTGATTATATATTATCTAACAAAGAATGGGCATACTCATTGCTTTCATTGACTTTTTTTTGCTGGCGTTTTGTTGCTTATTATATTTTTCGCTGCTGAACTTATGTAATGTAAAGTGACTTTGAGAGCCATGACAAGCGCCGTATAAAAATGATTACAAAATCGTAGAAAAGTTTGCTTTCACTTCCCTCATTTTCTTGTTACAACAAAAAACATGATACTTAAACATTTTGAGGATAATTGGTTAAAATGTTAGAAAAACCCTGACCTAAGCTTCGAGTAGGGCACAGTTTTCAGCTGTCAAACCGAAAGAGATTTCGTGAGGAATAGTGTGACAATGATTAGCCATCCAAGATGAGAAGTTTATGGTGTGTGAGGGGAGTTCTCTTTTCTTTGTTAAGGCAGTTTTGTCACCATCTGTAACCTTGGAAATAGAACGGTGTTTAATCCTCTGCTAATGTGTCCTTGCGAGCCATCGTTGCTTTCAGACGCCCATCTGACCTCCCATACCTTATAATGCTCTTAGTCTGATCAAACCTTTGAAGCCTGGATTATAACGCCATAGAGGGTCATCGCTTAGAACCAGAAGTGAAACGTGTTATCCTGCTGTTATCCTGCAGGATGTCAAAGGCTGATGGTTTACTGCTCTTGAATGAGACACCCAAAAAGCAAGATACAGATGGCTTCAGGTGGCTTATTCGCCATCCTTGGCCACGCTATGCGCACGCTCCACTTTCCAGGAAGAAGTGAACTGTTTGTTAGGGTTTGTCAGCTTATCATGAAATCCATTTAATTCAGAGCCAGTATGCGACACAAATATAACTCAGTGCTCACTGGGTTTTGTGAGAAGGTTCTATTAGTAATACCACTGACCCGTTTAGTGCATGTTAGCACATGTGAGTGTGCCCCACTGGCTAGGTCACGGCCGCCGCTCGGCACAGCTCTCATATGCTGGTTACAGCTGATAAAACTTTCGCCACAGAAGCATGGAGGTTCCATGCAATCCGCCACACACATCAGACGAGTCCATTTTAACATTAGATTATGGGAGCTCATGAATCCTGTGCTTTACAGCCTCTTTTCAGACAGAAAAAAATCATACATTCATTGAATGCATCACAAAGAAAACAGTGCAGTGCTACCTAAGGTATGATGTAATTATTTTCAATGTCAAATACAGTCGCCTACAATTGTGACTGAAATAGCGTTGGATTGATGGGATCATATGAACGGCTTCACCAAACAATGTTCATTTTTGATCATTGTTGTACTAACTAAATGTTTAAAACTCTCCATCGCCCAGACAACAATAAGTTAAGATGTCCGGAAGGGGATCTTTCTATTACTTGAGCTGTTGTCATTATGCATCACTGTTACAGGCACATCTGTTTCAGGGCGATGAAACCAGTGACGTAACTGACTGAGAGCATATTCATTAATCACCACACCCTTCGATTTATATTCAACTTCCACTAGCCTATTTGAACTTTGCACTGCTTTACCTACACATAGACCAAAATAACAGTTTCGCTTGGAGACGCCCAAACTGTCCATGATCTGCCCAGGACTTATCGCTTTGCATGTGTCGTTGTTATTTGAATAGGGCCCTTAGTCTTAAAGGAAAAGACGAAAAGGGTATATGCACAAAGTTCTAAATCGCACACGTAGCTTATATAAATAAAAATGTAATCAGAATGAAAATGTGAGCAACGGTGATGTTTTTATGTAATTCATAAAACCCTTAGTTTCGTAAATGCTTGTACAAAGTAACTAATTTGATAAGACAAGAGTGTCTGATTTACCTTGCTGCCGCTGTTCTGTCCTTCACCATTTTTGTTCATGCCAAATCCAGCGACGTGCACAAATGCAGATGCGAACAGATGCAAAAACACAGCGGGGAGAAGTGAAAAGAAACAGTTGAGTCATCTCATTCCTAATTCCCTGCTGGCGATGGAGGCAACTCTCAAGTCACACAATTTGTGTTGCTATGTGTTGTCTTTTCACTTTGAATTAAGGTGAGAGTGAAGGCAGGGGGACATGCCGGAGCCTGGGAGCTGTCCAACGCCTCCTCTGTCACTGCCAGTGCGTCTGCTGCTTTTAACGGCAACAATTTCACATACGCAACACAACCGCCTGTAAAGGCAAGCAGACTCCTGCTGTACAGACGCCAACAGCACACAAACACACACACACAAACACACAGCTCCAACTAACCTGCAATACTATTAAGCTATTGACATTGGCACAGCCTTTTGCAGAGTAGCCCAAGAGTTGGTGACAGGGTGAGACTGAATAGGAATTCGGTGCCACCATGCCTTCACACACAATCTTGGCACACTGGTAGCTAATACAAGATGACAAGGACAATGGATTGTGTATGTGTTTGTGTAAAGATGCTTTCCTAAGACAATTAGGTTTCCTACTGTTTAACAGGAGTTTGTCAGATGTGACTAAATTAGATGCGCTGCAAGACACTGAAAAGTAATCTCCCGGTTTAAACTTTCACTAAACTGCATGTTGAAGCTACTGCATTTTAAAGTACACCTTTGTGTGTGTTTTGTGGTAAAGTCAGACAAAATTAATTTTGTTTTTTGCCACTGTGTTTTGGTTGTGCCTTACATCCTCAAAGTCTGACTGAATAGAAAGAGTTTGCCGTGTGGATCCTAGGATAATCTTGTTTGGGGGAATGCAAGGTCACCAATGGTCAATCCCCGGAGCACAGATGCAGACTGAATCATGGAGCGAAGTCAAGAAGGCTCATCACTTAGACACGAGAAAGATATTCAACCTGACAAGACACAAATCATCCCATGCAATACTTACAAGTCATAACTGAAAGTGAATCAGTTCAATTCCTTTAAGACCAAGGACAATAAGCCATTCACAATCTCACTCTTGAGGACGCCAACTCAACTCTGAGTTCCTCTCAGTTCACTGAGCTTTTCATCCTGTAATAGACCAGGAGCTCAGTTCGGCTACCTGAAAAAGACACCTACATTTAATCCACTGTGTTTGTGATGTCTTCACAGCCAAGTCTGAATAAAGTTTCCTTGGCTCAGCTATTTCTATTCCACCTTGATCTGATAAAATGTTTGCCTCGCTCAGGCCTAAACTTGCAACCCAATTGCCAGGAAACACGTTGGCATTGTACGTTTCTGCAAACCACGGGATATGTTGAATGTTGTATCACACTTGCAGGAACGCACAATGCCACATCGTTAATGTCGTGAAATGCTTGGTTTAAAAGTACTTGGTTAAGGTTGGAAAAAAGATCGTGCAACAACGTAACGCAACAACGTAACGCAACAACGTAACGCAACAACGCAACGTAACGCAGCAACGTAACGCAGCAACGTAACGCAGCAACGTAACGCAGCAACGTAACGCAGCAACGTAACGCAGCAACGTATTTGGGATTAGTTTAGATTAGCCTCTGATGGGACAAGGCAAAACTGTGGGGTTCACTCATATGAAGTCATTAGCAATAATGCAAGAATCATTTATTTATTTTGTTAACTTACAGGACTCATTTTACACAACAAAGTGAGGTGAGTTGGTGGTTATTCCATGATTTTTTCTTAGCTAAACCCATATTGCCTGTCTTTACGTCGGCACTTCGTCAATCTGTCAGCAACATCTGCACTGCTGACATCATTACCAAGCCAACAGGTGAAAATAAGTACACGTGCACTAACACACATATACAGATGCAAGCCATTTGGTGTTGCCATCTGCCCATCAGGACTGTCTAATCATTCAAATCCCTCCATACACAGCAGGTTCCAGCCTACAGGAGCAATTTGGGGTTAAGTACACATCGACCTGGACAAGCGGAGCCGGGGATTGAAGCACGACCCGTTCTAACCACTGAGCCACAGTCGCCCGGGTCAGTTAATGTGTCAGTCTCTCACACAGCCGATGCTTTTGTTAGCAGCGCAGTAGCCAATTACATTCCAAAGTAATTTTACTCATCAAGGAGTGAAACGTGGTCATCAATGATCTAATTAGCAGGCAGTGATACTGCAGCACACTGCAATTGGCAACACAACAAAGGTGCACTTTTTGTACCATGTGATATTATAAGTAATAAAAAATAAAATGTCCTCCCTTTTATTTAATTTCCTTCCTTGATTTCATTAATCTAACTATGTCCATGGCATGCCTCTATGGGTTACGTTGTTTGGTCGATAGGTCCACCACTTGGATCCAGACTGAAATATCTCAATATCTCAAGTACTAGATGCATTGCACAAAATTTATTCCAGACATCCATGGTGCCTAGAGGATGCGTTTTAATGATTTTGGGAATCCCCTTACTTTGCCTCTAGTGCAACCAGCAAGTCAATTAAGATCTATTTTCACTTATCTAGTAAAACATGTCAACATCTACTGGATGAATCCCTTTAAACATTTGTGAAATGTCTCAAAACTACTGAATGGATTGTCAAGAAATTTGGTGTAGATAGTCATGTCCCCCACAGGATAGTCTGTAATCACTTTGAATTTCAATTTGTCCAATACTTTGGATTTTACCAAATACCTGCAACAACAAAAAAAACAGCCTCAGCGGTGCTTTGTGTTTAGTGCTCATTAGCAACTGTCAGCATAGCACACTAAACTAATACCAGACAGCAGACGAGTATATGACGCAGTTCTAGTGACGCACACTCAACCCACATTAGACCGATTTTCATCAGATTGTTTGGCAAACCTGCGTCGTCACAATTCACCTAAGGTCTGCTAGATAATTTCTGCATAGATCACATGATCATCTAATATAATCTAAAGTGGATGTTTGTTGTACTCTGAGGAATGAACATGGTGGGCACGGCCAACAATGTGGTGCTGCTCCGGGCAATCATTGATTTATCAGGATTTATGTTCTTGATGCAACCACCTGATGGAAACATTACTGCACCAAGCAATGTTCTAAGCTGTGGAACATCTACAGAGAGAGAACTGTTGAAAAGAGAAAGAAAACTAACATGCTGAAGTGGTGTTCCCATTTGCAACCATACCAATTGTATTACTTCATAGCACTTTGTTGTACTTTCACAAAAAAAAAATAAGACACCAGGAATGTTAAAAAGAATACACGCTACGTGTACTGATGTTACAAAAAAAATATGTACAGCATATTCAGAGACTGTTACATTGTAGCTTTTCTCTGTAAAGTGAGCCGCAGTGCCTTGCAGCTACACTGACTGTCATGTAATATTGAGTACTGGGGAGCCCTCTTGTCGTCTCAGGTCCCATCCACCACTGTCAGATGCCCTTAGGCATGGAGGCAGCCTTATTTGGCTATGAAAGGTCCCTTAGTAGACACTCGTACTGCTACCAGGGGTTCTAAAAGAACTAGTCTCCAAAAAGACTTCTAAGTGAGGCAGGGTAGAGATGAGTTCTACAAAAGTCTTCTGCTGGCTGTCTCTACCTCTCTGATGGGATATCTGACGCTTTTGGATCCCAGAAAATGCACAAGAGTGGCAGGCTTAAAAAGACATGGAGTAAATGATTTAATAGCAAATCTGAGGCAGCAAAGCAACCAGAGAGCTGCAGCATCCCACGGGAAATGGTCTAAACCTTTGTTACAAGTAATGGTCTCAGTCAGACCTTTTTTATTGTATTCTCCCTTTCAACGTTCAACGTTCAATGTTTTTTTTATCCCACTGAGTTTATCCAAAGTTCAAGCCAATATTTCAATATTTAATATATCCAGTATATATTCAAATGCATAAATACTTGAAAGATGTTTCATCATGATAAGGTTATACATTCTCTGATAATTACTCTATACCACATAGAAGCAAGCAGATCACATCTATATGGTCCTGACAAGGCTTTCTTTATTATTGTTGATTCAAATGTTGTTGATGATTGGTTTAACAACAGTAAGAAAACTCTGTCATCCTGAATGCTACTATGTTAAAAACATGAATGCAAGAATTGCTTTTGCAGTTGAGAGCCACACAAACAGCCATCCGTCATTCCCTCTGAAAGCACTGCTAAATGAATTTGTAGGAAAACACGTCTTCCTGTAAATCCAATAAATCTAAACAAACAGAGTTATAGTGGTATGACGGTGCCTCAACAGGGAGTCAACTCTATTAAGCATGAGGCTTAATTCCAAAATAAGAAGTCTGTCTGCCATGCCAATGAGTCGAATGTTTAACTTATTTAGTAAGCAAAAGTATTTCCTAATTTCATTAAGTGAACAAAAGATGCTTTTTTCAAAGGCCATTGGACGTTGTTCACAAGGCTTTAAGATGGTTAGAATTGACATGGCGTCTCTTACAGCGTGTCTATTAGGCACTGATTAAATTTGGGGCTATATATTTATAGTCCCTGTAGCAAGAACAATGACATGTCCCTCTCTTTATAATTAGTTGTGTCTGCCTGTCATTAGATTAAGTTGGAATCCCAGACACTCAGAGTCTGTGCTTGAAACACCATCACAAATTGGTTAATGCAACCCCAAATTCCTTACATTAGGTTAATATCATAGACAACATGTCTCTCCCTCAGGTCAGCCTCACAAGCTATTCACACAAAATTACATACGATTTAAAATGCCAGGCAGTAATGTTTATCATATTCACCATTTTGAGTTTATTGCGTTAAGATGCTAACATTTGCTAATTAGCACAAAACACAAGGTGATGATGGTCATTAGTTTTGCAGGTATACGTTTTAAATATCGGACAGTGTTATACAATTTTTTTTTTTAAACTCTAATGGTGCTAGATGGAAAGATAAGTGGTCACCAACGTAAACAGCCAATCCATTCACTATCAAAATGGTACCCAACCTGACCAACAATGTAATCAAAGAAGCAACACTGCTAGCTTGACTAAAAACCTTACAATATAGTAAGAAAAGAAAGAACACATAGACTGTAACACAGTGACACATCACATCCCCATTTCTATAAATTCATTCTGCTCTTATTGTATCATTCATTTCCTCTTTCACTCTGCCACTGAGCTAAATAAGTATAGCTCAAGTGATGCTTGTCGGGATGGAGGTCGAGCGAGAGTAATATCAACCAATCTGCATCTGTGTTAATGACTTTCGACAGGGCTGATAATGCTTCAAGCAGATTGGGGGCTTTCAGTGCAGAACAAAGGGTAAGTGTGTACGCTACACGGCAGTACAGTATGTTCATGTTCATCTGAAAACTAATGGGTCAGTTGTGTATGAAGCTAGTTTTGAGTACCCTGTGGCATGAAAGCCATCCATGGTCTGACCAAAAAGCATAACAAAACACATGTGGGACCTCTAAGATACGGAACAAAGTGTTCAGCTCTCTAATAGAGTTCATCATCTTAACCCCTTTTGTTGTAATGAGCCACATTCACATTCCACTCTGCTGGAGCTCAGAAAGTAGACCAAAGTCTGAGCTTAAGAAAGTGATATCATCATGAATCATTCCAGATAAGCATGGACAGACATTTTCATATAACAGCACATATATGATTCATTCATTCATAATGAAAAATAAATGGAGGTAGAGGGTATCTTTCTTCTGCATTACAGGAAAGACACTCATAATTGAATCCATAAATACGTCTTTTTGTGGAAATGCAGCTCCTTGCTTTTGGAGCTGCACTAATCCCAGCATCTAGATCTTACAATCAGGATAAACAGATCCATGTGTTGTGTCTATTATGTTACCAAGATGATGTCATGATTAAAACAAGGCACAACAGAGCCCAGGCAACACTTGAGGTGACCGATCCTTAGACCTCTCTGATCGGCCTTAAGTCCACACTTAAGTTATCTTCCTGTCCTCTCCCTCCCGTTTGTCATTTAAGAGTGCTCTCCAACCTTAAGATGTGATACCTACTTTACCGTCTTGCCCTTTGGATGACTTGCCAGGAACCCGCAGTGGCCTAACATTCTTCTGAATTTGTCCCAGGTGTGGACTGTGACCAGAGAGGTGAAATTCATGCACCATCACTCAGATTGATTGCCTCCTTCCTGTTCTGGCGCTTCTCTCAAACAGTTGGCTGGAGCTGCACCAGAGACAAATGGTGGCATATAGACCATCCCTCTCAGTAGCGCTGAGTGAGGAAAAGCAGACCCAAACACCGCCACTCCCCTCTTCAACCCCCAAATTTTTCTTTCCAAGTGTTGTCATTGGCTGTGTTAGAAAGGCAACATCGTGCACGCAATGTCTGTGAAAATCAACAGAAAGGAGTGGAGAATGATATTTCAACACCCATCTTCTCTGGACTATGCTGCTCTGAAATCCTCTTATGGCTTTGATTACAAGTTATTACCCTACACTATCTGGGGAGCCATCGATCAATTGTGGCACCTGTGAGATCACTTCCTACTCCAAGCCTTTCCTGCCTTGTAGCTGTCAAGCGGCACTCCACTTCACCTTGCACTCATTGAAGTCCAGCCCTTGCAACAGCAAGAAGAAAAACAGCAGACTGTTTATATTATTATTATTTCTAGTCTGCCCGAGGAAAAAAGGTCTGATAACAAGTTAACAATCATTATGTGCTGATTTTGAAACGGATGTATACTCTGTTTAATTGATGTTACAACAATCACAATGTATGTTACATGGAACGTTTCCCTAAGATCCTGTAAATTATCAATTATCGTCCCTTACTTATCCATAATGAATATGTTTTGGCTCTCTCTCTCTCTCTCTCTCTCTCTCTCTCTCTCTCTCTCTCTCTATCTCTCTGTGTATGACTAAATTATGAATAAGTTGTTTGTGGTATTCAATCTTTTGTGTGCGATATTTTTCAAATACATTTTCAAGAGTTAAATATAAAATGAATACGCAAAAAAAAAAATATTATTGAAAGCAAACTGGGTCAGTGTGTGTAGGAGGCTGGCTTTATATATATATAGGCCTGAAAGTTGTCATGGTAGGGAACATCATGCAAGTAAATGTTGTCATTGAAGAAACAGCCATTTGATTCGCTACAAATTCCACCTAGAAAAGAAAGGAAATGAAAATTGTGGATTAGTAAGGGGGGGCAATTGTGAGAGGAAATCAGATCATCATTGTGCAAGTCCCAATAAATTGTGCAAGGCAAATGACAGCACCGTAACATTAGAGCTATTATCTAAAATATAGAAATAGGAACGGAGCTGTTTGGATTGATAGCATGAGGGTTGTGTGTGTGTGTGTGTGTGTGTGTGTGTGTGTGTGTGTGTGTGTGTGTGTGTGTGTGTGAGAAAGAGAAATTGGGGAAAATATGAATAAAAGACACAACGATACTTGATCAGAATTACAAATGTTTAGATGAAACCATTAAATTTAACAAACAACTTAACAAACAAACTCAGGAATTAGATATTTTAAATTCAAACTACACCACTATCACATTGCTGAAAGGGAAATGTGTTTTTCTGAGTTGACACAATCGTTCTTTGTTTTACAGAGGAGTCTTGCAATATTAATACGGTATTTAATATTAATGAAGCCTTTACTATTGCTAGTGATTTTTTCCCCCTCAGAAATTCGAGACTCTACTCAACAATTATAATTAATGTATGAATTGTTTAAAAAAAAGTTACAAAAAAAGAAAATAAATCTTCATCACTAAAAAGCCACATTGGTTTTAGTTATTTTAATGCTGCCTTCATTTAGATCCTTTTCATTTCATTTCTGAACTCAGCTTTTCTCCTGTCCACAACAGCATAGCCTGACTGCACTGGAAAGAAAACTGGAGCAGGCAACTTGAGGATTTGGAAAGTTGCCTAAATGTGAAGTGACAGGAGAGAGCTTTTGGCTCTTTGCGTGACGCCGGCAAACTGGCGCCAAGTCTGCCTTAATTAACAGATCCATGCACTTCATCAAAAACCTTGGGTGTTGTCAAAAGATGGATAAGTGAATGAGTCAGGCAGCCTTCCATGAATTCAGACAAAGAACAGTTTGATTTTTGTCATTTGGAGAAATTTGTATTATTATTATTATCATAATTATGGTAGTAGTAGTAGACGTAGAAGTATTGTTATTATTATTATTAGCATTTCACACAAAATAAAATTTCCAAAATTAATAATAAAAACTGGGCTAAAAAGATGAGTCTTCAGTCTAGATGTTAGTTAGTATTATTATCATTGCTAAAAGTACTTTAATTATGATTCATTCATGGTGGGCCAATTATTAATGCTGTTTATCCACGCTGCTGTCTAATCCACTAAAATCCGGCTATGTCTCTGGTGTGAGCGGTTGAAACCACGCCCCCCCCCCCTCTTCCCCTCGGTAATTGGTACGAACAGTGAAGCTATGTCAAAAATATTTGGCTCATTACAGCGTTACCATGGAGGACAGACGTGTGACAGCGTTAACACCATCTCTTTGACTCTCTCCCCGTCCTCACTCCTCGGTACCGCTGCAAGTTTTTAAAACAAGCTTTGCGCATGGCCCCAAAGTGCGCTGCCCTGTCGTTGGCGGCTCCACCGGCGGACAAATAAAGCACCGTCCTCACCTCTCAGCATCTACTCGTGGGAATTTGCATTCCCGCCTCTGATCTCTCGGGCATGCTACAAAACTCTCAAACTCTCAAAAAGGTTGTCGCAATTGGACGCAGACGCTCGCTCGCTCGCTCGCGCGCTCTACACAGCCGCAACAGCATGTGGGCTGAGACTTTATAGTGTCGACCTGTCGGATCGGATGCCCCGATGAAAGATCCAATCGCCACAGCGGCTGCCATGGCTTACCATACGTTCCACGCTCATCAACCAGGTGCCTTGCCATTGTCAGCCTTCTTAGCCGCCGCTCAGCCCTCGTTCTTCCCCGGGCTGGCTTTCCCAGACGTCGCCTCCCTGTCCGAGCCTCTGTCCGAGCAGGCTGCCTCTGACGCGGGGCTGCGCGCAGCTCTGGGACGCCCGCATCAGCCAGTTCACCCGCGGTCCTTTAAGAGCCCGCAGACGGAGGAAGGGCTCGATGATGACCCGAAAGTCACACTGGACTCAAAGAAATTATGGAATGAGTTTCACAAAATGGGAACGGAGATGGTTATTACAAAATCGGGAAGGTATACGCCATACTTTTATTATACGGTCCAATATGATGTTGCTTTTATTATTATTAATATTATTATTATTATTATCATTATTATTATTATGGGGTCCGTTTTTAGCGGTCTTGTCTGTTTGTGATCTTCAGTCAATACATCAGTGTATTGTATAGGCCAGGGCCCTTCAACTAGCTCCTGGGGTCCAGTTAAAAAAAAAAATAATTAATTCGCATTCTGATCAGACGTGTAAATCTTCTAACCTCTATTATTTTAACGGGAAAAAAAGGGAAGCTCCTCGCATGCAAAAGTTACAAATCAAAGTTTTTCGAATGCACGAAATCCATCGATGTTTCGTTCATTCTTTGCCACAGGAGGATGTTTCCTGCGTTCAAAGTGCGGGTAGACGGGCTGGTTGAAACAGCAAAGTACATCCTGCTGATGGACATTGTCGCTGTTGATGACTGCCGCTACAAGTTTCACAACTCCCGCTGGGTGGTGGCTGGAAAAGCTGACCCGGAGATGCCAAAGCGCATGTACATCCACCCGGACAGCCCGTCCAAAGGGGAGCAGTGGATGAGCAAGCCCGTCGCTTTTCATAAACTCAAACTCACCAATAATATTTCGGATAAGCATGGATTTGTAAGTTGATAATATATATATATATATATATATATATATATATATATATATATATATATATATATATATATATATATATTTATTGTAGCATTTTGGACTTTATTTTGATAACTCCTTTTTTTAATTGATCTATAATTAAAATCACATATCAATGAGTTCACAATAACTTGAGTGGCTGTACAATTCCCAGTATGTGCCATTCTAGTAAACTACGTAATTTACTAGCCATTGACATTCGAATTTCTTCGTCTTTCTTTTTCCAGACAATCTTGAATTCAATGCATAAATACCAGCCCAGATTTCATATTGTGAGAGCCAACGACATAATGAAGCTTCCGTACAGCACCTTCCGGACTTACGTTTTCCCGGAGACGGAGTTCATCGCTGTCACTGCGTATCAGAATGAAAGGGTAAACCTCCCCATCCCTCCCCATCCTCCCTGCTCCAAACTCACATGCCAACACAGCAGACCTAATGCACTTGGCAATGAGTTGGCAGTGATATTGTTGATGTTATGTGTATGAAAAAAATTGGGGAATAAATTAGTCTTGTTGGGATGGTTTGGAAACTAACAGGTATACATTTTAGGGTTATAATATAATATAATATGATATAGTGACTAAAAAAGAGGCTCTGGGCCCTCATTAGTGCAACATATGAGCTTTATGGATACTGGAAGCTGTATTTTTGCAATGATTAACCTGCTGATGTGTTTTTTATCTCCACAAGATTACACAGCTAAAAATCGACAACAATCCGTTTGCCAAAGGATTCAGAGACACAGGAAATGGGAGGCGAGAAAAGAGGTATTTGCTTTGCCAGCAGGATCATAATACTAAAAGATATATATATATATATATATACGTAGACCTAATCTCAATTTGTGATCCGCAGGAGTAGGCAGTTAAACATTTCTTCAATGCATGAGAGCCAAAGCAAAGTGGACCAGGACTGTGCGGATTCTGATGACTCATGTGAACAACCCAGTACCAGTGATCCGTTTTATTCCCCTCGGGAGCTGGTGAGCAGCCCTCTGATGTCCACACCAACCTGTCAAGGTGGGTGAACTCACAGTCCACTATGTCATTAAAGCTTAAAACATTTATGATTAACAAACAACTAAATAACCTTTAGGCTTTGGACCGGACGGCCCGTGTGGAGTCTGCATGTTCTCTCCGGGTTCTCCGGCTTCCTCCCGCAGTCCAAAGACATGCAGCTTTGATTACTCTAAATTGCCCGTGGGTGTGAATGTGAGAGTGAATGGTTATCTGTCTCTAAGTGTTGGCCCTGCGATAGTCTGGTGACCTATCCAGGGTGAACCCGGCCTTTGCCCAATGTCAGCAGGATCTGCTCCAGCAATTCCCCGTGACACTGAACAGGATAAGTGGTTAAAGATGATGGATAATGGGTGGATGGATGAATTACATTTCAGCAGCAAACAAATCATAATTTCTATCGACAGTCCTCACAAAAAAATTCTAAAATGGATGCAGCAGAACCAGAGATATCGTCTTTTGTGTGCCACACATTCTTGTCCAATTTTCCTTTGTCGAAATTGGGCATTACATTACCCACATTGCAACTCGAACACCAAGTGGGGATTTGGGTGTGTTATGAGTAGGGTGTGCTACTGGTAGGCTAATGTAGCCTGTCGCCGCTAGCATCAAGCACAGATGAGGAGCGGGCTACAGGTCTCATGAACTCACTTCTCTTTAACTCCAGAGGGATACCACTTGTCATCAGAAGGTTCTTCTGTACAATTTGAATTAAGTAAAATGAATGAATGACTAATAATCCCACAAATAAACAAACAATTCAATTATAATTCTTTGTGGATGTTAAAGGAGTCACGCCATGAAAAACTCAATGTTGTCAGTGCTTGTGCTCATACATTTGGGTATCTGGAGTGTCTACCAACCCACAAACTGTGAAATAAGACAACCCAGTCCGTTTCATTGTGGGCTGCCTGGATCAGAAAACCTGGGACTCAACAAGCCGATTAGATTTGGCTCCCCTTCCTATGTGTTACATGCAGGCTCATTACAATAGATCGCCCCATCTGAGAATCTCACGACAGACATTTAAACTTGTGTTAGTAGGAGAGCATATTACTAATAACACGAATGATGGCTCTGTTCTATTCATTTGTTATTGTTTTTGGCTTTCTGATGTGTTAACCAAGGTCACAGGAGATGATGTATGAGCTGGGTGTTCCAAATATTGTATCCTTACTCTATATGTACTACAGAAACCAAACACACTCTGGGTCTACATACTAGTTTTCCATTAGCTTTCAATCACATATCATGGTCTTCATCAGCTAGTAAATTGACCTTGAGTTAAGATTTTTGTTTTGTCCTATTTTCAAGGTCAACGATAAATTTACACAAACGAGGTGGTCAGAAGGGTATTAGCCTAAGATTTCGGGGGCTTTGTGGATTGTTCAGATCTCAATCTCAATTTACTGTGCGACTCAATTTGGTAAAACAGAAATAGCTTTGTTTTAATGAATCAACTGTATTGGCGCCTTGGGGTTAGTCAAAAATCACCACTTTCACGCTCATGGCTTCCAGATGTAACCAAGTCATATCTGTCCCCACTGTGTTCTAATAATTATATATGGCTCTAACAAGGCATAAATATGCTCTTTATACTTTTAACTGCACATACATTTAATGAATATCATGTTTCTTTTTTTCTTTTTTCCCCACAGATGACGACAATATTGAAAGTGATTCCGATATTGATCAACAAGATGAGGACATTGCTGAAGTCAGCCGTTCCAGGAGTGAATATATGTCTTCTTTGAGTCAGAAGAGCAAGGAGATACTGTGGAACCGGCCTGCTCTCAATACGAGCGACGGCGATCAGGACACAAGCAAAGAAGGGACAATGGTTCGATCATCAGAGTTTATGTACTCTGCGGAGAGTGATTCTTCAAAAAAGCACATGAGCGAAATCCAAGATGGCATCCTGCCGATGATGTTGCAAACGCAGAGCCCATCGCCCCTCAGCGCTGGTGCCCTTCAGACTTTGGATTTCTCGAGTGCGCACAGCCAACAGTTTCTTAAGCTCGGGGCACCTTTGTTGTTTCACCCGGGACAGTTGTCAATGAATCCAGAGGGCATGGGACATCTGTTGCCTTCTTTGCCTGCAGTAGAAAACGGAGGCCGGCCTTCACAAAGCATCACCTCCCCATCTCCCTTCATGTTTCACCTTTCACAGCACATGCTGGCATCTCAGGTACGCGTCTTATATCATAATTACACATATTTCTTATGCACCTCGTGAACAGACACCGGAAGCTGGGGATGCTGGCTCCTCAAAGGGTACATTCAAATATACGAGCACATATTTCCTCAGAGAAACATCTGACACCCCTCCTCAATGAACTTGACATGAGCAGAAAATTCAGAGATGATATCTTTAGCCCTTCTGGGATAACGTATAAGTTATATTTCTGTGATTTGGATTAGCAGACTCCAGCTATAAGATCATGTTTGCAGTGAACTCTAGGTACTCCAATTTTAAACCAGCATGCAAAGAAATTATGAAAGGCAATTTGTGTTAATTTGAGATTATACCTTGACAAATGAGATAATGATACTTTTGGCAATTGTATATATTACGTTATGGTCAATACAGTCCTTGACTGCCAAATTGTTCAAGCAACCATTAAACAGGAAGTGCAGCGATGCCTTGGAAGAAGAAGAAATACGTTATTGATCACTGAGGGGAAATTCAATTTGTTATTTTTACACACACACACACACACACACACACACACACACACACACACACACACACACACACACACACAGGCCTGAAATGAACACAAGACCTACACACATGCATTAATGAAGAGATGTGGGACTGCCCATGAAAGGCGTCCCAAGCAGTTGGGGGTCTTGGTAACCTTCCTTCCAACATTCCTCGGATTAAATAACAATTCTCTTCTTTCTTTTTTTTAAGTCCTTGTAAAAGAAGTAAAGAAGGAATATCATTAAAATCATGTGCTATTGAGTGGAGAGGCGTCCCTCCTTGGTTCAAGAGAGGGAGAGCCACTTGGCCAGTAAGGTAGGGGGCTTGGAGGGGATAGACTGGGAGGCTGATATGAAGTTTGGGAAGGATATTTCCAATGAGGAGCTGGATGGAAGTGAAAAGAGACCTGAATTGACAGGTTGTTAAAGCGTGCAAATCTGCGTGGCCAATTTGTTGCAGCAGTGCAAGCCTCAACGAATATGGCATTTTTTTTAGGTCAAGGGAAGAATCTTTGTGGGTGCAAGATGATTGCCGGTTAGGAAATAATAGAAGAAAAAAAAAGACTTTTTTCTATTGAACCACTCCTCTGAACTCACAAGTCACCGACATGCAGCCTGTGACGCTGCTGTACATGGAAATGTAGGAACGTCGGAAAAAATGTATGGCGTCAGTAAAAAATTAACGATTGTTTTCTTTCGCGCAGGGAATGTCACTATCACCCTTTGGAGGATTGTTCTCCTATCCGTACGGCTACATGGCAGCACCAGCTCTCCCCACCTGTTCGGCAACCCCCACGCTGGCCAGAAACCCCTGCTTCCGCAGCTCTCGGCCTTGGTTGCGATTCAGCCCTTATCAGATCCCCACCTCTGTCCCCTCTAGCCAAAACCTGCTTTCAGCCAGATCGCCTGGCTCTTCAAACTCACAATCCGAGGCGTCCAAATCAGGGAGCAGAGAGTCAAGTTCAGTGCCTGACAATCACAGTCACCAAATCAAGGCCAAGCAGAAGACTTCGCCACCGAAAAACATTTAAGTTTCCGCTGCAAAACACACGCGACCGGGTGGACTTGATAATCAACTGTGTCCACAATACACTCTCTTACAGTATATGTTGTTTTTCATCCTACACCTGGTGGATACAGTGTGATGGACACAGACAGGTTTATGATGTAGCACGTAATAATCACCTAACATTTTGTCAGAAACTGCATGTGTTGCTGCTATTCAACTTGTCATTATATCATCAGTAAGCCTCCCTAATAAACACTGATTTAGTGACTTGCAGGTCGAAAGACACCCAAATAATTGTTTTAACGCGAGGCTTCATTGAATTTACTATAGTTCAGTGTGAAGCCGGTTCTCATTACGTCTGAATATATCGTCAAACAACTGTTATCTGCTGTTATATGCTGTTATATGCATATCCGGGTGTCTTTTGACTTGCAAACATACCAAATCAATGCTTACCGGACGATTTAAAGAAAAACTATATACATATAAAAAATATGCTAATTGGAATTCCTTTGGGGAGAACGAGCTATGCAAAATTCCCAAAGTGGACCAATTATAGAAGGACAGCAATGTGCTTTAAATATGAATAAAACACATTTGTATTTCTTTATTCTGTATGATGGTGTACATATTTTGCTAATCATGAGGAAAACTGTAAACCACCAGTTCACTGTTTCACATTGTGTTGATGTACCAAAGCTGCACCGTTGGACTTTGAGGGGAAACTCAGGATTCTTTTTTTTTTTTCTTTTTTTACCAGCACTTAAGAAAAGAGTCTTCAGTAATCTCGCAGGTTGTCTGCCAAATTATTCAGGTGAATTGTTTTTGCGTGTGTTTTTTTTTTTCACAATTTAAATAAAGATGTTGTTCACATTCTCTTAATATGTTTATAATTTATGGTATTGTTGATGTTGCACATTAAATATTCAGAAGTCTATTCTCAGAAACGGATTTCACATTACCTCTGCTGTCTCACCACAAGACAAAACGGGTCATTCGCGACAATTTGTGATTTCGAAGCACAAGCTAACCCGATCAGCTTAAAGACGAGAAAGGTTCAGACAGCAGAGTGCATATCTCTTCAAGGTGTGTCTACTGCTGCATTGTGTCATTAAATGAACGCAACCCACGATTGGCTAACCCCCGGTCTCGAAAGTAATGGGCTGTAAGGCGTCGTAAAACTAATTTCATTCAAACTCAACATAGAGTTTTTAGACTCCCGGCAAAAAACAAAAGTCACCAGGCTGTCGGCCCGTGTAGCAGCAGCTGAGAGGTGGCGATGTACTCAACAGTGTGTGTACTGGTAGTACACCCAACACACTTTCCAAAACAATAAAAGGTTTGCAACCGCCACCCCTCTCCCACACACACACACACACACACACACACACACACACACACACTGTCTCTGGCAGAGTAGAGTAGCTGCTGGGGATTCGGAGATGCACTCAGCTGTATTATCACCGGTGGCTCTTCTAGCAGCTGGGTGCCGGTCAAGAGTAGTGACTGAGGAGTCAAAAGGGAGTCAATGGCAGTATAAAACAGGCAATAAAATATTTTGAAAAAGTGTGAGTCACCGCAACCACGGGACCTCCTTGAGCACGCAGCTATGATTGGCCACCCCAAATATGATGCAGTTTGCTGAAGCAAAATACGAGATCAGCCGTGGACAGACACAGAAAGCACACTCACAGACGCGGGAATTATTATTATTATTATTATTATACAAATTTGATAAGCCTTTATTGATCCCAGAGCAGAAATCCAGGTGTTACAACAGGGTAAAGACAGAAATAAGTACAAATAAAAAGAGAAGTAAAAAACATGTATACATGTTAAATATTTAATAAATGAACCCAGATGAATAGATTTAGGTGGAGTTAGCAGGCTCATCTTTTTTTCCTCTCACAAGTTCAATAAACATAACATAGGCTAGCCATTCATTTCAGATTTAATATTATAAGTAGGCTGCAATAATCAGAACAATATGAACATCCAGGTTCCCTCTTGTGGCTCAAAGGTGTACTGCAGATATAAATGTTGACTAAAAGGACAATGAAATTCAGCACATTTATTTGGCGGCCCAAATGTAATCTCCTGTGACACCCTGTGGGTCATGACCCTGTCTGTGGGAATGACTCTTGTCAACACATGCACACATGTATTATAGATGTGTCAAGAGCTGGATTGGATGCAAAGGCTGGATTTAATTAAACCAACTCATCCGGCGTGGAATCGGGGTCTCCCTGGATGTCAGGCCTAATCCTTTAAATTCATTTGACTAAATTAAGCTTTCATTTTCTTTTGTACCTCCGAATACTGTTTTGGCAAGGTCCTCCTTTGTTGTACCCTTTCTGGCTTGCCATTGATTCTCCTGTGTGTGTTTCTGTCGTAGAAGTACTGTGCCTTGGCCCTGGCTGCCCTTCTAACCCTATTACTCACTCTGCCTTGTCTTCTTTCTGCCAGTTTAAAAGGCACTGGAAGTCAAATGCATCATCAGGCAAATAATGACCTTTTTTTTTTTGTATGTGTCACTAAAGTATTTAATTTCAGTAGTTGCTGCTTCATTGTATTGTTTGTTGGAGAGGGAGCTGACAGTGGTTCTGTGCAACAGCTGCTGCCATGCCCTTGGCCATAGCAATGGTGGCTGAGCAATAAAGGTGAATGAGCGGTCCTGTGCACTTCATTCCATATGCATGACTGCAGCTCACTGCTTGCTAGGGCAATTCCCAAAACATCTCTGCTTGTGACAGCAAAGTTACACTTGAGTTGCTAATCCCGGTGCTCGTACATCTGCTCAAGCTGCACCGAAAAAAAATACTTTTTTTCTGAATACATAAATGACATATCGACTCATGTGGTCGATGCAAGGTGCTTTGGAAATATTTCTCAGATATTTATAAGTGTATGACCTTTCCACACGCTACAGCTTTCACACAGATTTGCTCACATTTGTTCGTGCAAACCGTGGAAGTGCATGATTTTAAATATGATAGGGCTCACAAAGAAGAGCTTTATTCTAATTGTATCTGAACATTAAGGAACGGCTCCAGTAGGCCTCCAGAAGAAAACATGAGGAAATATTTGAGTTACACGTTTACTGTGTTTACTATACATGGAAAAGAGATGGTTGATGCAAAGTTTAAAGGCAGAGTTCATCATGGCACATTATCACAATGGGGAGGATTCTCACACACACCGAGTAATAAGAGGGCACCAGCAGGATTTAGCATTTTGGATTTTTTTAAGGCTGCCTTAAAATAAACCACAGGCTGCAATGCTTGAATTAGCAATGCAAATCAATCAAATGCCCCAATGCATATCTCAAATGTCTCACAGACTGTTGAAATATTAGCAATACTAATATCGGCACTTGTGAATCAATACAAGAACAACATCTGTTTGACTTCACCTTCTACTGTTAATGGGGAGATAGATTCCGTTGGTCAGCAGTATACCTCCTAATCTAAAATATCTTTGTGCTCATTTTTCAATCGTGACGAAATAGCCATGGCATGGCACTCCGAAGCCAAACTAGTTCCTTTTTTGTTCCACTGTAGTGGAGGGTGTGAAAAAGTCAGGCGGTCTCCCAGGAGGAAAATTGATCTGAGAGCCCTCCCACTGTGCTGGGCTCCTGTCAAACCTCTATTGTGTGCATTTTCTCCTTGGCTGAGCGTCGCGTAACAGCGAATGAACATCTCCACTGGCTCAAACAAGTGGCGAGGAGGTCAACGGCAAAGTTTTTTTTTTTGCAGACAGCAGAAAACTTCTCCCTGCAGCGCTGGAGAGTTTTGGGAGTTTGCGCATGGGGGAAGAGAGAGGCACCAAAAGCAGAGGAGAGTTCTTCTCCCTGTCAACCACATCCTGCCTCGCTCACACTCCTCCTCTTTAGATCTGTTTGACGGGCGAGCCAACGTGCACGGGTGTGGCAGTTATCTCACGTTGCGTGGAACTATTAACTCGCACATAATGAGCTGTATCATGTTAATATCTCAACCAAACACGGTGCTTACCCCAGTGTAGTTGATCTGGAACGTGCCAAGAGAAGCGATATTTTTTTTCCTCAGATCTGTAAAACTCCCGATGGGATTTTTAAATTAATCATAACACAGTGTCAAAGCAACATGGTGCATCACATATTCCTGGGAGAACACTCGGCATATTGGTGCTCTAAATCTCCTCTGAAAGTGTAAGTGCCGAGATAAGAAATGTCAGCACAGATGGCTTTAAGACACTAGATGATAGTCATATGTAGCATACAGTATGAATAATGCTCTTTACAGGGTTATCATCCAAAAGCCTGTGTTATCATGAATAAGGCACTACAGTGTGTCTTGCGGGGATTTGCAACAGTACTGATGCAGAAAGGCGTGTGGATGCTTTCTAAACACAAGTTTAGAAAAGGGAAGGTCGATTGGGGATCAGTGAGCACTTCCTCTGAGTGTTGTCAGGTGTATTGTGGATTTGCTCACCAAATGCATTCATATGGATATAAAGTCTTAGTTCCACGCAAAAACAAAGGATCAAGCTGTAGAGCTGTAGGGTAGGTCTGTTGGTAGACCGTGCAACTATTCTCGTGGCAAGTATGTCACTTGTCGGCCTACTGTTCTGGAATAAATGGAATAAATGTAACATTCTTATTTTGCATTACACAGAATTGTATCCCTTCCTTCACACATAGCCTATAATCGCCTATATCAGTTATCTTGCCGTTAGCTCTGAGGGCCAAGCTAATGAAATATAGATTAAGAAAAAAGAGGTGTAGATATTTTATTTGCATAGTTATAATAACCCAATTGGATAGAATCCATAATGCGACCATTTCTACTAGGCCTTGCTTGTCTGGACCATTCGATCTCCTGCCTAATGTACCTTCACTAAGAGATGGCAAACTAATGGCCTCTGACGCCATCTAGTGGATTGAAATTGCAGTTACACTGCAATTTCGATCAGCATTCAACAGGAGCTACTCTATAAAGGCTAAATTGGAAAATACGGCATTGAGAGGTTGTTTTACTAAATTGAAATATACACAATGAAAAAGTTTGAAATTACTTTTTTCTTTAGTTTCAGTATTGAGCTCACATCTTTATACTTGTGGTATGTTCTGATTCTGAAGAACCCCTGCAGCTGAAATTCACCTTAAACACTACGCAGCAACCACTAACGTTAAATGTCTGGAAATGAAGTCTATTTTTCGTTCCATACGTATGAAAATTTATTTTAAGTTGGTGACTTATCTCACTGCACTAATTTGACATTTAGCCGGAAATGGGGTGATTTTTTTCTCACATGTAGCTAACTAGTTGCGACACTTACAGCGTTGTCCTGCAGCATTATTGTTGTCACAATTGCGGGGTATAAAAGTGCTTGTATAACTCCCAACAGCGGTATCGTTGTTAAACATAAGTGGGTTCGTAGAGGGCTTCAAGCACAAGCGGTAAAGACCTGAAACTGAGTGACATTTTATGTGAACAGAAAGCACGTGAAGTATCGGTCTTGTTCCGGACACGAGCACCGTTGAGCTGCAGACACACAAGACAGCACAGCAGCGGGAAAAAAGCTAGGTTTCTGCTTGCCGGTACAGCTACATCATGGATGTACAAAGAAAAGACTACCTCTTCCGGGACCCGCCCCTCCTCTAACCCCTCTAAACCCGCCCACTTAACCGTTCTTGAATTTGATTGGTTCTCTACGAACGACACCTTCCTAGATCCGGGTGTAATAGATAGACAAGTCTATTTTCTGTGTACAGTGAATCTTGTTTGCGGTACACGCAAAGTGTAACTTTGTTGTTTGATGCAAGATGTTGCCCTGGAAGTCTTAACTTTGTTTTACTAAACAAGGGAGCCTTATTGTGTTAACAGGGACTTGCTGTGACATTAAGATCACAAGATAGAGATAGAGTACTCTATTAATGGGTAATTGTTCTTACAGCGACCAAGTTCACCATCACTATTACCAAATCAAAACGTATTTAAGAAAGAGGCAAAGCTTAAATAAAACAACATCATTCATATTAACTATATTGAACTATTTAAAAACTGTGACTATCACAATTTTTTTTATTCCAATGTGCATTGGAATTTGACAGATTAAGATAAAATAATCCTTTATTAGTCCCGCAGTGGGGACATTTACAGGATTATAGCAGCAGAGGGTAAAGTGCAAACAAGAGACATAGTAAAAAATAATAAAAAACAGTAATAAAAAAAACAGTAAAGAATCCACAATAACTGAAATATGATATATACAGATAGAATAGCTTATTGCACAGTGTATTTATATTGCACAGGTTTTAAACAATACCACTAACTTCAAACAACGTTCTTACTTCATTTTTAATCACTTCACCTGTGTTACTTTTTCAATGTGTGTAGCTGTTCACGCGTTTGACATTGTTTTAATAAAATAAAAAACCGACACAATAATTTTACTTTCACGTTATATCATTTTTGTTAATTTCCCACAGACCATTTTCCATTTGCGGCGAAACATCGTGGGTGTGAAGTGTTTTCTATCTAATCCATTTCTATAGCGGAAGTTGCGCTGCGAGGTCAACGTCCAGGAGTAACCTGCATGCGCATCATCACATCACCCCACACTCTGCTGTTAAAGCGTCTGTTACCTCATCATGATGTGACTTTTTCTCTCTCTCTCTCTCTCTTTTCTCCCCCATCATCAATGGAAACAGAGATGTCTAAAAGACACCACTAATTCATCGATCTCTTGTACTCAACTTTTTTTCAGGATTACTTTTCGGTGCATCTCCACTGGTGAGTGAGTTGCCAGCGGAGACGTTCATCTCAGATTATTTCTGCCTTATCTGCTAGTGCGTTGACGACTTGGACCACGCTGCGGTACGGCGCACCTGCAGACAGCCGGCATTACTGCACCAGTGCCACAACTGGACTATTGTATTGGCTACTTAAGTAAACTGACCGACATCTCTCGGTTACGCGCCTCGGTTTATCCGTTTGCAGCGTTGTTTTTTTTTTTGAGTGAGGAAGCTAGCTTTGCATTGACTTGACAGGTGGCTTCCCCCACGTTAATTGGCTGACTTCACGCTCACCTGGGGGCTATAGCTCGAGACCAAGTGCGCCGCTCGACGTCATGCCGTGAAAATGACGTGGTTCGAGTCCGAAGTTTCTCGGTCCGCTTAAACTGCGGTTCTCGGGACCCATTGTGTGATGTTCCCCTGGCTCACGTTAGCGCTGTGTGCGGCCGCAGCAGTGCTCTGCTTGTTTTTCTGGTCCCGCGAGCAGCTATCGATAGGTGGGTGGGTAGGTAGGTAAGGTGTGGTATACCCGGGAGTCCACGCCTTCCACTTGCCCGAGCAGCTGGATGAAAAAAAAAATGTATAGTTGTAGGACAGCGCCATGGCAGTTAACGCCGTGTTATTGTTTCCGTAGGGGGCCGTAATTGACGTCGTACAGGACGTCCTTGGTAAGTTAGCTATTGAACGAGGAGTCCAATACTACAGAGTAGGTACAGGTAGGCTTTTCAGTGAAACTGTGTCCTGAAATCAAGTTGAATGCAACAGACAGTTGTCTATTACATTAGCTCAACAGTCTGTTTCAATTATCATGGACACTTTTAAGTGTATCTCCCATGCAGGCAGGATTTGTACATGTTTTATAGACTGTTTGTTTGAATATATGCTTCTCACATAGGCAGTGTTTTTTTTTTTTTTTTTTTTTCATGGGGCTGCGGTTTGCTTTAGCCCTGAAACAATGCTTCAGATGCTTTTGGTTCATGATAACAGCATGAACAGAACAGCGTGCATGTCATTATTTAAACCTTCTTGCATTCTGATATTCAGCTATTTTTTTTTTTTTGGCATCCTAAATAATCGCCCCTTTTCCAGAGTCTGCACACACTGTACTGATGCTCCCAGTGTGAGTCCGAGTGTCGCAATATCAGTTGCATTCATCAAGATACTTAAGTTTATGTAACTCACTTTTGCAACATGACAAACAGCATTGCATGCCAGACGAGAGAAGTCTTGTGACACACTGTACCCTGATATTTTGGACTCTGTGTATCTCCTTTATAACTCTTGCTGCCACTGTCGTGTCTCTCGCCAGTATTTGCAGCCTGTTCGTGTCGCCCGGCCATGGCACAGCAGGACGGTGCTGCCAAGAAGAACCCCGCGGTTGCGGCGGTGCACTCGCACTTCATTGTGGGATCGGTATCGGAGGAGAACTCGGAGGATGAGATCCCAGGGAAGCCTGGCTTGCAGCTGGAGGAGAGGGAGACTCGCTCCTCGTCACCATCCTCTGACAGCTCAAGCAGCACCTTTGACCTGGGATTCGACCACGTTGATGGCCCCTCGCACAATCTAAGGTTAGCATGCAAACCTGGTCTGTCCGCATCCCCTCTAGTCTCTTGATGTCCATTCAGTGTTTTCACTGAATATTGGTATCGGTTATGTGTGTGGATCCAGGTTCCTTCTGTGATGATATTTTTTTTCAGGTATTCTAAAGTGTTTCTTTTCTCAGCCATGCAGACCAATTTGTACCATCACTGGTTCTTTAATACATTTACGTATTATGAAGACACATTTTTTTTTAGCAGCCTTGAATCATATTATTGCTTAGTGGCTTGCAAATGTGAGATGCAAAAAGGGAATCTGCAATTTCAAGCGCTGTCTCTATGAGACTAGTGCTGTTGGTGCAGGCCAACAAAATATGTGAAAATATGTAGTTTCCCTAGCTGCACACTGCTGAAGGATTTCTTTGTGTCCCGAGTCATGGTAGGCCTGAAAGGCACGCGTAGACTTCAGCATGTTGGTTTGGGAAAGCTGGTCAAGTGTTTACACACAAAGTCCCAGTACGCCGGTCGGAGCTTTTCAGTACTGGGAGAACTTTGTTTCAAGCTTGCAGCAGTCTTTAGTTTCTCTGCCAGCCCCAGGTCTTTCACTGGGCTGCCTACACCTCACATTTTACTTTCACGTTCACAATTTTAGGGCTTGTAAATGACATTTTCCTCTAAAGCCTCGCAGAAGATTTGGTTTTGCGATTAAAATGAGATATACACGTGCTGATATGCAGAATAGCCTTCACCAAAATTGCATGCCGTTTCCTTTCCAGTGAGATTTTGTACATGTTTCTATGTTCTATCTGTCAAGTTGTTTTTTTAAACACTGTCATGTTATGCAGCCAGCCATGTGGATAGTCGTGTTTTGTGTTATTTCAATTTTAGAATGTCTATCTACTGTCTGCGAGACATGGGAGTCACCGGGGCTTAACTGAAAGAAGCTGGGGCGGTAGTTTTAAAACTGGAAATACTGGATTGGCTGTCTCTCTAACCCCCTAACCCCACCCCCCACCCCCACTCTCCTCCTCCTCCTCCCCCTGTCATAGAACAGAAAAGACTCGAGCAGCTCTACAGCTGCATTGAAACCAGGGCCTCCATTCAGTACGGGCTCATTTGACTCTTGTCACTAACCCCTACAGTGATGTAATAATGCAGCATCAGGCCACCGAAAGCAGCCAGCCAAATGAGCCCCAGGCGCTGCCACACCACCCAGCTGACGGCCAGTTCCCTCTCCATGTACTACTCACCCCCACCCCTCATGGTTTTCTGCATGCAGTTGCCCAAGCATGTAAACATGTTTGAGGACTGTGAAGAGTCCTGTCCTCTTGTGTACGATATGTCCTGCTCTGTCAGTGGTTAAACTGTAAGCTCCTTAAAGATAACATTGTTGACCCTTCACTTCTTCCTGTCCAACACTTTTCTAAATCATTACCATCATTCTTGTCATTAGTATAAGTTTTCAGGTTTTCCTTCACTGACTAAGCTGTAACTCGCCCACAAGCTATAAAGTTCAAGATAAGAGACGGTAGTCAAATCCTCTGCTCCTTAGACCAGTCGGCTTCTTATCAATATGAAGGGATATTGGTGTCCTTTTTTTCTCTTCTGGGCTATAAACCCAAACCGTTGTTGAGACCCAGTTGCTGCCAAAGCACTTGCGTGACAGTTTGCTTCTGGCAGTTTAATATCTAAATTCATGTCTTGTGTTTTGCTCATCTATCTGCTTGTTATCAGAGCTACATAATACCCTGTTCCTTCCAAAACTAGAGGTGGTAAGGATGGCTCTTGCATTCTTCGCCCTGACAGGCCAAGTATGTCAGGGCTGCACCTGGTGAAGCAAGGCAGAGATCGCCGGCGTATTGATCTCCAGAGGGACTTCACTGTGGCCTCTCCGGCTGAATTTGTCACCCGCTTTGGTGGCAACAAGGTCATCGAGAAGGTGATCATTTTTATTTAGCACAATATGTACAACCTCTTTATTTTTTATGAAAACAGACCAGTCAAGAATTCCAAGACAAATTCTGTTTGGATCACACAGCCATTATATTGTATTAACTTACAATATGAAGTAATCATGCACATAGACCTGCCATTATTAATGCAGTATTTTAACCTATGTGAGCAAATCAACGTCGGTAACTCAACTGTTTTGCTTTTCCAGGTGCTTATCGCCAACAATGGCATTGCGGCGGTCAAATGCATGCGCTCCATCCGCCGCTGGGCCTATGAGATGTTTCGCAATGAAAGGGCAATCCGCTTTGTTGTAATGGTGACCCCAGAGGACCTAAAGGCCAATGCAGGTGAGCTTTCACGTAAAGAACGCAGTGACTCATGTGAGGTGTTTGGATGCGCTACAGAAGTACTGTTTAAGAAGGCCCTCCACTGGTACCCAGCGAGGAATGTTGACTTGGGAAATCTGCGGTTGTGTCTTTTCACAGAGTACATCAAAATGGCAGATCATTACGTGCCTGTGCCAGGAGGCACTAATAATAACAACTATGCCAATGTTGAGCTCATTCTGGACATTGCCAAACGCATACCTGTTCAGGTATGGCCACACACTTACAATATCTGTAGTTCTCCCACAGTGACTAATATTTGTATCGTTGACCTAATGCCTGTTGTCTCGTGGTCCTTACAGGCAGTGTGGGCTGGATGGGGTCATGCCTCAGAGAACCCCAAACTCCCAGAGCTGCTTCACAAGAATGGCATTGCTTTCATGGGTAAGAGAAGCGTCTTACATTGCCTATCACTTTGACCCTTTAACTAACCTTCACATTAGCCGTAAACATTTGTTATTGATAACTCCTACCTCAGGTCCCCCGAGTCAGGCTATGTGGGCTCTGGGAGACAAGATTGCCTCGTCCATCGTGGCTCAGACAGCTGGCATTCCAACCCTGCCCTGGAGCGGTGCAGGTATGTCACAGTTTTTTATTATTATTCCTAAACAATCAATGATTGTTGAACTCCCCCAGATTTAAACTTCATGCAGTAGGTGTTTGGTTGTGTGCTGAATATGTTATTCGTCTATCTCAGGCCTCACAGTAGAATGGACAGAGAGCCAACAAAAGAACAAAAATATCAATGTTCCTACTGACGTGTATGAGCTCGGCTGCATCCAGGATGTGGAGGATGGCCTGAAAGTAAGCATGTCATTTAAGTGACAGTTCGTAATGCCAAAAGAATGTTGCACTTGCTTAAGAATACTGTGCATAGTTCAGTGTGTGCTGGAAAGCTGTATGTTTCCGTTGCCAGGCTTCGGAGAAAGTCGGCTACCCCGTCATGGTGAAAGCCTCAGAGGGAGGCGGAGGAAAAGGCATCCGTAAAGTCAACTGTGCTGATGATTTCCCTAATCTCTTCAGACAGGTACGTGAAAACTCGGACTGAATCCAGCAATTAATTTGAAACCTCATGCAGGATGTAACACATCATACGATAGGGGTTGAATGTACCATTGGAGATCCAAATGGGAAAATGTGGCTGCACCAAAGTGGGGAAACGGTATCGGAAAGGGTTTGCTTTCTCTTTGGTTCTCCAGGTCCAGGCAGAAGTCCCAGGATCACCTATTTTCGTCATGCAGCTGGCCAAACACGCCCGCCACCTCGAGGTCCAGATCTTGGCCGATCAATATGGAAATGCCATTTCCCTATTTGGGAGAGACTGCTCTGTGCAGCGACGGCACCAGAAAATTATAGAGGAGGCTCCTGCCACCATCGCCACATCGGATGTGTTTGAGGATATGGAAAGGGTACAATCCAGCTTGCATTGTTTGTACTTGTATATACGTAGCTGATAAATGAAGTACATTCAGATGAATGGAACGCATATGAACCTGATATGAATGGAGCTGTTTTCTCTCCTCAGTGTGCAGTGAAGCTGGCTAAGATGGTGGGGTACGTCAGTGCAGGTACAGTAGAGTACCTCTACAGCCAGGATGGCAGCTTCTACTTCTTGGAGCTCAACCCTCGTCTGCAGGTGGAACACCCCTGCACTGAAATGGTGGCTGACGTCAACTTGCCTGCTGCCCAGCTGCAGGTCAGTCCCACCCAGACACGCCTTCAGTGTTACCAAGATCACACTTTACATCAAATACAGTGCTTTTGAGTCTGTAGCAGACACAGTTAGCACGCTTCACCGCTTAACACTAGACGGGCCCCCTGTCTCCATGGCAACGGACTGCAAAAGGAGGAGGCGGTACGCAGACACACTGTGTAGTAGATCCATTGGTTGCAGCAGCACTGGGTCACATGGTCTGTTCAGCAGTGTTTAGGATTGTGTGTAAATGGGTCAGTGGCAGTCAAGCTGAAGGGCAGTGTTGCTGGGAAAGCTTTGTTGCCAAGCTGATTGGATGTTGCTGTGGGAGTGACACGCTGTCCTGTACAAAGGATAAGGGGCTCACTATCTGTCAGAAAGATGGTGTTTATCGGTTGTCTAGGGAAAAAATGTCAGATAAGCATGTCAGGGAATGCATATGTGGATCATTCAAAGCAAATACAATCATAATCCTTGTATGTCCTGTAATGTGTTGTTTGTCCAGGACCCGTGAATCTATTCCTCAATTATCTTTTTATGTCAGTTCCAGTGCATAAACTTGTGTCGTACTATACCTCTATCTCCTATCTCCTGTCAGATTGCTATGGGTATACCTCTTCAAAGGATCAAAGACATCAGGATGCTTTATGGGGTCCAGCCCTGGGGAGACTCTCCCATTGACTTCGAGGGCCTGTCGACAGCCCCCTCCCCACGGGGCCATGTCATCGCAGCTCGTATCACCAGTGAAAACCCTGATGAGGTGAGCCTCACTGTCTCCCGTTGTACCTTTTTTAAATATAGGCCATCGTTATTACTTCTAAATGTTACCATTCTCTGTGTCAAGTGAGTTGTTACTTTGGTTCAGTTTATGAGATGAAACGTGGCGTGATTGCAGGGTTTCAAGCCGAGCTCCGGCACAGTGCAAGAGCTGAATTTCCGCAGCAATAAGAATGTGTGGGGCTACTTCAGCGTTGCAGCGGCTGGAGGGCTGCATGAGTTTGCAGACTCCCAGTTTGGACACTGTTTCTCTTGGGGAGAGAATCGGGAAGAAGCCATATCGTGAGTAAACGCAAAATTTAAAAAAAAACATTGCTTAATCAGAATGCTCAACCAAAAAACAACAACATTTATTTTTGTTGTCAATGATAATAAATATTTCAAAGGACTTTCTTTTGCAATTATTTAATCCAAGGTTTTTGTTGTTGACATATGTGGTTATGTCTCCTAATCTTTTTCTAGCAACATGGTGGTGGCTCTGAAGGAGTTGTCCATCAGAGGAGACTTCAGGACCACAGTGGAATACCTCATTAAGCTGCTGGAGACTGAAAGCTTTCAACACAACAGCATTGACACCGGCTGGCTGGACAGGCTTATCTCAGAGAAGATGCAGGTATGTTGAGATATTCCAGCTGTGGTCGTTGGGAAAACTATAATAAGAAACGACGTGTTTGACATACTGACCCGTATTATAATGTCAGTGCTGAAACCACACTACATCTAAGATAATAAATATACTATTAGTATAATAGCAACCTGAAATATTAGTAAGACTTGTGCTTTAACCTACTGGTACGATGCATGTTTGAATTTACCTTTTTTTTCCTGGCTAAGTAGTAACGTGTATGTCGTGTGCAGGCGGAGCGTCCCGATACCATGCTGGGAATTGTGAGCGGGGCTCTTCATGTGGCGGATGTCAATCTAAGGAACAGTGTGTCCAACTTTCTGCATTCTCTGGAAAGGTATAAATATGGCGCCTCGTATTAATCCATTTAAAGCAGTGAATACTCCTAAAGAAAAGAAAACATGAGATCCTCTCTACTCTCTGACCAGGGGCCAGGTGCTGCCAGCACACACACTTCTCAACACGGTGGACGTGGAGCTGATCTATGAAGGTACTAAGTACGTCCTGACAGTGACCCGCCAGTCTCCCAACTCCTACGTGGTCATCATGAACCAGTCCTGTGCTGAGGTGGACGTCCATCGACTCAGTGACGGAGGTCTTTTGCTGTCTTACGATGGAAGCAGCTACACTACCTACATGAAGGAGGAGGTGGACAGGTGAAAAGGGGAAACAATGCTTCAGAATGAAATAATCAATTAGCTGAAATTGAATGAAAAGATAATGCAATGACATGTGTTTATTTTGCTGATTGTGTACTGTTTGCCTGGAAATATCTTCATTCAGTGAACAACTTTACAGAAATTAGTTGATGCAATTAAGACTTCTGGTTTCTGTTAAGACAAAGTATCTTGTTTTCCCTCCCTCCCAAAAGGTATCGCATCACGATTGGGAACAAGACTTGTGTTTTTGAAAGGGAGAATGATCCTTCGCTGCTGCGATCTCCTTCAGCAGGAAAGCTCATCCAGTACACAGTCGAGGATGGCGGGCACGTGTTTTCTGGCCAATGCTATGCTGAGATAGAGGTACAGTGTGTCAAGGCGTATGTGTACGGTGTCCACAAGAAAGCTGGAATTAGTTCACGTTCACGCTAGTTTTGTTTGAGTTGTTTAGATTTCAACTTTGCACTTGTAAATTCCAGGTGATGAAGATGGTGATGACCCTAACAGCTCTGGAGTCTGGTTGTATTCACTATGTGAAGAGGGCTGGAGCAGCACTGGAACCTGGCTGTGTCATTGCCAAGCTACAACTGGATGACCCCAGCCGAGTGCAACAGGTACAGTATGTCTGACGTGTGTATTCCACGCAGGTATACGCTGTATGCCAGGCAGGATTTCTCATAGGACTGCACAATGATGTGTAATATATACAGTGTAGATACGGTTAGTAAGTTCAAAACACACATTCAGCTGGATATTTATGTGATTTAAACAGCTGTCTTAGCGGATTGCGCTTCGTTAAATGCGCCAAAATAGACTTGAAGAAAAAAAAAATGTGAGAGGGGTCTTCGTCAGATGCGCTTTTCATAGAGTCGGAGGAAGAATTATTGGTTGAGAAGGAGCACAGATCAACAAATGTAAACTACACATTTTGGACTACTTTCTTGGACAAACATTCAGGATATTGTTTTTTTCCGACTACTTTCTTCTTGACTACACCGTGACAATGATGGTGAATGAACCATCAGCGTATTCTGCCCAACAATGTTGTGAAATGTGTGCAATAAGTGTTTGTTTGTTTGTTTGTTTGTCTTGTAGGCAGAGCTGCACACAGGGCCCCTACCTATTATCCAGGCAGTGGCTCTGAGAGGGGAGAAGCTACACAGAGTCTTCCACAACACGCTGGGTCATCTTGTTCACATAATGAACGGCTACTGTCTCCCTGAGCCTTTCTTCAGCCCTAAGGTAAGAATTCACACACACACACCTGGGTACTCGTCAGCATCAGCGCTTCCGACCGTGAGCAGTTCATGAAACAATGTACCTCTTGTGTCCGTCCTAGTTGAAAGACTGGGTGGAGCGGTTGATGAAAAACATGCGCGATCCCTCTCTGCCGCTGTTGGAGCTTCAAGACATCATGACCAGTGTGTCAGGTCGCATCCCCCCTGCTGTGGAGAAGTGCATCAAGAAAGAGATGGCTCAGTACGCCAGCAACATCACCTCCGTGCTCTGCCAGTTTCCCAGCCAGCAGGTGCCCCAGCAACACACGCTAACTACTCCCTCAGAATTCTTCTTAAATCGTACTGTGTCAATAACAGTAAAACTCCTGTTGAGCACCTCACTGTTTTTATTTTTATTTCTGTGCCATTATTTATAATAATAATAGGTACCCATGGTAACCCACACAGCAGTAGTTAGTAATTTAGTTATGTTATGAGTCTCCTCTGCTGGTGGGGTTAAATTCTCGTATTGTTTATCTTTCCAGATTGCAAACATCCTGGACAGCCATGCTGCCACTCTGAACAAGAAGTCAGAGAGAGAAGTCTTCTTCATGAACACGCAAAGCATCGTTCAGCTGGTGCAGAAGTGAGTGCGACACCGACATTTACAGTACAGCCTATGACCCAAAGTGGCAGATTGCACAACAGACCAGCTTCTGCTGTATATTAGTTGTTTTCCTAGTCACTAGATCTCCTGTGCCCAATCAGTACAACGCTGCATTTTTCTTTGTGGTTGTTTGTCTTGAAAAGGTATCGCAGCGGCATCAGAGGTCACATGAAGGCCGTGGTGATGGACTTGCTCAGGCAATACCTGAAAGTAGAGATCCAGTTTCAGAATGGTGAGTGACTGCGTTTCAAGTGTTCACTGTTTTGACACGTTGCCTCACGCAAGAGTAAAGTGGCTTCAGCTTCGCTGCCTTTCAAGTTTCTCAGAAGAGTTACACTTACTCATTCTGTCCACTCGGTGGAGCTCTTTCACAATAAACTCCTCAGCGTCTGTGACTCTGCAGTTACCCCCTGTGCTGCATTTACCAGAGCTCTGACATGTTGGCTTGTTGACAGGACACTATGACAAGTGTGTGTTCGCGCTGCGTGAGGAAAACAAGGGCGACATGGCAAACGTGCTCAACTATATCTTCTCCCATGCTCAAGTCACCAAGAAGAACCTGCTGGTTACCATGCTGATTGTAAGTGTCCACCCTTGCTGAGTCAGAAGTAAAGAGTTTTCAGATATCTAGCCAGTGACGCAACGTAACGTTCTCCTCTCTTGTGTCTAGGATCAGCTGTGTGGCCGTGATCCCACGCTGACCGATGAACTGATGGCCATCTTGACTGAACTCACCCAGCTCAGCAAGACGACCAACGCCAAGGTGGCACTGCGAGCCCGGCAGGTCGGATGTCAATTTCTAACTTTTGTTTACAAATTCATTGGGATATGGTGTTGTGCCTGCTTAAAGTCAAAACCAGATAAATATGACTTCTTCTGAAGGGGTTAAAGTTGCTTCATGTAGGACTTTCATGTTCTGATAGGATAAATTGTTTTATCCATGAGGGCCGGTGAGAGTCTCGCCACCAGATGTCACTATCTACTCTTTTTAATTTTTATTGGTGAAAGACAAAACGATAGAAAATTTGAATAAAACAATTGGTAATAATCAGAAACGGAGCAAAGAGAACTGTGAAGAGATTTTCATAAACTGTGAATAGAAGTGTGCTACAACTAATCATTTAATAATACATAAATGAACTGACAGTATTCCATTCATATGTTGTATCCAGGTGTTGATAGCTTCCCACCTCCCCTCTTATGAGCTACGACACAACCAGGTGGAGTCCATCTTCCTCTCTGCCATTGATATGTATGGACACCAATTCTGCATCGAGAACCTGCAGGTAGGCGATAAAGGAGCTGGCTTCATCAGATGCTCTGAAAATGGTATTCAAATGTTCAAGATGACTAATTCTCCGTTTCTTTTTTTTCTAGAAACTGATCCTTTCAGAAACGTCCATCTTCGACGTTCTGCCCAACTTCTTCTACCACAGTAATCAGGTCGTCAGGATGGCTGCCCTTGAGGTGAGGGCAACAATTATCTTTATTTGCCTCAGTGCTTCATTTTGTGGAATGCCAAAATGCAGGCGATTCGCATGTCAAACTAATATCCTCTGTGGCTTTGTCTCTAATAACCGCAGGTGTACGTTCGCAGAGCATACATCGCCTATGAGCTCAACAGCGTCCAGCATCGCCAGCTGAGAGACAACACGTGTATAGTAGAGTTCCAGTTCATGCTTCCCACATCACACCCCAACAGGTATACCGCACATAAAATACCCGCAACCCTCATGTGCATCACCTTTCCCGCTGCTCCCCACTTAACTGGCACTATGGACAGGGATCAATTTTATTGGCGGAGATGGATATTGAATTTTACATAAGTGGCAGTGATGCTGGCAAGGTGTGTGTGTGTGTGTGTGTGTGTGTGTGTGTGTGTGTGTGTGTGTGTGTGTGTGTGTGTGTGTGTGTGTGTGTGTGTGTGTGTGTGTGTGTGTGTGTGTGTGTGTGTGTGTGTGTGTGTGTGTGTGTGTGTGTGTGTGTGAGATATATATGCCCATCGCTTTATGTTAATTTAGTACATATCCTAGCAGCAGCATCTGTTATTGCTCCTACTCACTGCCTCCTTCCTTATCAGTGTCATTTGGCAGCTCCCTCTATATTTGCATCTCCTCTTGCCTCACATGCCACTGTGTTATACAATTTATTGGTGTTTGTAGCATAGGTGGAGGTGTGCTGTGGTTGCACAACACGTATCACTCCAATGCTTATTATTATTATTATTATTATTATTATTATTATAAGATGAATATTTAATGCGCTATTAATGGCTAAGTTACTTTTAAAATCACTGTAACAGTGAAGCACTCGAGTTTACTTCACGATCTGACGTCATCCATGGTGCCACGGTTCCTTTCACACCTTCCCAGCAGTCTGCCCTTGTTCATCGTTGTTCTCCATGTAAATGCTCCTCGTGTGCAAAAGAAGGTATTTTGCAAAACTGAAAAATACTTCTTCTTGGTTTGTCAGAAGTGTGTGTTGGCCATGAGCAACAAAGCTTCCAGTTGCCCTTCCTTTTAAGTCCTGGGAAAACATTGGGGTGCTCTTATGCCATATAAAACTTAAGAATCTCAGAGAAACCGTACACAAATTCGGGATAAAAAAAACGATGTACTGTGGCATTTCTGTTGCATCCTACCTGTGTGGGTTTGTCTGTGTGTATGTTCCGGTGTATTTGCTTGCCATCGCCTCGCAAAATCCCATCGCACATACATTTGTTCGCATGCTTGTGATTGTACTTGTCTGAACTAACCTTCACGTTTGGCTCGTCACTGTGAACTAAAGCCAGTATGAGTGTGATGATGATTCGCTGACTTTATCAGGACATAATGCATGTTGTCAAGGGAGCAGTCAGGAGGAAGTGAAATGTGTGTTTACGGCAAGAGAGCCACTACCAATTTACTTTATCCTCCATTTTTCCATTAATTAAATTCATTTAGATATTGATCGGCGCAAAATACATCCATCATGTTAAAGGGCACACACGCTGCTACACCTTGACTGTCTTCCTCTCCTTATGCCTGCCACTAACCACTTAGTAATCAATGTTGTTTGATTGCAGAGGGAACATCCCCACTCTAAACAGGTATTGTAAACATTCTTTTCATTGCATAGACTAATAGTGTATACTGTAGACTTGCTAGCTGCTTGGTCAAAGCAGTCATTCATGTCATAATTTATTCATCTGGTGATGAAGTCAACAAATTGTTTGGTTATTCAACTGTTTGGTGCTTTAAATGTTCCCCAAATGAAACGGATTTAGCAAATGGAATTTAGTCTGATTTCTAAATCTTACTGACAACAGCATGGCCCTTGGCATTCAGCCTCTGTGTCAAACATGTCTTCAGTGTGTGTGTTTGTGTTTTTGTGAAAGAGTGTTACATTGCAAACAGTTGTGTGTGTATGTGCTTCAATATTGTGGATATTTAGAATAACTTGGGATGTGAGGTGGTGTTAAGATGGTCAAACTACATGTTGGGGAAAATGTTGTACACCAGTGCAAATCTCCTGAACTGAAACCGTTGACTGTGACTGTCCTGCCAGGAGACTGTCTGCTCCGGTCCTGGACATTGCAAGAGCAGCGGACAATAGATTACAGTCAACTAAACTCCACGACCTTATAGATAGTAAATCTAAGGATGATAAAGCTGACAAGAAAAATGCTGCCGATTCTGAATCTGCGGACAGGTTTGACACACAAAACCTCTTGAATCCTTTCAGTGGGTGTAACTTCTGGGACAGCTTCTTGCAATTTAAGGACTAACACCCAACCAACTGAAACGTGGATGCTTAAAGGGTCTTTCTGGTGGTTTTATGCTTCCTTGTTCCTCGGAAAGGAATACTTTGTTTTAATTGGACCAACACGTGATCTGTTGTCACATGCAATGGTGTAATTTAGTTCTACTTGCTTTTTATTTTCTGAACCTCATTCAGTTTTTATACTCAAAAGTCCCCTCCAATTAACGCATAGTTGTGTGTGTTTCCACACATTATATCCCAGAGTCTCAAATTGCTGAAAAAAAAAGCAGTGGGCTCAAAACTGCTGTGAGGTTCTTAAAGGTGGATGGGGAACAGCTTCACAGAGTCATTCTAGTGACGTAGCAGATTCCCATTGTAATTGCTCTGTTTCGATACTCTAGGATGTCGTTCTCATCCAACCTGAACCACTACGGCATGTTGCACGTAGCCAGCGTCAGCGACGTTCTGCTCGACACGTCCTTTACACCACCTTGTCAGCGCATGGGAGCCATGGTCGCTTTCCGCTCATTCCAGGAGTTCACCAGGTCAGTCCGTTTTAGAGTTTCTGAACTTCGATGTATTCCGTCGGTAGGTGTAGACGATGTTTCCTGTGTGATTTAATTGCATGCGTGATTATTTTTTCTTTTTCTTCTCCTCCTCTACAGGAACGTAAACGATGTGCTGAGCTGCTTCTCTGACTCTCCTCCGCCAAGTCCAACCTTCCCAGAAGGAGGCAATCCTGTCCTCTATGGTGAAGAGGACATCAAGGTGACGAAAACTGAGAGTCACAGGCCTGTCGTTGACCTGGAGTGACTGTGTACCTTCGAGTAACACGTGTAATTGCTTTGTCATCCAGAGTATCCAGGACGAGCCTATCCATATCCTGAATGTGGCCATAAAGACGGACAGCGACATTGATGACGACGGCCTGGCAGCCGTATTCAGGGAGTTTACTCACTTAAAGGTGGGAGCAGTCAACAACAAGACTTCTTGATTTCAGTAGTACATTTTCTGAAATGGCTCATTATCATCCTGACATTTTTGCCCCCACCCCCATTTAAGAAATCTCTGCTGTTTGAACACGGCATCCGTAGGCTGACTTTCCTTGTGGCCCAGAAGGTGAGGGCCCTATTTACTAAGTCAACTACCCATGTCCACAATGTGCTGCCCTGCATGTCACCAATTCAGCAGTTCTGAACAGCATGTCTCCAAATTTTTTACAAATGAACTGTTCCGCCTCTTTCTTTTTGTAATTACTAATACTTTGTTACTTTGTTTGTATAGAACAACATTGTGTGGTAATAATTTGCATTTTAAATCAAGCTTGTTTTCCTGTTTGTCTCTGTATCTCTTTCTGCATGCCTTGCTTTTTGCTGCATTTATGATGACAGGATTTCAGGAAGCAAGTCAACTGTGAGGTGGACCAAAGGTTTCATGTAAGTAGAGGAGGACAAATTACATGTGGAAGAGTGACTCTTGTCGTCAATGGTTGAAAACTGTTCAAACATGCCCTACCAATGTTCACATTAAATATCCAGACAGTTGGTTAAAACATATCAGTTTTAGAATATTGTGGACAATCCGCAGAGGGAAGGTTAATGAGATCAAAAGACGGTGTATATTGACAAATATCCCTCCACGGATTCATCCCAGCAGTGACTGCTTGATCTTTCCATTACAAGCCATGGGGTTCTGCACCTATCAGATTTCAAGAGGAAGCTTATTCAACTCTGTTGCACCAGCGCAAATAAAGGAAACTTAACCCACCATTGTGCCGAATCAATAAAATATTTGTTTTAGGCACAGTTTGGTTTCGGAGCTACAGTTTGAAGACATCATTTAAAACCCCCAGAACCACGGACTCATTGCAGAGATGTTGTCACGATGAAATGTCAATTGTAGGAGCCTTGCAGTAATGTGAGCACACATTTTTAGCACGACTAGAAAAGCAGGAATTAAACCCCCAATCATAGCGGTTTTGTGATCCGGTCTATTGTGCTGTAGTGCACAGGACCGCATTTATCTTTCCAGGATTGACCCGTTATCAACAGAACACCCACTAGCGTTTGGATGATAATGACCTGGATTTAGAACAGGATTAGATTTGAGGAATGCTCTTTGTCTCTGCTGTCATTTTTTTGACAATAGTCCCTGATTTTTCTCTTTATGGGACAACGGTCTCTGATGAGAGCTAATCATGCTAACTCGTGTCACCATCATTATGTGACCCTTGTTACACGGAGGCGGTTTTCAGTAGTCGGCACCATTCTGCATACTCATCCTAAATTCTTTTTTTTTTTCCTTTTTTTCTTTTCCTCTGTTCACTATATCTCAGAAGGTGAATATGATGTGTAATCAGTGTCAAATTATGGCTGTGAAGGTTTCCAGTGTGTGTCCCTTTGCGGTCCCCTTGTTATTGTGTAGGCTGTGAGCCGATGAGAGCAATCGCTCTGGCATTGTTTTGGTGAGTGGGAGACTACAGCTGATAAATGGGAATATTTTATTTATTGCCGTAGTGAGTGGTGAGATGGCTGCATGTACAACAAGGTCCTGATCATCACTGCATAATACTCCACACTTACTGGTGTAGCAGAGCCCAGCTTAGCTTATTGTCCCCTGCTGTGATTAGATTTATAGTTCGTCCATGTCTAACTGATTTAGTATCCTTAACACTGCTGTGCTTACAACCATGTTTTTTGTTTAAGAGACATTATTGATTTATTTGTGTCCTTTCTATCTCTGTCTCACTATCTTCCACACAGAGAGAATTCCCTAAGTTTTTCACATTCCGTGCCCGAGACAAGGTGGGTGATTTTAGGATAAAACAGTTTGTCAAATCATCTAAATATCTTCTGATTGGCCAAATCAGTGTTTGCTCAGGTAGAAATTGAAAAGACGAAGGATATGTACAGGCATCAGGTTATCGTGACATTGCAAATTAACCCATAAATGTTCAAAATAAAGCAAGATTGATTGACTTGCCTTTGGCTGGGAGACCATTCAAAACTTGATTGTGGTTATCGAAAACAACTTTTCACCCCCCTGGCAATGCTGAATCTCACTCTATCACAGTCAGTGATGGCTCTTCCTCTCCGTTACCCCTGATAGTTTCACTACAATGACACCACCAAAACTCATTAAAGTAATGAACTCTTTAATTATATCCCCCATTTAAGAGAAATGACGCCCATTAGCAGCTTTCTGAGATCGAGATTGCCCATAATTTCATTTACTTAATACAGTGTTCGGCTCACAGGCATCTTTTTACTCTTACATCAACTCGGTGCTCCTCAAATTGCCAATTTTCTGTTAATGAAGTAGATGATGGCAGGAAAGCCTAACTTGTAATGTAGAAAGTTCATCAGGAAAGTCTTTAAGCATGTTCATTTAGAATGTTGTCATTGTTTCTGTTTGTGATTGTGTCCGTTTCTCAAAAGTTTGAGGAGGACAGGATCTACCGCCATTTGGAGCCGGCACTAGCGTTCCAGTTGGAGCTCAACCGCATGCGCAATTTTGCCCTCTCTGCCATCCCGTGTGCCAACCACAAGATGCACTTGTACCTGGGTGCTGCCCGTGTGGAGGTGGGCACAGAGGTTACGGACTATCGTTTCTTTGTGCGAGCCATCATCCGCCACTCCGATTTGGTCACAAAGGTGAGACTACGCAGGCACGACCTTTGCCTTGTCTTTTTTTAAAGTGGTTTGCATAGGGTTTGGAGTCTCCATCAAAAATGTTCTTTTTGTTTGATTTTACTCAGTCGTACCTGCACCTGTTGACGGTTTCTTTCTTCTGTTTCTTTCGCCAGGAGGCCTCTTTCGAATACCTTCACAATGAGGCCGAGCGTCTGCTGCTGGAGGCCATGGATGAGCTGGAGGTGGCTTTCAACAACACGACTGTACGAACTGACTGCAACCATATCTTCCTCAATTTTGTCCCAACGGTCATCATGGACCCATCTAAGGTTTGCGAAACTATCTCACACACACACACACACATTTCTTATATGCCATACCACAGCTCACAGTGTTATTAATGAGTTTGCTCTCTCTACGAACTTCAGATTGAGGAGTCCGTGCGCTCCATGGTGATGCGTTACGGCAGCCGTCTGTGGAAGCTGCGTGTCCTGCAAGCAGAACTGAAAATTAACATCCGCCTGACACCAACAGGAAAGCAAATCCCCATCCGCCTCTTCCTCACCAATGAATCAGGCTACTACCTGGACATCAGCCTGTACAAGGAGGTCACTGATTCCCGAACGGGACAGGTGGGGCCCAAAGACCGACAGGTGGGGCACTCATACATCTTCCATCTCATGTGCTTATTGTCCAGTCGCTGGCTTAGGGTTTCAGCTCCCAGAATGCAATTTACCAGCCTCTCTCGTAAAGTCAAAGATGGGGGTTGTCTTTTTTTTAGTACAGTAGAATCTACAAATCCTTGCTTTAAGATTTTTGAGTTGGAGTAAAGATCTAGTAGAGTGTCGTGCCCTTAGGCCGGTGGACAATTCTTTCAGTAATATCCTTTTAACTCTCAGCTGATCAGGTAAGTTAGACTTCATCCAGCCATTCATACATCTGTCCATCATCCACCCATAATAGTGAATGTGAGAGTTGTTGAGTTTGGTTTCTATTGGAAGATTCTAAACTCAGTTGACCAACAAAAATAATAATTATTGAACTTCACTTTAGAATAAGTCTAGTTGCAAGATAAAGCGGGTATTCTCATGGAGTTGAATGATTTTGGCAAACAAAAACATGCTGCTGAGCTTTTTCAAGGTTTTTGTTTGCCTAATTCAGTGGAAGTGCCTGCACCAAACATGCCTGCACCAAACATGCCTGCACCAAACATGCCTGCACCAAACATGCCTGCACCAAACATGCCTGCACCAAACATACCTGCACGAATAGGTCACAAGTGAATGATCCTGTCTGTCTGATGGCCCTGATCATGTATGATGATGAATGTGTTCATAGTGTGTAGAATTGTTGCATCATATACTTTGTATTGCTTAATGCTGTAGTAGTGGGTATGACAGATGCTCATCATCATCATCATCATTCTCAGCATCATTCTCATAATCATCATACGGCAAGGTCAAGAGGTCAACATATCTTTAAAGTGACTCTCTCTGTCCCACTTGGTTCAGATCATGTTCCAAGCATATGGAGACAAGCAAGGGCCGCTGCATGGCATGCTCATCAACACCCCCTATGTGACCAAGGACCTGCTGCAGTCTAAGCGCTTCCAGGCGCAGTCTCTGGGCACCACCTACGTCTACGACTTTCCAGAAATGTTCAGACAGGTACCATACAAAAACGAATAACTCACATCTTGCCCCGTTATGCCTAGAAATACTGATTGGCCAAATGATGTTGGCAGAGTAACTTTATTCTGACCATTTCATTTCTTGTCCCAGGCTCTGAAAAAGCTGTGGCACTCTTACCAGACCTTCGCTCACTTACCCAAATGCCCCCTTCCCAATGAGCTGCTCACCTTCACAGAGCTGGTTCTCGACGCCCAAGGTCTTCTGGTGCAGATGAACAGACTGCCTGGGGGCAACGAGGTCAGTCTTCTTCGTTTGATGCACAAATACAGACGTTAAACAAATAAAAAAATGGTACCCGTTTGCTTATCCAATTTGTCTATCCACCACCCTTTTCAAAATGTGTAATCTCCCTTTCACTCTGTAGGTGTCTCTGTGTTTCTTTGGCTGTGTTCCTGAGTTCTTTCTAAATTCTTTATTGTTGTATGGCAATGCTTAATGCATTAAAGACATAACATCTATGTCTAGTTATTTTATTTATGCCAAGGATAAAATGCTGCAGTCTGAATAAAATACATTTAATTAAAAAATATATAGTATATTTACTGTATCTTTATGGTACACTATTTATAGATATCTACTCTTACAGTGCTGTTCTGTTCTGCTTCTGTGTTCTGTCTACACAGATTGGCATGGTGGCGTGGCGGATGACCCTGCGCACGCCAGAATATCCAGCGGGACGTGAGATCATAGTCATAAGTAACGACATCACACACAAGATAGGCTCATTTGGGCCCCAGGAGGACATATTGTTCCTGCGGGCTTCAGAGATGGCACGGGAGAGCGGCATCCCGCGGATCTACATCGCAGCCAACAGCGGCGCTCGCATCGGGCTGGCAGAGGAAATCAGACACATGTTCCACGTGGCCTGGCAAGATACAGCTGACCCTTATAAGGTCAGCCAGCAAACATAACAGTGCATGTGTGGGATTCTGTTGCAAGATCTAATTGTACTAGTAGTCCACAATTGTATTTTCCTCAGAATGAATGTCATTACTTCAGAGAATCACCTGCGGACTGTTATTATTGTATTTGTATACAACACATGTATTTCTTTACTATGGTATTTGATTATCTGATCCCATTTATACCTTTCCCCTTTCTTGTCTTTCAAAAGATTTATGTTTTGCATCTGTATCATTGTCTAACATAACTAAGCCGTCATTACTCTTTACCTTTGCAGGGATTCAAGTATCTCTACCTCACACCTCAGGATTACAAGAAAGTTTCAGCCCTGAACTCTGTGCATTGTGAACATGTGGAGGATGAGGGAGAATCCAGGTACATCTTTTTTTATTACGCATTAGTACTTAACTTTGTACGTGAGGAAATTAATATTCAAGATTCTGTAGTGTCAGGCAAGTGTTCACGTTTTAAAGCCCGTGAGACTGCAACGGAAGGAAGAGCTACTGGAGGGTCACCTCTGGCTTTGAGTGAATATATTTGTTGCCATACAGGTACAAGATCACTGACATCATTGGAAAAGATGAAGGGCTGGGTGTGGAGAATCTGAAAGGGTCAGGAATGATTGCTGGAGAATCCTCTCTGGCTTATGAGGAGATCATCACCATGAACCTGGTGAGACTGAATTGGGCGCACTTGTGTACAACAAACACATGCATACATGTAGCCTCCTCCTTAACATTTGAGCTGTACAATTTGGGCGATCTTGCGAGAACGGAGACTTGCTCTAGAGTTGATTAGCTTGCAACCCTTAACGTGATTGTCTTGACCTATAGGTCACATGCAGAGCCATAGGGATTGGGGCCTATCTGGTGAGGCTTGGACAGAGAACCATTCAAGTGGACAACTCTCACATTATCCTTACTGGAGCGGCAGCACTCAACAAGGTAACAGTATCTACTATCTAAATGCATATGTCAGTACAACAAAAGGCGTTTTTTAAGTGTTTAAAATTGAAAACATGATGCTGTTGTGTGTTTGTGTGCAATGCAACACTGAATAAGCACCGATTGAGTTATGTCTAAATTCACACAATTGATGCATCTACATTTCACTATAAATACTCAGAAATTCTCAGTTGTCTGTTAAGTTTTTCAGCTAATATATGGGAAAAAGAGCAAACCGATCTGGAAGCGGCCTGTGGACATGTGTGTTGTTGGTATTTTTTAAAGAATATTTTACGAGAAACTGCAGATTCTATAATATTTAATGGCAGGGTTAATGTTTGTTTATCTATCAAAGAAAATAAATCAGAAAAGTGTGCTTCGGTGCTGTTCCAACTCGGCGATCAGGCCTCCTCCTGCCTCATTCTGTTCTACTAGGATTCCCTCTCCGATCCCAGCCACAGGCCTGCCTGCCACTCATAGTGGAATAATTGAAAGTGAACCATGAAGTTGTATTTGCATAGAAATAGAGTGACATGCCGGAGGCTGCGGTGCAGGACACCCATATCATTTGTTTTTAATCAAAAGGAAAAGTTTTGCTGATGCAGATTGTTTTCTGCATGCAGTTGATTAGTGTATGGATGCACATTTGTGTGTGTGTGTGTGTGTGTGTGTGTTTGTGTGTATGTGTGTTTGTATGCCCTCACGCTCCACTACCTCGTCTTGTCTTGCTTTCCATTCTCTGTCCTTGTCAGGGAATTAAGATGACTCCATTTCAAATTAGATGACAGATTGCAACATGACAAATCATGCAAATGGCCCCATGATGGCATACCTATTTGCTGGGAGCTCAATTGTTTTTAGATGGCCCCACTGTTTACCCCTATTTGTGGGAGTAGAGCAATAGTGATGTTTACTGACAAGTGTCAGCAATGCGCAGGTGATGAATTGCAAAAATATCTGTGTTTTTTTTTTGTTTTGTTTTTTTTAAATAGCACTGATTTCACCAGCAAGAAAAGGAGTAGGGTTTTTCTCCCTGTTTATCTTACGGTTTCCTGGCTATTAACTGAAACTTAATTGAGAGCAGGAGGCTGCCACCCAGAGATCATCATTCCATTAGCTGCTGGAAAGCTCTCATATTTTCATGGGGCGTGGATAGTAACTACTAGCATAAATACCCCAGTGAGCTTTTACATCCAGTTCGCCCCTCATTTTCTTCCTCCCAGTCATCCCTCTCTGTTCCTCCTCCTATATCCCGCTCTCTTCCCTCTGCTGTGGAATCCTAATGAAGCTGGCGATGGCCGGAGGCATAGGGGTTTTGTGTATGTCAAGGTGACTGCAATGTTTCCTGGGGCCGCAGGCTTTCCTGACAGCTTTAGGAGAGTGCTCTAGATTTGTAGCCAGATACATAACCATTAATGGTAATAAAGAAAGTAAATGATAGCTGAAAAGGTGAGAGCTGAGGGTAGGGATTGAGCTCCTCTCTGATTTTTATGGAACCATGTCAGGGCCCCGCCACCTGTTCTAGCCCGCTTATGAAAATAGGGTGGGCTGGGAGTGAGATTTTATGGCTTCAGGTTGGCATAGGGGCAGTTCTGAAGGTAAATAGTTTGGTGGCTTCCATCTCAGATCTCACCCTGATACAACAACAGCTTCTATCACAACTGGTAGATGGCAATATGTAGAGACAGGAGGCCTTATAAAGTGTGAATCCACACTAAATTAAATTGTGCAGAAAAGCGGCGCTCTAAGCAGGTTTCAAGAGCAATGTGTCTGTACATGACCTCTGTGTGACGTACCCCCAAAAGCCTGTTTTTGTTGTACCTAAAAAGCCAAAATGAAATGTCTGACAGTCTGGGATTCATCAGAAAAGTGTTATTTTTATCATCCTTTTTTCCCCCATGATGTAAAATCCACACATATGCCTTTTTCCCACCACAGGTGCTGGGCAGAGAAGTGTACACATCGAACAACCAACTTGGCGGAATTCAAATCATGCACAACAACGGTGTGACCCACACTACTGTTTGTGATGACTTTGAGGGAGTCTTCGCACTTCTGGAGTGGCTATCCTACATGCCCATGGTAATCTGTTGTTTTGAATCGGATGCTGCATCCCATATCAGTGTTTATAAATGAACGTATCCAAATGTCTGGAGCGGTGTCGTTTTTGTCATCGTGAATTAAAGACCACTTCCTTTCTTCAGTGTAAATCTAGTCCAGTGCCAATCCTCAACGCCAAGGATCCCGTAGATCGGTTGGTGGAGTTTGTGCCTACAAAGACTCCGTATGACCCTCGCTGGATGCTAGCAGGACGTCCCAGCCAGAGTGAGTGTCCAGAGAGATCTTTTAATGGAAACTGTTCAGGTGGTTGTTTTGTGACATATATTAAAATGTTAAGGAAGTATTTGGGTTTTTATCATTTTTAATTATTACCACAGGGATATATTTTCGTCCTTATTCCTCTCACATTTAACTACTACTTGAGAGAATTTTGCAAAAATATTAGCTTTTCAAGCTCCTCCATCATTATGATTTCCCATTTTTCTCAGTTTTTGTGACTGTAAATTAAATATCTCAACATTTCTGATTGTTGATTGGACAAAAGAAGCAATTCTAAAACCTCAACTCGGGCTCTCGGAAACATGTCACCATTTTTTACATTTTAAAGACTAAATGTTCAACGTTAATTATGAATTAATCTATAATGAAAACAATTGTGAGTTGCAGCCCCACATTCATACTGTACATTCAGCCCTACAGCCATTCATACATCAAATACTGACTTGCACTGAAAGTATTGCCTTACATAGCATCCTGGTTGTAACTACGATGATGATTTATATACTTTGATTTCTGCTCTTTTTCTCGACTAATCATTTTTATTCAAAATGCTTTATCAGCAGTTGTAAAGACCGACACTCCCATTTGTTGTGTGTTATTTGTCAAGGATATTATTCATATACAATATTCATTATTTAATCCTAATATCCCCTGGGTTAAAGGTTGAAATGATCCATTACTAGAGAGACTATTAAGAAACTTAAAGAGAAATGGTGAAGCCTAGCGTCTAAAGGCAACATCAGTGATCCAGCATGTTTTACAGTGCAGGTCAGGACTGAGCAGGTTCCACATCAGTGTTATTACAGCTTGGGACAGAAAAGAGATTGGGGGACCGTGTGGGAGGCCGGTCAACGTCTCTGGTAGTGATGAGAGGCGAGGTTTAATTGAATGGTAACCGCACAGACTGGGCATGTTTCTCGGGGTGTGCATGCAGAAAAAGAGCTGAATAAGCCTCCTCCTGCAGTCATCCATCATGGTTTGCTGCCAGGATTAGACTCTGAGGAAAGAAATACACAACCTCGGACTGCAGGAGGAATAAAGCCAGAGTTTTTGAAAACGCTATGGAAAAAGATTGATTCAGTTGCATTTCCAATTTGCAATCATCAACTCCACGTTCTTTCTTCTTATACCCTTTCTACACTCACTCGTCTCTGTATATACAGCTCCAAAGGGTTCCTGGCAGAGTGGCTTTTTTGACCAGGGCTCCTTCATGGAGATCATGCAGCCATGGGCTCAGAGTGTGGTGGTAGGCAGAGCCAGGTAAGTTTCCAAACGGAACACTAAACCACGATGACACACTGCCAATATAATGAATCTGTTTGCCCTGCAAACGTAGTTGAGGTAGTTTGTAGATGTCAGCGCTGAATGGCCTCTCTCCACAGACTGGGCGGGATACCAACTGGGGTGGTCGCCGTGGAAACCAGGTCAGTGGAGCTGTCGAGCCCAGCCGATCCAGCTAATCTGGACTCTGAGGCAAAGGTAAGAGGAACGCATATACTAAAGCGTGAACTGGCAAGTATTGACATTTACAGAGACACACAGCCGCTGATGCAGATTTTCTGATTTGTATATTTAGGTCATTCAGCAGGCCGGACAGGTGTGGTTCCCAGATTCTGCCTTCAAAACAGCCCAGGCCATTAAGGACCTAAACAGAGAGGGTCTACCTCTTATGGTGTTTGCCAACTGGAGGGGCTTTTCTGGAGGAATGAAAGGTACTTCTGCTTCCGTTGTAATCAGTCAATCTGGGATTAAACCCATTCAGTGTCTCATATGAAAGTCTCCTTTCTTAGATATGTACGACCAGGTGCTGAAGTTTGGGGCCTACATTGTGGACGGGCTGAGAGAGTACAAGCAGCCAGTACTGGTTTACATCCCACCCCACGCTGAGCTGAGGGGAGGATCCTGGGTGGTTATAGATCCCACCATCAACCCACGTCACATGGAGATGTACGCTGACAAGGACAGCCGGTGAGTTGGACTAGAAAAAGGGCAGATTTAGTATCATCTTTATCAAACCACTTTTGCTCACTTAAATCATTCTTGTCTCCAGTGGTGGTGTTTTGGAGCCCGAAGGCACAGTGGAGATTAAATTCAGGAAGAAGGACCTGGTAAAGACCATGAGAAGAGTGGATCCAGTCTACACCAGCCTGGCTGAAAGACTGGGTGAGTCCTCCACTTCAAGTCTAATTATAGCCCTTTACGGGTGTCTTCGCCCCCCTCGGGCTTGTCCTCATTTTAGAAAAGGAGCAATATATCAGGTGGGAGCATGTGTGCTTTCACTGTCGTTCTTTAGTTGCCGTTGATTGTATCATCTTCACTGCACTCCCTTGGGAGACGTGTCAATCACAGCCTGCTCAGATCAATCACCAGCTCTCCTGTCTCTCCTGCACAGCCTATTGATTTTCCTCTGGGCTCAGAGCAACTGTGGTCCAATGCTGTGTGGGGCTTGGCGCTGTGGGCGAACTGGTGGAATGGAGGGTTGCTGCGGATGGTTTGAGAGATTACAGATTGGAATTGACAGAAATCAGTCTTTGGTGACAGCAGCCAGGGGTTTTGGGGAAGCTCTAAAACAAAATGCTGTTATTAGGAGTTAATTCACCTCTGCATGCTCATGTAGAACCTGAATTGATGGTAATGGGACTATAAGGGAAGGCCAGCTATAGAACTATGTGAGGATAGAAATCTTGGCTTTCACACCTGAACTCAGTCCCTCATACACTGTATTCCCTTTACCTATTAGCATCAACTGTGATTCCATGTCCATGAACTCGGCTTGTAATGAAAACCTGCAGGCATATGGCAGTCAGTTTTTGGCAAATCACCTGACAGCAGTATTTAACGATATTGTTTTCCAACAGGAACGCCAGAGCTGAGTCCCCCCGATCGTAAAGAGCTGGAGACCAAGCTGAAGGAGCGTGAGGAGTTTCTTCTGCCAATCTACCACCAGGTTGCTGTGCAGTTTGCGGACCTCCACGACACCCCGGGTCGCATGCAAGAGAAGGGCGTCATAACGGTGAGCACGTCTTGCAGGCATGTATTTGCTACATTGTGAGTGTGCAGTATGTGAAAAAGCCCACAGGGGAGTATCCGTCTAGCTGCTGCTGCACCTGCCTGGTGAATAATGTTTGGTCTCACTTGGCTGTGAGACTCATCCTCGTAATTATCTTGTGATGACCCTGGTCAATCACCTCAGAAACCACAGAGCAGCCTCAGGCGGGCTCCGATCTCATCCCGGGCCTTCCCAGTCCAATCTTTCACATACAAACACACACACTCACTTTGACTGCTATCCATCTGTGAAAGACCCCTCTGGCCATGTGAGCAGTGCATTTTGTGCACACAGTATGGACTGGAAAGACTTACCAACTGTAGCGGTCTGCATGTTCAACTCAAGTACATCTGCAGAGAAATCAGTGACCGTAGGTTCTAAAACTTCTCACATCGTCAGTCCACTGCGTTGAACTCTTAATTTACAGAATGACACATTTCTGTAACATTCATTAACCTAATTAACAGTGTTACACTTGCGCAGCCAAAACAAAATGAAAAGACTCCCACATACAATTTTCTTGAACTTGGATTTCCTTAATGAGTTCTATGTCATTGTGGCATCCAAGGGATTGGTTGAGACAGGCAGAAAATTATTCATACCCCCCCCCCCCCCCACTCTTCTTAAATTCAGAAAGAATGAAATGCACTGACTTGTATGTTGACATTTAATAAATTGCAAAACGTAGGCGACAGTAGCGTCTTATAACAGTAGCTGCATTTACATTATTATTTATTTTTGGCTTATCTCAGGATATCCTTGATTGGCAAACATCCCGTCAGTTCTTCTACTGGCGCCTGCGGCGTCTGCTGCTGGAGGACACGGTGATGAGGAAGATCCAGGCGGCCAACAGCGAGCTGACAGACGGCCAGATCCAGGCAATGCTGCGCCGCTGGTTTGTGGAGGCCGAGGGGACCGTCAAGGTAAAAGCCCACCACCTACTTATAGGCTTTGTTCTATAGTCTTTCATTGTTCAGTGACTTTTAGTGGAAGATGTGGAAAACCGTAATTAATATCTCATAGACTTGCATAGTATGTAAACTAGACTTGAATTGAGCTAAAATATTCACAGCATGCATAAATGGTCATCATATTGATGATGATGATTTATTCAGCTTGCACAGATTCTAAACCTATATATGTCTAACGTATGACTCTATGGCAATCAAAGTTAGCCAGCACAGCTTCATTAGAGTGGTCAGTTTGTGGTTCTTTAGAGTTTTATAAAAGGACAAAAATACCATGTAAATACTCCAAACCTCTTGCATTATAATATACAAGTCAAAGAGAGACCTGAAAGATGTGATGAGAATGTGGGCAAAAAACCTGGATAGAATACTACAGTATCTGTTTCATCACTTCCTAGATACACAGCCTCACAACCACACAGACATCTGGAAATTGCTTCTTTTTTTTTTCTTCTCCCATGCGTTAAATCTGTTTCACACCAAAACAGAAGACTGTGATAAAGCATGAGCAACATAGGTGCTTAGACTTGTAATTTGCAATAATTTATTTCATACAGTTTAGGTATCTACTCATATCCAAAGTCATCATATCCAGTCTTCTGGGGAAAAAGAGTCTTTAACTCTAGTTCAGAATTAGCCATTTAATACTGGCTGCAATTTGTCCATTCAGGTAAGTGTGTAGATGCTCAAGTAAACACCCTCTTAGCCTCTGGGAATGATTACAGAGGCTGATTCTTTTTATCCTGAAGCTCCCATTCCTTCCCTTCAAGCTGCACCAGATAAAGAAGTAGTAGGCATTCCTGTTAAATCATCGTGTTGAAATGCAGATGGTCTGATAACTTGCAGTCAATGGAAATAAACATCCCTCCGAGATACATGAAGGCCTTTCCTTCCGGCCCAGTCTCGGTGCTCAGAGGACCAGCAGCAGGGGCGGCAGGAGCCGGACCAGCGTTTTCAGATCTCCCAAAGAAGTGGCCTTCTTGTTAGCTAATATATTATCCCAATCAGGACTGGCTGTCTTAAGCCACAATTAATCACAGCCCTGGCACGTGCAGATAGGAGAGCAACACGCTGTTTCTTAATTAAAAGCAAACAGATTAAAAATGATTAATAAGGGCATTAAATGTTCTTGCGGACCTCAAGCAGGACTGTTCATAAAAAAGGCAAGAGCCCATTAAACCCCTCAGCCCCCAAATCTTTGCTAAGCCCTCCAGCCTGGCTTTGTTTGGGATCAGAGATGCCAGCACTCATGAATACTAATTTTTCCTATCGGGTCCAGTCAACACGACATCGGGGCCCCCACTTTGCGCCTGTCCATCTCCTTTTGTTGTTGTTGATATTTATTTGCCGATTCATGATATTTTATATGTTTTATCCATTTTTACGGCATTTAAGTTTTAATTGTTTCCTTTAATTCCCAATTGTGTGATGTCTAGACCCAATTTACTTCCTTTGAATCTTGCTAGCAATTATTCATCTTCTCTCCTGTAACACCCGCCTCCCGCGTTACACAGGCCTATCTGTGGGATAACAATGAAGAGGTGGTGGCATGGCTGGAGAGGCAACTAGCTGAAGAAGAGGGCGCAAGGTCCGTCGTCGATGAGAACATCAAGTACATCCGCCGAGATCACATCCTCAAGCAGATACGCAGGTGATAATTCTAAACGGTGCAGGTTCAATGCGGTGAAGCGTTAACGCGGTCTTCGCCCCACCTGGCTAACACGTGAAATCTAGCCTTCCTTGCATAATTATGATGTCTTCCTTTTGGTTTCCCCCTTTTTTTTTTATTTTCAGCCTCGTTCAAGCCAATCCAGAGGTTGCCATGGATTCTATCGTGCACATGACCCAGCACATATCGCCCACACAGAGAGCCGAGGTGGTGCGCATCCTGTCCACAATGGAGACGTCGGCCTCCTCCTAGTGGGAGCCCGGCCTCTCTTCCCCCGCCTGGCTGAAGCTCAGCTCAGGCCGCGGCCGCAGCCAAAAGGAGCCCGGCTCAGCCAGACCTGCTCCTGACTGAGACCCGGGCTGAAAACCGAGGCTGGAGGAGCCAACATGATGGGCCTTGGCAGCTGCCAGGTTACCGATGAATCGTTGGCTATGATTCTCACAAAGCAAGAGTTCAGATGACTTGACATCAATTATGACCTTTTGTAAATTGTCTTACGTGCGCTAGATGAATCCGTGTAATTTGCATTCAAGTGCAATTGGGGAAAAAAAGGCGCAAGAAATATCTATTGACGAATATGTAATAATATGTTTGCCGTTTACACAGTTGACCCTAGTGGATGTTGATGCCTCCGTGGACCAACAATGCATTTTGAATGTTTTGTCATATAAAAAAAATGCAGCATGGTTTGTGACATATGCTTGTTAAGATTCGCAAGTGTTTTGATGACCAAGTCGACAATGACAACACATTGCTGGGGGCATTAGCGCGAAAGGGGGTTTTACACTCCTAAGTAGGGAGCACTTAGTTACTGAACAAAGACGAGGAACACTACAACAGAGTTGGACAGGAGAGCCCAGCAGGGAGCAGGGACACGGTCCCTTTTAGACCCCGACCGTTTCACAGTTACCCTGCAGCGAGCGACGGGCAGCTCGCCTCACAACAAAACCACAGCTGTCCCTTCTGTTCACACAGTACACGCATGCTGCTCTAGACGCACTTTACTGCTTCCTGTTCCCTCACACATTTGCACCCAGAATCAAACCTGCAGTTTTAACTGGTGCGTCTCGCATACAAACATACACAAAGGTACACGCACAAAGTGTTACGAAAAAAATAAATACAGAGATGATAATCGCTGAAATGAGCATTAATAACTGTATGACAGTGGGTAATAGCGTTCATGTTTAGAAAAAATATTCAGCTCACCCTTGGGTTACTTTTGGTTTTTGGCAACTAGTGGTTGCTCCAAAAAAGTTTTTGTTTTTTTTACTAAAATATTTTTTTGAATTTGCGCTAATTGGATGGCTAAATCATTAAACGTCTGTGAAATAACAAAGGCTACTGTTTACTGGATTTACATGTTACATAAGATGTGCTGTCTAATTTTCACTGTAATCCACACTAACTGTTCTATTTAAAGTTTGTACCTTTTATGTATATGAAATGTTACTTATTTTTAATATACATTTTTGGGGAAAACCATGTTTGAATCGTATACTACTTCTCTACTTAAGTTTGTTACCAATAGACAGGCAAATGGTGCCAACTGTATAATAATAGAGTACATACAATAGTCGGAAAACGGCGCCATGATGTTGATTTCAATCCTATAGATCAGCGTGTCATACACTCTGCAAAAAATGCAACGTCAGCAATGTGAAATGGCTCTGTGGTCAGTGCTGTGCCTTTTTATGTGACTGTATAGACATGTAGCCCAGTTGCTTTATAAGTAACTGGTTGTTTCCTATTCAAGGATGAAGAACAATTGACAGTGATAAGCTCTAACTGTGTCTGCAAATTTAATAAAGCTTACCCAACTTATTTTGAAGTATGTGTGTTAACTATTTCTGTTTTATTTAGTTCTTTTTTTTTTTTTTTTTTTTTTTAAAGTAAGGCAGTTTTAACAAAACTCAAATTTTTAGGAATTTGCAGTAATTTAATTTGTCAATTATTTTTGTATATTGATGATCCTCAGGACAGATAATCACATCACTGGAAGCCTCATTAATTTCAGCCGTCAGAACAAAGTCTATTACTCTGGAGAGACATTTTCTGATTACTCGAAAATGATAGTCTTCCCATTCCTCAATCCACAGATGATTAAAGTGGCATGTTCTCCCTGCCTTTTTAAACTTCAACAGTATTAAGGAGGATGAAGCAGATCAAACAAACATTGAGGGATCTATTTCATCCTTTCTTTTTTTTTTTATTTTGTCTCGTTCTTTCATTTCATTCCCTTGGCTCTGTCAATTCTTTTACCATCCTACCAACAAATATGTAAGACAAATTGAGTTGCATGCACCCAATACCCACCACAATTATAGGAGGCCCAATAAGAAAATGAGTCATTTGGTGGTATAATTGGAAATGTGCCTTGCTTGGTCTCTCTGGTCTCCCCGAGGGTTTTGCTCATTTGTGGTGCCATGCTAGGCTGGCTAATTCTCCTTCTAATCACAGACGAACTGCAGAATCAGGTTCCACCTCAACCACTGTGGTGGAGGGAACGGGTGTGTTTGGTGAAACTGGCAGGAAACGGCTTAATGTTGTCCTTTCTCTATTTACAATGTGGCTCAGGAGTGTTGATTTATAATAAAATACATACATTTTCATCAACAGTCTTGGAAGGCTTCGTTTGCTTTCTATTGGTTTAATGAAATACCTACTTTTACAACAATGAAACTAAGACGATATATGCAGAATTGATATATATATTTTTACTTTCCGATTGCCAAGCCCCAGTGATGGCTGGTTTCAGGCAGAACTGTGACCAAAATGGAGCAGGGAACAGCAAGAAATATTAATGGGGGGGAGAAAAAAAGAGAAAATCAGTGTCTGCGATGAGATTGAAACGGAGGCATTAAGATAGCGCAGAGGGGAGACTCAATCATGCATCTGAGGCAACCATAATTCCACATTCACCCGTCTCAATGACTTGACAGCACTTGAGAGACAATGCCTGTGACCCAGTTGCAGGATTCCAATTAGCAGGGTGTATGCAACAGTTGAGATGAAAAGAGAACAGGGTCTTTACAGAGCCCCAGGGCTGTCTGATTACTGCCTGAAAACAAGAGTCTTTTGCCCGTGACAAAGAGTAGACCGACACAGAGGGAGTGCCAGGCCCCAGCTGTTCTCATTCTCTCTAGGCCGAGGATTCTGGAGAGCTCATCTCATCTCCGCCTGCCTGCCTTTTTTACATTTCTACTAAGACACTTTTCATATGTGACTTCTGAGTTGAGTAACTGTTGGTAGATTTTCCAGTCCTGGATAGAAACAGATGACCTCTGGGTCATAAGCCTGCATCTGTCGCATCAAGGCAACCTCATTTGTTACGAGAACATTTCTATATTTCTTGGAACCATGTTAAAGTAGTCTTTTTATTATTTAAAATGTATTAAACATGCTTTAAATCTGTTTTTAGTGGACTACGAAGTATATTAACATAATAATTGCATTTTCAATAAATAATAAAGCTTGTGCTAAGGTAAAGTTTACTTAAATCACAGCCTTTTATAAGTTAATACTTGATCATTATTAAGTAAAAATAAAGTATTTTTACAACAACCTAAGCTGTATTTTAGTATACCTATGAAAAGTGTTCTAATTTGAAAAGTTTTTATTGTACTGAAGTATATTTTCCACAAGTCTTACTTCACAGATTTACAGGCATTTTAAGTTTAGATGCTACTTATTATAAGTACATTCTTAATTAAACTCATCACAAGGTCATAAATCAAAAGTTCTTATATCATGTAGTTAAAATTGTTAAATACAGATGATTGATTTTCAACCAAAGTGTACATATAAATCCACATATCCAAAGCCTACTAGCAACTTACTTCACATGGTGAAGCAGAAGGGTATACATTATAAAAAAATATCCATTTCCATTAAATTTAGTACCCAGAGCATGCTGCAATATAGTTTGATCAAACAGACCCCCAGTCTAGTTGGGTTCAAGCTGATTGTCTAATGGGAAGTAAAACACTGTTGTCACAATGCTGGCTTTGTTTGCATACAGTTTTATGATGGTGGTGCTTCAGATTCCCCTATGCATTTCAAGGCGTTCATGATTTATAATGTTTGAAAGACCTAAGTGATGAAGGGCAAACCGAATTTCTGAAAAGCAATTTCCATCTACAGATCAAGAATTAAAATGAATGACGTATTGTATCTTGAATGCAGAGAGGCCAGCGGGCAGCTATAGTCGTGAATCTCTCGAGGGGCAGAGAGGCAGCCTGTCAGCCAGCTGCATGAGAGGCTTAATCTTCAATCTGCGTTTGGAACGTGCCACAGGGGTCAAAGATTACAACACCCTGTGATCATCACCCCATAATGCATACATTCTCATTCTGTCAGAGCTTGGTAAACATTGGCCTGACTAACGGAGCACCAGGACAACAGAGAGGAGGGCTGATTCACAAGCAGACAAAAACGTGCTGCAGACCGAAGACGGAGAAGGCATCAGAACAAGACAGAGGAATCTAAGTTAAAAGCTCATCCCCAACAAAGTGTTTTGGTCTTGGCTTCATTCGAAAATACAGTTTTTATTTTAAAATAATAAACACATCCACCAGAAAAACTCTCCTCAATTGTCTGCTTTTCATCTACAGGAATAAATCAATATTGTGCTGTAGTTGAGTACACAATAACTAGGCTGCTATTTTTCCTAATGCTGCTGCTCATGCACCAGACTGTTACTGTTATTACTGCAACATAGGAAGAAACATAGCTCCACCAATATGGACAATAATAGGCAAAAAGCTCCTTAGCTGTGCATTGCAGACCAGGTGAAGCAGCTCCCTGTACCATACAGCCACACCTCCCCCCCCCCCCCCCCCCCCCCCCCCCCCCCCCCCCCCCCCCCCCCCCCCCCCCCTCCCCGTCCCGACATTAACATTCATGGAGCCACTGGAGTGTGGCGAGCCGCGTAAATCGAGCCAGCGACGAGATGCAGGGATGAGGGGGGGAGAGGGAGGATGGGGGATGGAGGGATGTTTGAGGAAAGGGAGGGGTGGGATGTGGTGTGGTGTGGTGGTGGTGAAGGTTGCCCAGTATGGGATTGTGGGAAAGGTCAGCAAGCAAGGTGCAACGTCTTTGGCCATATATCACAGTTATTACTGTGGGTCATTGACTGGTATGGAAATTAGAGGAGCAGTGACAGGCCCACGTGGCATGATGCTGAAATAGTGGGCAAGGCCGGGCCAACAAGAAGTCACTGCATCTCAGTAAAAGCGGCATTGCTTCGGGGAATGGCAAAAGAAATGGACATTCCCATCAGCCTCAGCTCTACTTAGGCCTAACTAACAAAATCCCAACATGCTAGCTAACAAAGATGGTGAGCATGGCAGTTGCAGTACCATAGACTGTATTTAAGAAGTGGATGTAATAGCCGTGATGTCACCCACTGGCTTGTGGACTGCGGTTTTGAAGCCTCGAATTCGGCATTTTAGCCACAGCCATCTTGGATCCTGACCCTAACTACTCGAGGTCAATGTCTAACCTTAACCAACCATCTCTGCCTCCGTCTCAGCCAGCTACACAAGGCTAGTCTTGTCCAAGACAAGCAGTGGGATTCATAATCTCGCCAGCATACTCATAAGAAGTTATGGTATGCACAGAGATGCTGACTAAAATAGTTGAGCTGAATGCAAACATCAGTCCAGCAGCAGTGCTGTTTGAGAGGTGTGCGACATTAAAATGCATGCATTACAGGCATATCAGCGGAGCGTGGAGAGCCAACTCCCTATGGAAATGTTGGTTTGCTGCTTCTCATAGGGCCCGTGGAAGAGTTTATTTGTGACCAGTGTCCTCTGGCTCAGAAGGACAAAGGCAGCCAACCAGGGAAATCATTGTGCTTGACAACATCACATACAGTAGTTCCATCTGACAGCGTTGGTTTGAAACATTTAAATCAGACTGATGAAGACGTTTTTTCAAGTTCTCGAGAAGCTGTGACTCCAGAACGGTGATGGTGGTGGTGGTGGTGTTGGAGAAAGTAAAGACCGGGAAGGGAGACGGCAGTATTGCTGAGCATGGTCATACTGCTGCAAAAGCTTCTTCTTCTTCTCTGTAATGTATTGACTATCGTTTTGGCTGCAAAAATAAGGCCTACGTTTCAGGTGAATGTGCTTTTAATGTAGCTCTTCACTTAGTGCTGTAAAAGCTTAAAACAAACTTTTGACACTGGAGAAGACACCTGCAACACTTGATCAAACACTGAATCAATATGTGGTGCATTTCCCCTGGTGGCCCCAGAGAAATGGGAGTACAAAGCAGAGGAGGTGTGGACCTGGCAAAAACACTATAGCTCATGAACCCCCCCTTTCTCCACTACTGCCGCCACCCTGGTCGTCAACCCCATTACACACACGCATGCACACATACGTTCTGCAGCGCAGAGCCTTTTCACACTTGAACATCGCGCGCTTGATTGCAAATGAGAGAAGCGGCAATCTTCTATGTGTCTTTGTCATGTCTTTGTTTCGGTGTCCCTACGAACCACAATTACAGCACACAAAGAGATGTCAAGGAATTCAGCCGAGAATGTGTGGCATTGTGTAAAGCCAACCGGGGACTCGTGCCCTCATATTGCATGATATTTCAGACCATTATTTTGCGTGTTGTTATTTGGCTTTTGACGTCTTTTGTCGAAAGCAAAATCATGACTAGTCGATTTTCACAGACTGCCAATTTTGGTTATTATATGATGTTATAAGACATGTATAGAGATATTTAAGACTACCAGCTGTTTGCCAATTTACAAATCATGAATTTGAAATGATTAACCTTTTTAATGTTGATAATTATGAATAATACCAAGCTTTGCACGGGTAGATCATAGAATAATTGAGAACATGTCAAATTGTAATGCATTTTATTGTCAACACCCTCTCTAAAAATGAACAGCAAGTGAAACGCTGATTAAAATCTTAACAAGCATATCTGCCTTGGCTTTTGTGAGTGAATGACTTGTCAATAGCTATAACATGCTGAAATCTTCTCAGCACTTGGCCTTGCAGATTAAGCACTGCAGGAAAAGAAAGTAGGTGGGGAACACTCATGATTCTGTCCTCTTCAACTTTAATCAAAAGTACACTGACGCGCTGCAGCCCCCTCCCTCTCTTTCATAATAATGGGCCGCTAAAAATTCAGGAGGCAGGCTCCACATCAATCACTCGCCAGATTTGAGTCCAATGCAATAAATATGTAAATGAGGAGAAGCCAGTGTCTCGTAGCTTGGAGATCAGCGCAGGGAGGAAAAAAAGGGAAAAACTGTATTAATTGCCCATGGCCAGAGGAATCCTATTACTGTGGGCATTGATTATAAAATTGTATGTGTGAATGATTTTCATGCAGAAAGTGGACTACCAAGCCTACAGCAAAATGTGAAGAAAGAGTCAAATTAGCAAACGGGGCCACATTTTGCGAGTGACTCAAAGGAAACAGCGACGACAAAAAGGCCAAATCTGAGCTCAAATAAGATTTAGATTAGAAAATGAAAAGGATTTCTATGTCAAATTACAATAAAGTATTATCCAATCAAAATCTCTGTCCAGTAATGTTTAACGGCATTTACTTGCATTCAAGATTTACTTTCTCCCTTTCACAGTGTATAGGTGTTTAAGCTCACGAGGCAACCCAGGAGAATGGGGGCACAGGCTGTGATTCTTCTTTTACTCAATTCCATTGAAGTCAAGTCCATTAGTGTTGTGCACTAATGGACTCTCCTCTGGAAGATAGTTGACATTTTCCCACACTACATCATGACGAGGAATGACAAAATGGTTATAAAAAGTCTTTATATGAAGACCTAAAGACCTTTTATGCATTATGCTCACTTTTCCAAAACCAATTGATTGAAACGACATCTAATACCTGACTGCAGACTGCAAACACACAGCATTTAACAAACCGAGCTCACTCTAAGATCAGAGTCATGTTTTGTGAAAAATAATAAAGGGACTAACTGCAAGTAGCTTTCAGCCAAGTCAAGTGCTGCGTATACTAGCAGTCAAAGTGCCCAAGTGGTGGTGATTAGCACTCAACTGGTTGAATTAAGTATTTTCCCTTCTGGGTAAACAGTTCCTTGTTTGACGGGAATTCTCCGATTTTGATGTGTATTATGTATAAAATACAAAATATGTACATACTTTTGGACACTGTTAAATGTGTTCTGCAGTGACATAAACATATGTACTACATGTCACATATCAGAGGACAGATAATCATTATTGTGCGTGGTTTGTCCAACAGTCGCCATAATCACTAGACTTTAATTGATTCGCTGGCCTCATGTTTGACATGCAAATCTCTCTCTTAATCGTGGCATTTTGCTCAGATAAACAGAGATTAGCTTGATTAACAACATAGCATTACCTCCAAACATTTGAAAGTGGTAGGCCTTAATTAACGGAGCATGACCCCATTTAAAACCTTCAGTAAATATTAATATATTGTATTTTTAATGAATATTTAATTTCAAATTCTTCTTTTTGTGTAGCTATACTTGTGCTCTTTGGTGTCTATTAACGTTATCTGGATAAGGGATTTGATATCATTGGTTGATATATATTTCAATAACCGTTCCAACTCCTTAAAGTGTTTCTATACTTCTATCACACTTGATGTAATTTACTCTTAACTTAATGAGGTGGACAAGACAGTGATAACTAAGAATGATATGTTGTAAGAAATGTAGTCGCATTAAACTGAGATATGGGAAATAGACATCTCAAGTTGTTTATTTTTAACAACTCAAAATGCTAAATAGAGCATGTAGTATGTTAAAGTCCACATTTTACTGCATTGCTCAATGAAATGAAATTGAAATGACTCCAACACATAATTCCAACCTCTCTGAGAACTGGAGGTGGCTGCTGAACAACCACTCTGGGATGTAAAACTCTCACTCTTTTGTCACTTTCACTTTGTCACTTTCACTTGATACTGTATCATGTATATGATCTACTCATTTCCACTGATTCCCCACAGTTACAGTTGGATCAGCATCAAATCTGACACACAATTCAAGAATTACTGTGCCTCAAATCAAAACAACTACAGCTCCCAGTGCATTCAAAGTTCAATCAGCTTCAATCAGCTTTTGAGAAAGGACGATGTAACGCAGAAATGCACTGTGAAATGAAGCCATGTGGAACAGATAATAATCCCGGAGCGAGATGGGACTGGTTGGAGTAACAACCACCAGCTGATGAAGGAAATGGTGCCTCAAGCTTTTCCCCCATTAGCAGCTGGCCCCAGAAAGTCCGTATCTAACTGGACTCCATTTGTTGAATTTGTCTTTCAACAGCAAAATTATGTTATTTCCAGGGGAGGTTAGGGTCTAACTACAGAAAGGGTGAGTCTGATGATATCTATATATTTCTTACTGTCAGCAAATCCCATGAAAAGACCAAAACAACAAGCAAATATTGACTGCGTAAAGCCGGACATATCTTTATTCCTTTGTGCCCGAGAGCTCCATTGTTAAGACACATCAATGAGCAACGCTGGGTGACATATTCCTTCATTGACATGAACACAGGCGCTGTAGTTATCTCTGCCAGGTGGATCATGCGATCGGTCGTGCGCATACGTGAGTGGGTGAGTGACGGTGCACCTCTGTGTCTGTCCGTGCTACTCTCGCATTGTGCTGCAGCAAAATGCAGGACACTTTGGGTGGCATGCTCAAGGACCTCTCATGGTTGCGGTTACTTACACTTTCTCAAAACACCTTTTATTGCCTGTTTAGGTTGGGTTTGTTAAGCGGCTAACAGCTAATGGACCTACCATACACACACATGCTGTAGCTCTCTCGGCCGCTTTGGCTCGCTTTTATTGGTTTGAACGGTGTGTTTGGCCAAGAGTCTTGTTTGTGAGTTTGAAAGGTGTATATGTTTTCATACTGCCTTATAATGCCTTACATCCCCTTCGGTGTCTAGACGGGGGTTAGCCAATTGTGGGTTGTATTCATTCAACCATACAACACAGCAGTGGTTGTTGCAGATATCAGCCCTCTGTGGCATTTATTTTGCTGAAATGCCCTATTTACTCTAATTTGAGTAATGTTTTCTAAAACCTAAAGTACCAAAGTCGAATTGAGCTTTTATTTAAACCGACAATGGGCAGGTTAAGGAAGATGGAAAGTATGAGATGGACTAACTTTTTGGTTTTGGTCTGTTCATGGGATTTGTTGACAATAACAAAAATATAAATCATTGCCAGCATTATCCATTAATTTCACCTCTTTCGTGTGTCTGGTGTTCATTAAGGGTGTGTTGTACAGAACTTTGGGGATGTGTTGGCTTCATTGATATAGGTATCAGCTTGCTTGTCCAACATCATGCTTGGATTAAGTGATGAACTGATGAAATATCAAGCCCAAATGGAATCTTAAAAACATCCCAATAGAACCAAATGTGAGAAATAACGGATCCACATTTATGTTGTCCAGTAGTTCCCGTTTTGTGACTTCTCTCTCCTGCCCCTCCCCCAAACAGCCTCACTGATCTGCTCCTTCAGCCTCCTGCTTCACTGCCCAGTGGTTCAATATTCAGCGTTTGTCCCGTCCTCCTTTGTGCTGCTCTCACTTTTCCCTGACTCTAAAATATCCACTCGGTCATCAGCCTCTTCTTCACTACCAACTGAAATTACTTTTCATTTTATACAAGCTCATGGACAATTGCCAGATACATTAAAAAGGCAATTTGCGTAATGTAAACACACATGCACACAGACTCACACCATGCAGTATATTATATGCTTAATAACTTTACAATTAAACAATTTGTCTCTGAAAGGTATCTTATAATAGAATGGCTATGTTGTTGTTTGTTCTCAGTGTTTGAGGAACCCCATCATAAACTCATTGGATATATCAAGAAGAAAACAAGCAAAATAAAATAGCATTTTCACATCTGTGGTGTTGTGTGTTCTTCCCTCACAGTACTGAGCAGACATCAGCCACTCTATAAACCCGACAGCTCACTAACATTTGCAAAGTGATCCGAAAAGAATGCTGACCAATTGCTCCTGGATTTGAAAGTTCATTGATTGCTGGCTAGATGTTTCGTCTGGATTAGCCAACACTGTCAGTAACACCACAATGAGCAGCCCTAGCTTTGTTGACTGTGCTGCAGCAGACTGCTCTTTATTTATTTTTTAAGAAAACCTCTCCATGAAATACATTTTAAAAATCCTGAATCTCCTTGTCAAGATGTTTGCATTATAAATGTTTTGGGTAAAGAGCTCCCATTTAGCAATCTGTAACAATGGAAATACTAAATGTTACAGCAATTAAACACAGGTAAACTGGGCATATTGTTAAAGGTGATCTCTATCGCAGAAAAAAATGTTATGTGACACTCAATACATTGAATTAGGAATAATTAAAAGTTACAAGTATACGTTTATGTGTTATATTTATTTAGATAACTAAGTACTGCCACTGGTTTTATCAGAACACAAGGAGAATGATAATGAAAGTTCCAACACTGTTTGGAAATTAAGTTGCTTCTTTAATTGATCCCCTATATATACTCAACAAAGCCCTGTGCATTACACATTTGCAAAGTCAAGAATCCCCCATACTTGAAAGAACAAATACTATATTTTTCCCCCCAAAATGATTAACAAATAAAAACGATCAATATGTGTTTTATTATACAGTGAATGGTCGTAAACATCGGTCTCATAAACTTAATTGGAACAATCAAGTATGTCTCATAAAAACAACATTGCTGCTGCTGGCAGTGTGTGAGACCATCAATGTGAGTGATATGACATTTTGATCCATTAAGACAAAACCAGTTTGATTCTCGGCTGTTCGGCTAACTGAGCTGCAAATGAAATGTTTTTACTACAAACATGCTCAGATAATTAGGAGAGGAAGTGAACACTTAGAAAACGCTGCATCTCACAACTAAAAAGGTGCAAGATTTTGCCGTGCGTTCATTTGGCAACGGTTTATTAGTATTCTCTGTGTATTTTTTGTGTTTCTTTTAAATGAGGACATAGTACAAACTAGCACAGTGAGTGAAATAGAATGGCTACAAAAGTTTGGTTGGTTTGCATTAAACAGGTCTGTCCATCGGTTTTATACAATGCTGATATTCAAACCCCTGAATACTGGAGCTTTAAGTAAACAGTTGACTGTTCTACACTTGTCCATCATTCTGTATATAACGTTGGACTCATGTTAAAGTCAAATCCTTTTCTGTTACATATAAAATGTTCAGATTAATAAAGATATCCCCTTGAAGGCAAATATGTGTTGGTAATGAAATAATTGAAAAAGGGAAATGACTAACAAATAAATAGAAAAAACAAACAAAAAACAATGTTTCCACAGTCCTGAGAGAGGTATTTGGTCAAATGTATTGAACATCACAATCATAGTCTGTTATTAAATGATAAAATCTTGTATTACACATGAACTCATGAATGGAGGGTGCTGTTTGTCAGTTTGCGTAAAACACTGAAAGGTGATAGAAAAGAATTCTGTCATGCACCTTCAAAATAACATTTCGTGGACAATTGCGTCAAATATGTGGCAAACCCTCCCCCTCCCCCCTCCCCAAAAAAACAGATTCTGCAGCATATAAATATGTTTGTTTATTGCTTGATCAATGAGGCCCAGCACTGTGAATGTATTAATGACTCAAATTCACATTAAAACAATCTATTGATTGGCTAGTCAATAAACAATTATACCGACATACAAATATAGAGATTTATAAATAGTTAAATAGAGCTCAACAAAAATGCAAGCAGATAAATAAATAGATAGATAAATAAATAAATAAATAAATAAATAAATAAATAAGTGTATTTAAATAAAGTATTAAATAAATAAATAAATAAAAATATTTGAAGTTGATTTGCCTTCAAAATCCAAGTGTGCCATGTAGTTTGGTGTCGGCCGGTTTACCAGACAGTGCCTTCGCTCATTTCTGAGGAGGGTTGTGACAGCTGGTTGGTGTATCCGTTGTCACTGAGGGACACAGTCGTGTAGGGTGTGCTGGGGCCACACATCTCACTGGAGATGCTGTGCATTGAGCCCGGCATATTGGGCTCTGGACTGGGTGAGTCCGCAGGATGGTGAGAGACTGTGTCAGAGAAACAGTGCACCTCTCCGGGACAGTGGTGCCCTGGATGGTGGTGGTCCATTGCTCCTAATGGGGTGCCAGCAGGGACAGAGGAGGGCACAAAGCCCAAGTCTGCAGGAGTCTGACCATGGGACGATGGTGGGCCTTGGTAGTACTCATAATTCCCTCCTGAGCCATAGTATTCACCAGGATAGTCTGCATGCACATGGATATTGGGATTAGTGCACATGTATTAGGATTTAAATAGAAATGTATGAACAATACAAAGATATTTTTTTTAAATATTTTGTTCTGGAGTTTTTAGAGAAATCAACAGACTCCACAGAGCTCAATAAAGGATAGATTTATTACATTATAGGGACTACATTAATCTTAAGGAGCACATTTAATTGAGATTAGTAAGCACATCCATCAAAAAATACTTTTAATTGCAAGGGAATTATCAACCTTGCACCCCCAAAACATACAGCTCACCTCCATAATAAGAGAAGTGTCCAAGCTCCTCTGCCTCCAGTCTCTCTCCCAGCGCCCTCATCCGCCTCTGGCCGCGGAAAAACACGTGTCTCCGGCCGCCCAGAGAGCTCAGCTGCTTCATGCGTCTCTCTTTGGACCTCCGATTTTGGAACCAAACCTATCGGACCAAAAAAAAAATTAAATAGAAAATGATGAAGTGATTAGACGAGAAGCGTTAAAGTGACACAAGCAGTAAAGCAAAAAAAAAAAAAGGGGCATACCACAAGAAAAGACGTCCCCCTGTACCTGTTTCTGCCTCGCGGGGCCTTATGAGTATGAGTCACGTTTTCGAGTTCCTCGTTGCGTGAACATTGTATATTTCGATAATCAAAATTTGTAAATTTCTTCAAATAGTTGCTTGCACTTCTCGCCATAAAAATGGAAAAAAGACTTCGGGTTAAAGAAATGATCACATTATTAGGCTGTCTAGAAGTTGGAATAAGGATTTGTTTATTATTATTTATTGCGTCAAAAGCAAATGTGAACGTGTAACCATTTTGCTCACAGAAACACAATTTACCTTTAAGCATTTTGATGTCGAAAACGACGCGTCAATCCAACAGGAAATTGCATCAGGGGAGCTTTTTAAAAATGTCCACGTGGACAAGAAGCTAAGTGAGTCCTGCTTTTAAAGGTTTTAGGAGCACAATGGGAGTAAAGATTATGGATCAAATTGGTTTGGAAACCCTATTTGAATCAAAAAGGGGGGAAAAAAAGCATTTAGGACCAATCCCCTAAGAGTGTGGCCAAAAGTCCCCACTCACTGTTTTTTTTCTTTTTCTTGTGTGTACATAAAAGCTTTTTGGTGCGTTTTGGTTAGCCTATATAATATAGACTGTGTTTATTCTCCGTTGTGTTGGTTAACCTGTTAAAACACTGACTGCGGATGGAACCGAGGTGTCCTGCAATGGATGAAGATGGATCAGCAAATGTCACTCACGGTGTCAACTTTTTTCTTTCGTTCTTTTACTTCTTTTAGCCGTTTACCTGGATGACTCTCATGGTGAGGCTGGTCTCCCGCGACAGCTGCTCCCTGATGTGTCTGGTGGGTTTCGGCGTGGCCGCGAAAGCCGCTTTCAGGATCTCCAGCTGCTTGGCTTTTATGGTGGTCCGAGGCCCGCGTCGTTTCCCGACGGCGCTCTGCTCTTCGTTCTCGTTGTTGTTGTCTTTATCGGATAAATGTCCCGTTTCCGAGTCCTTCCCGTCGTCCTGCGGGTCCTGGGAGTCCGGAGAGAGACTCGGGTCGCTGCACGTCGTGACTGCCATGAGAGTGTGATATGCTGTGTGTTAGCACATGGGGCTGAGAATCTAAATCATCCCCGCAAAACCCTCCAGGAAAACCGTGGCATTTCTAAAGTGAGTTATTAACATGGCAGCAATTCTAAATATGTTCATCATAAAATATTATATTATCGATATTCGGAATAGCCCACTTTGATGGTATCACTATAAATAAAATACACCAATTTGAACTGTATTTTTTAAAAAGGATTAGACCTGAAGATCTGATGCTGCTTCTGCTGATAATAATAATAATAATAATAATAATAATAACAATAATAATAATAATAATAATAATAACAATTGATTAGAGATATTTTCAGAACATTAAACAATGGCTTCATGAATCACCTGAAAGGAGGATTGTGTCTTTTCCATTGTTATTCTGATAGTCCTCCTTACAAACAAACTTGAACTCGTCCAGGATGTACAGTTCCTCTCCGGTGGACAGCTGTTTGTTACACATCACACACGTGAAACAGTTCAGGTGAAACACTTTGCTCTTGGCCCTGCGGACAAGATCACTGGGTAAAATCCCTTGGGCGCAACCGTCACACTTGGTCCCAAACGTCCTGTTGAAGAGGGAGAGCAACAGTCAGGGGGGAAGTTTCAGCTGCATGCATATGTTGTAATGACTGAGATAAGTTTTTTCTTTTTTCTTTTTTTTTAAACTTGTGTAATGATGGGTCCACAACACTGAGTTCAATTCTATCAGAGGACAATAGTGCACAAAGAAAAAAAAATATGCCTCGTAATGTATTTCAATTCAATTCATTTCAGAAATAATGTCTAAAATGTAAAGACTAATCTTAAATAACGTGAAAAAAATATGACAGTAATATAATAATCCCATTATTAGTGCAAATCCATCATAGTAATCACACGTGCAATAGGGGCTTGCAGAATAGCAGGTCGATTATAGCCTAAAAGGCCTACTGTAGAGAAATACATACCATGTTGTTTTTTCTTAAATAAACAATTTTTATATGTAATACAAATAAATCTAATAAATAAAAAACTGAACTCCCTCAGTGTTTATGGAACCCCTAATTGAACACAGTCCAGTAGTTTTAATACAACAGGCCCCATCAGCGTTTGATCAACATCATTCTTTTCTTTGTTTTGAGCATTGACATTGTTTTGTTTATTTTACCTTGGACTGAATCTATTTTATCGGCTGAAAAAAAACAAAACATTTGACAGCAGTTTTATTTTTTTCTTCCGTTTTGCTGTCGTTGTAAATACTAAACCACAAACACTTTGAATGCTTACCTAAAGAAGTCATTCTTACAATACAGTCTCCCTTCTCGTGAAAAACACTTCTCTGTTAAAGTGCATTTGCATTCGCAGCACTGGACACATTTGATGTGCCATGGTCTGTCCAAAACTTTGAGCAAGAACCTATCAAGAATAGGCTTTTCACAGCTGGAACACTGAAGCATTGTCCGGAGTTATTCCCAGCCCGGTGTGGGGGATATATACACTACTCTGTGGGTTTTCTTTCTCCAACGTCCCAGTCACCTCGGTGTTGACTTGCTTGGGGTATGATCCCGGAAATCCAACGTATCCAAATTAATCGGAATAATCACATCACCATCCGTGAGATGAAATGCGGCTCTTCTGTTCCACGAGGCAACAATCCACATGTGGCCGACAGCTCCAAATGAAATGTTGACTGTTGAAAAAACAGCATTTCTGGTACAAAATTATAGGCTGGAGATCATCGCAGGCCCATCGAGATCATCTGAAGTGTGCGAATCTACGGGTGAGCACAGAAAAAAAGACAACCTACCCACTGTGCGATGTATCCCGAGTGGTGTCTAAAGTAGAGAAAAATAATGATGACATGCTATCAGTGCGCTCAGCCTTGTCATTTGTGTCCCATTTTCCCTCTGATGAGCTCTCAGTCTGAGAGAAACGCTGTAATGAGCGCACCTCTTAAAGCTCAGCCTATTGCCTATTAAGAGACGTGTGACGTCAGCTCCACGGCAAACCTATGAGCAGCCTTTTCAATTCACTCCACCACATGCACTTCAGTGTTATGTAAAGGAAGAAGTACAAAACTATGGTTATAATAAAATAAAATAAAATAAAATAAAATAAAATAAAATAAAATAAAATAAAATAAATAATAATAATAATAATAATAATAATAATGAATAAAACAATAATTCAACAAATTATTTGTCTATGTCTGGGAAGAGACGCAGAGAAACAGGTAGCACCAGAACTTTAGATAAAGACATGACATTAATGCTTAATTATTGAAAATGAAAAGGGTCCAAGGGAAGTTTTCTGGCTGCCCAAGGAGCTAGCGGTAAAAATAAAAAAAATATCGCCACCCTCCAACAACGCTCTCATTACAATAATAACCATTTTCTATCTCAAGGATAGCCTGCTGAGGGTCGATGATGATATCATGAGAATAAATTATTCCCTGGGTTGTGTGGGAGAATTAGACTACATCACGGGCAGATGACAAATGATCAGCAGGCCCTATCCCTTCGGTTTGGGGAGAGGACAGATGAACATGCCCAACACAAGCTTTTCACATGGATGAGTGTTGCGCCCCAACATTATACTTAATTTCGTTGGAAAGGACACGGGTCACTAATGGTTAGGAACTCTGGGCGATATGCTGTACTCTGTTAGATGTTATCGCACCGTGTTGGTGCACTGGTGAAGGAGATAGCGCGTTTCCCCGAACAAGCTCCCAGCTCTGGTAGTCCCTGATATCTTGTGATATCTCAGCTCCCGACAGATCACGTTAAACGCGAGTGAGTGAGTCAGCTTTTTCCTATCCAGATTTTGTTTTTGTTTTTGGGGGGCTAAATGCAAAACGTAATCAGATGATTCATTTCACAGCCGATAGATCATATATCAATATGTTTGTTAGTGTCAATGGTTGCATGTGTGCACGTGCCTCTGGTTTCTATTTCAATTTTTTTTCTAATTTCTTTCCAATTTTTTTTATTTTACATTTGAAACTGTAAGTCTAGCTCCAGCAATTATTCAAAATCAATCAAACAAAAATATGGACAAAGGATACGTTTTTTTTTTATTTCTTTAATCCTTGAACCCCAATGTCCTATCTAAACATTTGCCAAAATGTCCCATTGGAATGTGAACATGAAAAATGTATCTGTTTTCTGTTATTCTTAAATTATTCGGCAACCCCAGGCTTCCATTTCAAGTTCGCAGTGTATTTTGAGAAAGCTGAAAAACTGAGCTACACTGAAAGACCTTTTTGTAACTTAAATTCACACAGACTTTCAGATCTTTTTATTAGATACAAATGTCTGTGTAAAGTAAACACAAAATAAACCGTGAGCTCATACTGTATATCCTAAATGCACCACAAGTAGTTTATGCCACCAGTGGGTGCTTTGGACATGCTTTTAAAGCATGAACAACACCTCAATGGACTCTTAAATACTAACAATACACAAATGACACGATAGAATGAAGAAAACAATCTCTGCAAAAAAATGATGTGTGTGATTTTGTCTCTTTTGGTGAATGACTCAAAGTTAAGTTGAACATTATTTACTGTCAAACACAATTGCCAAATATGCTTTTATTCAATAAAAGCTTTGTTAAATGCATGGCTCCATCCACACTATAAACAATGGTGGTGCACACATCCGTGCCAGGAAGATTTCCAAAGAAAAAGGCCTCATTTTACATTGTCTGTCCTGTTTGTGAGCATAGCATATCCTCTTGGTTCCTCACATATTCTGTGTGATGCTAACAGCATTAACCTACAGATTACTAATTGTAAATGCTTAATACTTCTCCTAAATCTACTCTGTTCCACAAACATGATCTCAGTTGCCTAAATGTAACAGTGGGTGACAATGGAAAGACCAGAGGGGAAAGTAATTATCCTAGTGGTATCCTAAGTGCGAGTTGTGTGTATAAGTGTCTCCTTCTGGGTTTGTGTTTCTCCATTAGAGGTGTTGATTAGAAGCCTAGCCCAGTGAGCTGGCCCCCTGCATCACTCCAACACACAAGAGGTCTCTGTGCAGCACTGGATTCTGGCAGGGTGCACGCTGTTTGTTTTGGAATGAAAAAAGCATGTCATTAGTGTTTGTTAATTGCAGCTAATTGGCCCTAACAAGATGAACAGGCCACCCACTGGGACCGTTCATACAAATAATTTGCAGAAAACAAAATTAATTACTAGATGCTAATTAAAGTCAATTAAAGCTGATTAGGTAGTGGTGGAATGGGGAAGTTATAGACGGGAGGGAAATACCTGGCAACACAATATGGCAGGGCAAATACAAACAGAGAGCTCCCCACTGTGAAACAGAATGGCCTTTACCCTTTCACTCCTTGTTTGTGCTGAATGCAGCTTAGTCTCAACTGTTCCATCAGAATCTCACCTAAGGAAAGTGATAACACGATAACTGCCTAATAGGATGAGGATTACACTTGGCAAAAGTTCGATCAAGAAGACTCAGACTTGTCGTCTGCCTCATTCACTCGCTCCTTCTAGTATCCTATCAGTTTGGAATTTAACAGGCAATTGGCTCACAGTTTTACATCCTTTATTGGTCTTCTGTACTGTTTGGTATGGCGTACATATATTATATTTTGCTCAGCCTTGGTGGAAGTATGTTACTGGATAAAAAAGAAAAAAAGTAAAAAAAACTCAAGTAGCTCAAGTTTTTTTAGAATAATTATTCATCTTAAAAAGAGTTTCTTGTAAAATGTTTTATCATTGTGTCCTGAAAATGTCTTTTACTTCACTTAAATTGAAAAAACTCCATGCAGATTGTTGAAAGTGTACCTTTATTGTAAAAGTGCATCTCAACTGTTTAGTAGAGGCTCATTAATGAAGAATGTGTGGCCAGATGATTCAAAAATGTTGTTAGGATCAAAAGAAACTTAGAAATGCAAAAATAATTAAATTTCCATTGTTTTTTTTTACCTGCTTGTCTTGTGTAATACTGAGAAGTGTTTCTAATATTACGTTTACCCAAACATTTAAGTATAATGCAATACAATTCAACAGCACCACAAACTACAGCCTCTTAAATTAAAGTTGACCCAACACCTCTTTGAAACAGATATAATGTTACAACCTGTATGAAGGTAGGATGTATTGCAGGGCTATGGTATCACACCACATTAGTTTCTTAGCTCATAAACTGGTGACTGAGAATGTGTGGTACCAGTGTCTCTAAGTGGCATTAAGCACAGTTTAATATCCATATCTGGCCAAGGAACATACCATCTGCACCCTCCCTGCTCTGAGTCAACTGACCTCCTGCCTGCACTGTTTTTTAGAACTGAGAAGTGGAACAGCATGGCGTGGCATTTGCAGTGCTCAGCATACAACACAGAGCTATACTGTCTTTGAGCATTCTGTGCTCGAGTGAATTAACATAATACAGGTAGCATGGAGAAATGCAAGGAGAATTCAGAGGTACTATCATGCAGTATGGGTTGAAAAAATACAAAGTACAATGACTGGTTTTTACACATTTGACAATAGCAACAAATGGTGAATATGATGGTCGAATTTACAGGTAACAAATTACAAAAAGGTAGTTCCTCTATGCAAAAACACACATTACTAAAGCAGGAAGAGCCATCAATGCCGGGCTGACAGCCACAGAGCGAAGGGTAATCTATATTGACCACCTCTGCACTGACTTGCCAAATCATATCAGGGATTTGTCTCATTCACACACGCATCGCCATCAATCTAACGCCTAAAAATGTATATTACTGATGGTTTTCACTGGCACCATTACAGCAGTACCTATACTGGCATGGAGGGAGTGGGAGTCATTTTCTCTACAGAGGCAGTCCACATTAAGCTAATGTTAAAAACTCTCTTGTGTAGAATCACACAGCTGTTGTGGAAAATTCATCAAGAAATGAATCCCTCCGATCATGGTTATTTTGTGTTAGAATACAGTACACCGTTAAGAATAATTCTTCTTTCATCAAAGCAGTGCTGAGGTGGCGAGCTATGGTCATTTCATGCACACGGGAGCTGGTAAAATGCTATTAGCGCCGGGTGCAGCGAGTGGTGGGGTTCGAGCAGTATCGCGTTGTTTGCACGAGAGAGTAAGAGGAGGCGGACAGAGGTGGGAGGGTTGGGCACCTACCCCATATGAGGGGACAGAGAGTGATCTGCCTGAGGGGCCGTTCAGTGAAAGGGCCCAAGGGACAGAGTGCCCGCGGCCCCCGGCGATGATGGTGATTGATGCAGGCACAATTCAGACACCCCAGACGCTGCAGCAAATTAAAAGGCTATTTTGTAAAGTTGTAAAGGAGCAGAATGGCAAAAGGGGAGCGATGAGCCCCTTGCTCTGTCACACCATCAGCCTCTGTTTGGTTGCCGTGGTGTCATCAGTCCCTTTGGGAGGAGAGCTATTACAAGCCTTCCATGCTCGCTCATACTGCACCGCTGATGCTGCCTGTGCACATATGGGAGTGTGTGTGCGTGTGTGGAGGGACGGTAAATATGGATCCATGCACACGAAAGAGACTGTAATGCTATCCGGGAGTCAGTAGATGAAAGTCAACAGGAAAATATTGAGGAAGCATCCTTGGGGAATTTAGAATTAATATTATATAACCCTTTTTTAAAAAGTTCTCAACTAACAAGAGTGACAGCAGCAGTGCTTCCTCCCTCTGGCGCATTAGCTCCTTATCTGTACATGATTTACAAATCATTTATCCTCAATTTGAATTTAATTGACCTGGCTGACCTGAGGATGCACCCATTGCTGGGTGTGTGGGGAGAGGAGATAGTGTCAGGCTATTGGCAGACCCGCCTTCGGGGAGGACGGCTCACATGCCAGAGGTCAAACCGGTGTCAAGTGGGGAGTGAGGCCAGCTGAGCTGCCTTGGCCCACGCATTGTGCTCATCACCGCAGCTGCTGTCAGTTATCAAGAGGGTTCGCGAAGAGGAGGCACAGAGGGCCGGGGGTGGGGAGCGCAGGCTGCGTTGACAGAAAGGAGCGTGCTTGTGTGTGGGTTTCGGGGAGGGGGGGGGGGGGATTGTTTGTTGGAGCTTGGGGGCATATGGTCCTACCACCGGAGGGAAAGGGCCCTTTTCCACGCAACACATGCCAAGTCTCTCACAAGCAGGTCACCTGCTTCCCATCTCCAGGCTGCTCAGAAGAAACATTTGGAATGGTTCTAAATGTGGTCAGTTTTTTTTTGTTGTTAAAAATAAAGAAGTTTCTGTTCAAAATAAAAAGTACACGAGATAGTCAACAAGTACTGTACATTGAGGGCATTGAAACTATTAATATAGTATACAAATAATGACAAAATGATTAAAATAATACACAAATGTTTGAATGTATGAAATAACAAAGTATGATTAAAAAGAGAAATGAGTTAGGAGAAGAAAAATTTGATTGTAAATTTCCACAAAGAAAACTAAAAACAAGTTCCTCATCCTTTATGTTGCTACTGTGATTTCACTCACTGGAGATGTATTTCAGGCTGGAGTGTAGAGGCTCGATTCTCAGACCCAGCAGCCCCGGGTGAGGTATAATCAGCCTTACTGCAGTAGGGTCACGACTCTTGCTGGAATGGCTTGACTGGCCTGTAGCAGCTTATCACTCGCTCCCACTCTGCCCAGCCCCATCCACTGAATACTGACAACTAGGAGGGGGAGCCCACTGTATGAATCGATCTGCGCTCACACAGATATGTCCCGCTAAGAGGTCACCAAGGCTGGGTAATATGTACACTGCCGAGTCAATAGGAAAATATTAGCCAAACAGCTTAACAGAGAGGGAGAGGGCGGGTGGGGGGGACACAGACACTGCATGCATGAAAGGATGCATGTGTCAGACATCCCCAGTCTGCCTCCCCTGGTGCATCTGTCAGTCTCTGATCTCTGAGTTGTATGCAAGCAGGGGAGTCGTGGCTGCGGCATTAGAATAAGACTGCAGGAGTGCCGCAGACAGACTGTGTCCTGATGCTGCCGCCCACCCTTGTCTTTTCAGCTGGGCCTTCTCATGCTCACCCTTTCATTCCAGCAGCTCTTTGGGACCGGGCTCGTCCCAATGCACTAAACAGATGGGCGTCTCACAAAGGGCCGTGCTTCTTGGCAAGCTGGTGTCCTACATGGCTGATTACACCTAAATACCAAACCCAGGATTGATACAGTGACTCGCGGTGGCGTTGTGCAAAGGGGTTACAGGGCAGACAGAAAAAAAAAATATATATATATATAATAATAATCTAGGTTGCAACCTGCAAATATTCATTAATACCACTACTGCTACCTTAGATGAGGGGTTGAGGAGCTGCTGGAAGACATCATGCATGGCGATCAACAGTAGAAACCAACATGAAGATAGATTGACATATTTTATTTGCTTAAAGATAATTTTAAGTTAACAGAGCAATATTTTTTTTTCTAAATACTCAAGACATGCAGTTACAGACTTTGAACTGACAAAAAAGGGGGAAAATCCAACTAAACTTAAGCATCACTGTTTATTTAAATTCAGAGAGCGAGAGATCAAAGCATCATAGTCAGTGAAATCCCCATTCTCATAATCCTTCTTTTGCAACATCATTCACTCTTTACTTATTAAACAGCTTATTTCGAACACACCCGTTGGTCTATAATTAAGTTATATATCATGTCCAAACCTTTGGTACATACACAGGTGCCTCTTCCCTAGTGAGCTGTGAGCAGTGTTTATTTCTCAAATCCAGTGTTTCCCTTCTCACTGATAGGAGTGATGTCACTGTGTGTGTGTGTGTGTGTGTGTGTGTGTGTGTGTGTGTCCATGTGCAGGTGCATCCTCGTGTCCATTCTCATCTGCGTATGTGCACAAGAGATAGAGAGCAATAGAAAGAAGGAAGCGAGTACATGCCTGTAGCCAGACTATCCACATTTTTAATCAACATAAAAAAAAAAAAGAATAACAAACCAACAAACTGGGCTCCTTATCAGCAGCTGTGTCCTTTCCTTCCTCTCAGACTGCCCTCCCATCCCTGTCTGGCCTCCCAGATATGCTAATCGCTATGTAAGAATATCCTGTTGGATAATTACCATACATTACCCTGTGCTCATCTCCGGATTAATTCTTCATGTGCATAATCGCATTTGGGCTCCTTTTCCAGCCCAATGTTAAAGGTGAAACGTGGGTAAATACAATTTATACCGGTCGTACATTATAGTATGGAATGTATTACCTCCAGGATATTGTCTGCAGACTGAGATGGCTGAATGAAGAGGATTATCTCTTCAAACATAAACTGTCCAGACTGCTGGTTTTTAGAGGGTTGTAAAACCATCACCAGAGGCTGTTTTCAGTGGTGGATATCCTGGTATCATCCTTTGTTATTTGTTGGTTTTATATTCATGTTTTGTATTGATATCTTACAGTGCAACTGTCAACACAAAATACCAAATTTCAGCATGAATTAAGCTTTTTGTTTTTATTGTCTTATTCAGCGGTACACATTTACAAATTCAAATACTCGAACTGTATTGATCTTTTAAATATATTTTTTCACACAAGCTGTATAATGTAAAAGTATCAAACAACCAAAAGCATGCAGCCAAATAATCATCAGCATTCTTCATATGTCATTCTAAATGTTCAAGAACCTACAATTTGCAAGAAACATCATATTCCATTTAACATACAGACTGAGCGATAGGACAAGACCTAAATTCTGTGTCATTCAACTTTCCATGTTATCACAGCCATTGACAAATCCTTAAAGCTTCAGAATAAAATTGTTGGAGTCATTACAGAACACTTTCCAAATCACTTACAGACATTTAAACACGTTCTGAAAATGTGGCACAGGAAATGTGTCAGGTTGGTAGACTAATCAATGCATTCTCTTCACGTGATGCTGCACATGGAACCATCCCCTTTATTGAAAGACCCTCCCCTATTTTTATATCTCATTTGAATATATTGAGTGAGCCATCTGTAAGCCATTTATCTACATCAAAAAGCCGTTAGAATTGCCGTCTCCTCCCCCTGGCCCTGCCTCCAGCCCGGTCGGCACATACAAATCAACACATGCATGCATATGTTGCTGCAAGCAAGCACACACATGCACAAATGATTCGTCCGACATGCCTCAAAAGCCTTGATGTGTCTTATCCCCACACCCAGGATACATTTTTAGCACTCTCTTTTTTATCATCTTTCAGCCCTGCAACAGGGTCAGTAGATGTCCGTCTGACATTCACCAATAGCCTTCGTCATGGACACAGGAAGCTGTTTTAATATGATCCTCCTGACAACTGATGCCGACGTCTCTGTCTGCAGACCTTTCCACAAAGACCTGCTGTGGCGGTTGCACACATGACCCTTGTGAACGCAACATAAAAAGCACTATTGCAAGAGTAATGACCAAATTTAACACTTTGCCTCAGCACACCTGGGTTCCAGACAAGGACCGTATATTTCCTCTGACAGTCCCAACATCTCTGCAGAGCGCAGCCAACCAGAACTTAACTGGCAGGGTCAATATCCCTGGAGAGAGAGGAGTACTTTGAAGAAAATAGTGCATTTGCGGGCTCTCATTTGTGGCTGCATAAAGGCCCAGAGGGCAGAGAGGAGGACAACGAACAGAGCTCTCTGTAAATTATTATAGCTCTGGAATGAGACAGTAGACAGCAGTATGAAAGTGTGTTTTGTACAAGTAGACTTGTTATTAGAAATTGGTCAGGTAAGGTAGATTATCTCCCGCTTACATTTTCAATGCTGTCTGCAAATAAGGTCTAGAAAGTCACATATCTTTAGATGTTGTGCATTAAATGTATGGTTTCCTTATTGCCATGCAAACAAGCCATAGTTGGAGAGATTGATATTAAAACCTTTCTATTTCAGGCAAAGAGAGCTGGATAATTGTCCGCTGATGTCAGTGAGCAGCAATGGCTTTAATAGCCTGCAGGGCCCGAGGCAGAGGCAGAAGTCTTCATTCAGCCCCTACAATGCTAATGTGCTAATCTGTTTCCTTCCAGCACGCCCGAGGGCTTTACACAGCATTATAGCCACAAAATAGTATGTTCCCCAAATTAGTTAATTGGTCACACGATAGGGAGGGGTAGGAATGTTAAAATAGAATTTCTCTAAGAACCTTCACCTTAATATTAAAGACCTGGTGTACTTGTATGCTTTACACCTTGTAACTGTGCTGTGAAACATTGACTTAAATGACTGCCATTTTTTGAAGACATCAGGTACACCTAGCAAAAAAAAAACCCACACACACATCAATTGATATCACAAAATGAAACGTTATATTTATTAATTTTCTTATAAAATCCAAATAAACTTTGTAAATTTGAACTGATACGCATCATAGTATATTATTCATATCTCATTTGGTCTCCCTCTGAGCTGCCACAGTGACAGTCAGCGGGGCAGTGGGTGGTGAGAGTCGGGGGAGTGCACTGAGAAAAGTGCTAATGGATTGACACAGTAGAGTGTCTGCCAAGCCCAATGCCTCTTGACTAAGACATATGCTCATAACAAAACTGCTCTTTAGTCAAACCTCCGGCAGTGTCCTGCCTCACCCCCACACCCCCTACAGACATTACCCTCCCAATACAACACCTATAGGAGACAGGACTGGGAACGCCTGGCATAACGCAATATAGATATATGGTTTCCTAGCCAAAACAACATACATATTTGACACATCCCACGATATGTGATATTAACAAAAGACAGGAAAACAAATAATACATTTAAAAAAAAATTATGGAACAATTCATTTGAGCTAATTCTCCAAAACAACTTTGTTTATGTCTATTTAATGCTCTTAAGGATCTCCTCAAAGACGTGTTCAATTCCAAGATCCTCTGTCCTTTCACTTGCGAAACTTAATTTTCAGAATACATTCAAATGATTGATTTTAGATTTGTTTTTGTGTGAATTAAACAAACAGGATGACTAGTTTGTGGGTGAGCTTCAGAGACACAGGTAGGCAGACCTTGACCTTGGACAGAGCCAAGGAAACTCTTTTTTCGGTTTTTAAATTATTAAGAGAATTTTCTAAGCCTCTCAACACACTAAATCCTTCAGTTTATCTCCAAATTAAAAAATACAAGGTTTTCTTTGGCCAGCAGCAAAATAATAAATGCATGATCTCATATCACAGTGATTTCCAAGCCATATGGGTCATATGCTGTATCTGACACTACCTCACACTACCGCACTGTTACATTAATGACAACTCTTTGTCCAAACAGGCTCATCAATGCAGATGTTTCATTTGTCATGTCAATAAAGCTATTTGCAAGCAATTGATCAGTTGGAACCTCCCGGCTCCCGCGAGAGACGAGTGAGAATTAAAGAGGGAGAGATCAGTAAAAGGAGTGATTGACTGATTCGTCACATCTGACCCCAGATAATATCACTGGACCTGTGGTGAGCTCTTGCCAGTGGCCTTGCTGCAGCACACCGATTGGTTCATCTCTCCGGTGGTAGTGAGAGATAAAAGAAGCCATGACACTGTACTCTCCCATCAGGAGTTGTCAGAGATCAGCATCAAACCACTGGGGAGAAGGAAGGGCCTCAGCGGAGAAACCAGTCTCTGAATATTACAGGGCCGATAGCTGGGTTGATCCACTCTCTGGCATTTTCCCCAACAACAGTCAGACTTTTTCTGTTCCTGCTCAAGCAGATCAGTGCATTCTTGCTTACCTACAATCCTTCTGGGTGTCCACCTTGGGAGAGAAGGAAGACGTATATGTCAGTTGAACAAAGCGTTCTTGTTTTTTTAAAAGAAGAGGGAAAATCAATGGCTATCTCCAGTTTGTGGAGACACAATCAATTCCGTGTGGGTCTTATCCTCTCAATGGAGATGAGGGAACAATAACAGAATATGGTCATTTCAGGGTCACAGCAGATTTGGGGAGAGGGCCTTTGGTGGAGGTGTTTGTGTTGGATCCTGAGTGTTGTGTCGTGTATTGATTTCTTCCATCCTATGTGTCTGCAGGAGCCTCGGCTCCTTCAAAAGGAGAGGAGGCAAATCACCCCTTCGTGGCTCCTCAATTTTCTGTCTTTATGTACCGTAAGGGGACCCCAGCCTGCTGTATTCTCCTTTTCGTCAAAACAGTGCCTCATGTAAAAAAGAAAGTATATATTACACACATTTTCAGAGGGTTTCCCATTTTTAATAGCTCATAAATCTGCAAGGTTCCTGAAGTCAATGCTCTTCATCATTTCGGGAACATAGTGACGATGGAGCCACTGAATTGACAAATTTTACATTATCAGTTTAATCATTATATTTTTGAAATATAGCAATTTTCAACTTCTCTCTAATGCAGCAATTAGAAAACAAGTTTTATAAAACATCATTCTTATCATTATTAATAATGGTGTAGCACATCTATGGGTATTTTATGATAACTTAATGTATCCTACAGTATTTTCCTATGCCTTTAAGTGAGTGAACAATATAAAAAAGCATGTTAAAGTAAAAAAAGAAGAAACAAAAACATTCACCTGGGTGGAGTTTGTATGATGTAAGATTATCATTTTGATTTTATATTAATCCCCTAAAATATTTTTAAATCTATTCCCACCCAGGGGATTAGGCTGCTTTATTTCACAGCATCCGTTGTGTACCTCCTGTGATTTGATACACCTCAAAAACTCTTACCCATCATTCCATTTCTTTCGTTTTTGAACCCAGGATTATCCATGATTGGCATGGTATGATCCTCCGATGTGTTACATCATGTGAACACAGCTTCAAAATGATTGTCTTTGTGCAGATTAGTCTTATTCTTCATGTAAATTGCATCTTTGTTGCAGTGCATCCACTAACACAATTGGTTTATTTCTACTGATGTTGGCCATGGTCACATTTCCCTGGGTGATGCAAACGCATTGACAGGCAATGTATCATATCACACGGGGCATTGCATCAGACAGGTCGCCACCCCGTGACCTTTGCCTCCACATCAGAGACCGTCGGCCACTCTGAGGCACGTGACTACGGGTCCAGAATCAAATAGAACTAATGCGTGCACCACAGTTGAAAAGTCATTTGAAGGGAAAATCCATTTTCTACCTTCTGCAGAAACATTATCTCTTCAATAGTGGCCAAAGCAAGTCCTGACGGATCTTTCATGCAGTCGAAATTAAGATCATAAGGATGACAATGCAACACACTTTGGTCATTACATTAGTGTGCATTTCAGTTGGTCAGTATCTTAGTATTCAAATCACCTACCAACTGAGAACTGACATACAGAATACACACTCACTGTCATAATGAAACTCATGATTTACATGTTTATTTCACATGTATGTATAGCCAATCATGGGTCTCAATGTTAAGTGCAGCAAAAAGGCACTTAAACACTGTCTACACACATTTGTTTACGCCATATAGGGGTCCTTCTCATTTTAATATTGGTCCAACACTTTCAAAAACACAGGTTGTTTTTCTCAAGTGGTGGAAAGCCCAGACTTCAAGTGGAGAATAAATCAACCTGTAGAGGATGTAGAGCATTAATGAGCTGAGGGACGAGGTATAGAAAGATGGAAAATGAGAACTGGGACCATCTGTCAGAGCTTGAGATGAATGGAAATGGACGTCTCTGCTCCAGCCTCAGCGCTCCGGTATTCTCCACCACCTTGGATGACATTTCTCTGATCAGTCGTGTTTTGCACATTCGTGGCAAATTACTCCATCAGACATTGCTAGCACCTGTCTGTCAGACAAGGGGGGAAAGCCTGATGTCTGACAGACATGTGAGTGACAAGGACGGGCATAGGGGAGAAACCCAACCAGAAGCAGTGGGGCGAAAGAAAAGAGGAGAGAAGAAAAGAGTGAAGGATGAGAAAAGCCAGGGACTCGTGAATTCCCTAGGGGTGAACCAGTATCAGTCAATCTGGGGCTAATTCATGTCAGAGTGTGTATGCCAGCTCCTTGAGAGGCCAGCAGAAGGTTGATCAAATTCAAGTGGAAATGAAGTTGGCTGCACAAGTCGACAGATCACACCAGTGATGAGAACAGGACAATGATGCTGATGTTCTGTATTTCAGTGATATTCATCTGCTCGACTACAAGCACCCTATATTCAGTTCTATACAGAAAAAGAATAATAACTTGATAACAAGTTTGCTTATTTGATATGTATGTGAGTTAAGTGAAAAGGGAAGTATTATAAATGTGGCTTTTGTCTTTTGTGGTCTAATGAATTCTCTCAAGTAATGTCACCTGATTGAGCAACGGTTGGGTCCTAGGACTACGAGCTGGAACATGAAAAAAAACAAACTACATCAATCTGGGGTGTGGAGAAGACGAGGTGGAGAGGTGGGTTTACCAAGGCTACATTAACCCGCTAGTAAAACACACCTGAATCTCTGACTAAACTGTTGGCAGCTAAATTTAATCGCGGGTAATGTAGGGTCCAGGTTTTAACAGGTAAAAAGAATGCGTGGAATAAAAAGAGACAATGAATCTGGTTCTGCTTCATCAATATTTTTTTTGCATCCGGAGTTCAACAAAATTCTATAGGAATGCATCGCTAAATCCGTGGGTTTTCTTTTACTCCTACAACCTGTCAGGAATCCTCCCTGATCCTTCAGTATTCATTCTGTCTGGTTTTCCATTTCATTGACTGTCTTGTCATTTCAGACGTAATGACTCCTTTACCAGTTCCACCACAATCAAACAAACACGTGAGAAATTCACTTGAAGATTCACCACTGCCTTATGAAAAAGTGGTCCAAACCTCTTTTTATAGACAATATAACCAAGAAGACAAATAAACAAGTGAAAATTCACAAACGTGCCATATTAATTGATTGCAGCATGCAGCAAAATGAGAGATGTATTCACTTCAAGTGTCAGCAATCAATATATGGTTTGCTGAAACAATAACCTTTAAATTGTCTCTACATTGTAAATGTTTCTGTGAGAAATATTAAAAATCCTAAAATACAGATGGGTAAAGTTAGATACAGACGGAGAGACTAAAGGGTTGAGTGCATGGGGGTGTCAGATAGAGGTAGATGAGAGAGTAGAGCAGATGGTGAGGTTGGGGCTCTGTGTCGAGTGCATAATGTGCCCTTGGGCCAGGGGAAGCAATGTCTAAATTAATATGATTTGTCCACCTTTGATATTTAAGAGGATTATACCTTATGTTCAAACACAGGCTTGTGAATAGCCAAGGATGAAAAGTGACACAGAGCAGAATAGAATTAACGGCTCCTTAAGGACTTCTTCATTCATTGTTAACTTCTCCCCTAATCCTTATTAGGATGTACAGGTCTGAGTGAGCTGGTCGTGGCTATGGGGACATGTGCCCCTATTGTGTGTCCGATGGTTAATCATGCTGTCATGGCAGGGGGAGGGGAAAGCAAATGGGAAGAGATGGAGGGATCAAGAAAGTGCATAAAGGCCCCCTGCTTTTTATGGGTGTTACCCAGTCTGGCTGAGCTCTGATCCTCCTCTGTGGCTTTAAGTATGAAGGCGCTGGCTCCCAGCATGTGCACACAAGGTATTTCACATTTGTGTTCACACACACACACACACACACACACACACACACACACACACAAACCTGCAAATTACAGACTGGTCTATTTAGAAAGAAACAGCAAGTGCTATTGGAACATTAGCCGAATAGGCATCATAACACAGTGATTTCATTCATCAGGACCATCAAATCTTTGATTTCAGGCCCCGTCTGAACAGATCAGGAACGTTATTTTTTTTTTTTACGATTGTGGTTCGGTTTGTGCGTGTGCCTACAGTCTCAAGGAAAGCCTCCGGTTTCCCTCTGACCTGTTTCTTTGGCCTGCCAGCAGGGATCAACACCATGGAAACACAGTATGGCAATCCAGATCATTTAAATGTCCAGGCTATAAGTGACTTATATCATATAAATGTTTTATGACAATGTTGGGATTGTTTCTCTGTGGTTCACAGAAGAGTAGCTCGTTGCCAAACTATCAGCACTGCTAACATGAATCAGTGTTTTGTGGAGGCTTGGAGTGTTTTGACAGAATTACTGAATGCCTTTGTGCACCTCTGCGCCAGCCCGGGGCCTCTGTCGGTCCATCAGCATCTCTGATGAAAGTAAGCTTTATTTCACTCACACAGACCATTAATCTTGGAGCAAAACATAGACAAAAGAGACGATTATTTTCAGATTTTCCTGCTCCAGTCAATTAACCCTGAGTGGGAAGTGGGAAACTCACTGCTTGATGACACTGTGTTGTCTTTTGTAATAATCTAGTTTAGTAGGTGAAAGAGGGAATACGTGTTTCACCAAGAATGCCAACTGTCCTGAAGGACTTGCATGCATTTTAAAGCAGGGCTCAAAAGGTGCGTTTTTGCATCTGATTCAGTGGTGTATACCTGCATAATGTGCCTTTTCCAAATTCATAGTGTTGGAGCCAGTGGAAGTTTCTGCTACCTCATCTGTGACTGCATTTGTGATTTCAATTGATTTAACACAAGGCTGGCAGTAATGCATTGATTACCTTCCCAAGATCCAGTGGCAATGATCCAATTCACATCTGTGCACTGCATTCCAAAAATAGCTATAGCAAAAAGTAGTGGGGATCAAGGATTTATACTGAAAGCCCAGAGTTTGTTTTAAATCTTCTTTCGGTGAACTATTTACCATTGCAAGTCAGAGCACAGCTTTAATGTTGACTTAGGAGAAATTGAGAATTTTCAACTTTCACCTGATATTCATTCAAATGATGCTAAATCCTAATTGGCGCCTGCAAGTGTGTGACAACACCTTTTTTTTTCCTCAACTGAGTCACACTCAGTGAGAAAAAAAACAAATACAAAATGTGAAAAGAACTTTTCAAACTTTAGTGGTAAATTTTGTGTTTATGGAGGAACCATCACTCATAGCAAGGCGCTTATTGAGAAAACATTTTCAGAGCCTTTAAAAAGATTCTCAACTTTCCAGGTGCTAAAAAAGTGGACTCTACAGGCCTCTGTCCATGGTGCTGAAACCCTCACTGTCTCATCATTGATTGGGTCATTCCATGGGCTGCAGCCGTAACTTTGTGTGGCTGGAATTATTTTCACCTTGTGAGTCTGCGTTTGTGTGTCATCGAGCAAAAAGTGGTCCTGGAGACACATGTAGTAGTAGAACTACGAAGTACTCAAAGCAACCACAGTTTTGAACACTTTGCCAGGTGCTAGATATGTCTGTCTATGGACAGGTTTTGTCAGTGCGATAGCATCACAACCGTGTAAAATGCAGTCGCGTAACATTACAGGAGTGTAGTTGAGATCGATATGAAGGCCGAGTTCGAAGATGGCTGTGGTCCGAGCAAGGGAAGGAGCCACCCACTTTACCCTCTTGTGCTGGCTGACCATCGCTAGATGGTCTCCGGTTGGTCATACTTTCAAGTGAATGACAGGTGTCCTACAACAGCACCAACATTATCCAGGTGAACTTTCTATGACGATCTTGGTGTTAGAGTATCATGCATGAAGAGTATGTAAAATAGCATCATGTGCGCGCAACATTTTTCACAACAGAAATGAATCAAATACACCCATGTGTGAAGGAATTAGCAAGAATACATATTCACAACCATGCATAAGTAATTAAACATACTGATATAGCTTCCTGCCCCCTGAGTGTCAATGTGATACAGCGTTCAAAGACTAGAGCCCTGTCTTTCTACAACACTCTTTGTACAGCACTGTGCATCGTGTGTTCTCTTCTCAGATAAGGACACTCGGTAGCAGGAATGTTATGTGCTATTTGTATTCATCAGGGTGTGCACCTTCCCCTCACCCATCGCCCCGACTCTACCAAACACCACCGTGCTTCCATCTAATGCCACAGTGCACTGCTCTGACCCCAGCATGCTCACAGAGACACGGTGGCAATACTATCATGTAAATTAAGTCAGGCTCATTTTTAAGTGCCTTTGGGAGATCACTGGTTTATCAGAAACATGGCTGGCAGAGCAGCTCAGTATTGTCCATTCACACCAGTGCACAGAGAGCGTGTTGCAGTCATAGTCACAGCCTAAAGGTCAACATCATGTGTTACAGGAGCTGCATCCAAAGAAAAAGTCATTCAGGCTGTTATCCTATTGTTTTCATGCTTAAAAGGTCTATTTTCTAATTCTTAATAACAACAAAAGGACAATATTTGCATATCAAATCCTGCATATGTGTATTTTGTTTTACAGGAATGTAGTAACTCCCTTTTCATATCCTCATGCTCACATTTGACATTCGTCAACCACAAAACTTAAAATGCCACTAGTGTTGGAAGATAATATACAGTTCATATAGGGGTAGTATTAGAAAGGAAAAACAAATAGATTTGGAAAAACAAATCAACACCAGATTATTTATGAAATTGAATCCAGCTCAATATCTGCACCATCCTAATATACCAAACAGTGCATGACATTGACAGCAACGTACCCTCTCGGTTATTCTTACGCCTGCAGAGCTCGCCATCAAAACATAATTAAATTATGAACTGATACACATCGGGCTCGTCACGCTTGTTTGTTTATCCATTATTAGAGGCAGAGAGCCTCCATACTGTGAATAAGAAACAGGGCTGACTTGAGTGCTGTATGAGCCTCACAAGGGCAGACCAATTAATCTAAACCATGGTTTTATAAACTGCTGTGGATGAAAATGCCCAAATTATTGCACAGAGCAGGTTGTGTATCGGTGTACCTTCAGCCAGCCAGTAGTGATACACTGCTAACATTGACAGAAAATGATTTCGAAAAGAATTTAACAAAAATTTCAACCCACTTCCATTTAAATGAAATTTCATGGCAAATTAAGTGCTGAAGAATATTTCCTCAAGTTAAAATACATGGAAATAACAAACTGACCCTTTCGACTTTAACCCTAAAGTCGCTTTAAAAATGACCTTTTTCAAGACTGTTGACATTACTCTTACAACAATCCATTTCCCTGTTGCTGGTTTTTGTTCACCTGTTGGTCTACTGCTTTTATCAGAAGCGAAACACTTGCCCTATTTTCAGTTTACACTCACATAATTGAAGAAACGTTATGTTTTGAGTTTGAAACGTAATGCTCGTTGAGCGACAATTCAGCACCATCCTTTCTTCAACAACTAATTCAAGTTATAATGACGGATGTTGTCGTTCCCATTTAATATACTGTATGTCTAAAATAAAAAAAAATGGCATAATTGTAGTTGTTAGAGCAAATTATGACACTTGTGGGTAAACGTTCAGTAAACTGCCATTAGAGGTTAGGAGGCTTTTTGCACACCGTAAAACAGCCCAGAGAGCAGGTGGAGAGGCAACAGGCTTTAGCCACCACAATCTGCCATAATAACCCCCCCTCTCCCACCTCCCATTCTCCTGTGTGATTGAAGTACTCTGACAGTTCCAGCACTTACATGGTCCACTTATCTTCTTATCTATTTCAGGCCCTTTATTTGTGTTTAAACTGTGCTGTACAGTACAATGAATGCTTTTTTAATCACCTGTCCATTTCAATTCTGACGTTACCAGTACCAGGCTGTTTAAAACTGCATTTTGTATATTTTGTTAGTAAGGCACACACTTTGCTACCTTAAAATGCCACTTGATAGAAATAAGGACTGAAATGTAGTTCACATGTTTTGAATTTTTATTCAAAACAATTGAAGGAAAAGTCAGACATGATTGTTTGCTATAGGAAACAACTTTCAAAGATGGGTAAACAGCTAGCTTGCCTCTGTTCAAAAGGTGTAGACTTTCCCCTGAAGCTCACTAATAAATGTATTTTAAGTGTCACAATGTTTTTACTGCTAGCTGTTCAGTCTTTGCGCTCAGCTAAGTTAGCTGGTTGCTAGCTGCAGCTTTTTACATATAACACACAGACCTGAGAGTGGTATATCATCTCATCTAACTTGAGGCAACACAGTAAATAAGTGCTTTTGCCAAAATATTGAATGTTTTCCTTTAACACAACCCACTTAGGTGACATGTTCTGGGTGGATCTCATGTTGTTGAATTTCTCCTTAATTGACAGTAAGAGCTCTTCACTTTAAGAGTCTTCCATTTTTGTGGTCACTCCTCTCAGATATGGAACAATTAGGACAATTAGACAAGTAAAGTGGCACTCTGTCCTCGGTGAGAAAAATGTGTCATGTGACCCTCTCGCTGATTACCGTCTCCACTTCACACTACAGCCATAATGAGAGTGGAGTGCATGGCTTGCTGAGGTTATGAACTGTCGCCGGACTTCTGATGCACTGGTATTCATTACTGGATGTCCTTTGATGTGATAATGATCTACTTATGTCTGACACAGAAATACTTCTAAATCATCACGCAAAATGAGGGAACATGTAACTACTGATGAACATTTTCAAAGCATTGCTCAATTCCGCTTTCGCTGGTGGAATTTTAGTGATGATTCGATGAGAATAACTCTCATTAACGAGATCATCTATTGCCACATTAAATCAATATTTGTGATATTGCATGTTTATGATATAATGATACTGTACATCATAGATTTATTTGTGTTTATAAGCAGGACTTGTGTAGTTTCTTATTTGTGCTACTTTAATCATTCTGTAGACTATATGTCTGTGTGGCAGAGGACGCCAGGCTGTAGCTTGCAAGTTTTATTATAACAACATCATTAATCTCCAGCCTTGACCTCAACTCTTCTGCTTCTTGTGTGTCAGACACAGACCTGGGGAATCACAAAAGCTCTTGCCTGGTTGGTAACATCTCTTTACCCATTTTGCAACTGAGACAGTGTGTTTGTGTGTGTGTGTGTGTTTGCGTGTGTGCGTTTCTCCACACAAAACTTTGCTCAGAAAACTTGACAATTAAATTACTTTTTTAGAAGACATGAAAGTGATATATGTCCACTCTCTTTGGCCTAATCCTTATCCGCATTATTTTCAGTACTTTACACATTATGTCAAACACATCCTAAAAGTTGCAGCAAGATACTCTAAAAGTCTTCATGATGCTATATGGTGGCTTAATGACCTTGACAGGGTTGTTTTACTTTAAGAGGACAATCCCCCCATTTGGCCTGGAGTCAGTATGCACAGTGTCAGTGATTACTATTTCAGTGATTGCTATGTAAAACAATAAGCGTTGAGAAGCAAATATCCTCAGGCTCGTGTGCTTGTTTAAGAAAACATATCATGCTTGTATATCCCTTCCCTGACGCTGCACTCATCTTGATACACTCCCTGAAACACCAATTCAGTCCCACAACAGGGTTCTGGTTGCGCAAATAATCCACTCTCCCATTATGACAATATTTATAGCAAGATATTTAAGAACTCTAGCTAATCAAGCAAAAGAGAGCCTAATTAGGTTATCTTGGACAGAGCTGTGACAGTGTGGAGATCTGAGCTGTGAAACCAAAGGCCAATAATGGCACTTTGAGTGAAGGATCTTTGGAGATGCTCATGTTTTATCATTAGGGAAATACAGTCCATTATCAAAAGCCTAGAACACTGCAATTAACCCTGCGATCATTTATTTAGGCACTATCTGTATCGGCCTCATGAAGCACTTAACCCCCACATATGTAGTTAAGTCTGGGCATCATTAAGTACAGGCTTGTCAGGAATCTAATCTGGCTCATCTTCAAGGCCTCCACTTCTCCACAGTCCTTATATGGTTTATCACCACAAGTTGAATTAATAACCTTTAATTCCAATAGTTTTACCAGTGTGATCGTAAACTAACAATCCATCCAAGTCTCTATGAAATCATCCATCCGTTGTCTATACCAGTTTATCCAGTGCAGTGTCGTGGGTGGCCCCAGCTCATTAGGCAAGACACATTCACCCAGTAATTGTAGAAATAGAAGATTAAGATTTAAGATTTGTATAGAAAACAATAAGTGTAGTATAACAAGATTTGTTTATCACATTTTGAAGCATGAAATGTCCAGCAGTTGGCAGAAATGAGTGTTGTCTCTCAAACCAGAGTTCAGCCATCCTTATTCAAACAGAAAAACAGCAACGGAAATATCACCACACTTCTTTAACAGTACATTGTAGATTTCTGAGATATTAATGCATTTCTAATGAAACATTTTTGTTGAATAAAGAATCACATTCTTTCAATGGAAATACCCCACAGCTTTTCTTCAAATATCCTCAGCCACAATTGAAACATAAAATGACTAATTATAGTATAATTTGAAAATACATTTGCTGGTAGGTGATTAATCAAGACACTTGTAAAATATAGTCCAGTAGTGCCTCCTGGTTAACATATTAAAGAACATATTAAATTTTAATGTTTAATTATAAAAACGATCTGAAATTAAATATGTATGACGTTTAATGATTCAGGTGGTGATTTTGATTCTTATTTGTGGTCGGCATGCTGCTTCTAAAGCTGCCTTTGAAAAATAACAGTTTTAGTTGACAATTACAGCTTTTTAATATCTGTGAAACTGTACCTCCTTTTGGCAAATAGATGGTCCAACTGTCCTACATGTACTGCATTTTTGTCTTTGTTGCCGTTAAACGATCCTCGCCTCAGCATGGCCACAGTCCAGGTGCACAGCAGCAGGTACTATAATGGTTTAAATGTAGCGCACTTGACAAATGAACTTGAACTTCAAACCAACAACAGGGTCATTAATGTTTAAATACCTGCTCAGCTCAGTTAAAGCGATCTGTCCTCTTTGTTCATTTTTGTTCATCACCTGCTGTTAGGAACTGCTTATCAACATTGGACTTTATGATATGGTTTTGTTGAAATGCAAGATGTGTTATTGGATGAGAAAAATCAAGAAACATAACTTTTCCTTTTTTATTTCTTCTTTCTTTTTTATATATATAGCCGCTTTAATGTACTGGAATCTGGGTGCATGTAGTTTAGCACAAATATTTATTTGGTTTTGGAAGCTGATAAAAAATAAAAAAATAAAGATTTAAAGTGCTTGCACAAGATAATTGCTTTTTTCCATCTTTCTTTTTGATGGTTATGAGTCTCTCAGTGGCTCCAGCTGAAAATACAAAGAAAACAGCAGTGTGTTGATTACCCCTCTTTGTATCCCATGCATCTAAATTAAGCCGTGTAAAAACAAACTTTACCTGGCATCCCACAAATTCCAAATCAGTAATGTTTGATAATGATTATGCATCACTGTGCTGAGCCGAAATGTGGGAAGGAGGAGCGAAGGGAGACCGAAATCGATATGAGCAGCACATTCTTCCCCTCCATGGCGGAAAGGGGATCTATTATGGAGAAATCATGATTTATGTCAATGGTATGGGAGGGATGTCAGGTTGAGCAAGGGATGGAGGTAAGAGCCAATAATGATAAATGCCCCCCATTCACGTTGCCCCCCCCCGCTCCTCCCCCCCACACACACACACTCCCCCCTCCCCCAGTACACTCCACTGTGACCAGAGGTGAGGCTCTTCAGCGTTCGCCTTCTCTCCATCCCTCCACTGTGTTGGGTTCTCTTCAGCATTTACACCAAAACATCCTCATCCAGTCTTGTGTTTCCACGCTCTATCGCTATCCGTGCTTTTCTTCCTCTCTTATCAGACATTGTCTCCTCTTCTTCTTTGTTGTGCCCATCTGCTGTTGTCTATTCCATGTGATCTGTCTATATGGAGACCAGTGCTGCTGCTCATGATGGATTCCAATGATCCAGCGCTTTAGGGAACAAGGAGCGAGGCAGTCACCTTTAAGCTGTGGCTGAGCAATCCGTCTTTGTCAGGCATCCCTCCATACATGCGACATGGACCAGACAGTGAACAAGAGGAAGAGGAGGGGATGAAGAAGAGCAATGGCCAAGACAGTGTGCAGGAGAAGATCAAATATAGTAGATTGAAAAAAAAAAAAAATGCAATCAACTCATCTGGTTCAACCTTGTTCAAATAACATAATCTACATCATCAGCCTATTCATCCAAAACACAGTGGTAATATGCTCCATGCACTGTTTGGATTGAAGAAAATATATACTTGTATTGTATTATCAGTGCGCTGATTATCATTCTGCATTCAAAATATTTCGTGAAAGTTTCAATTGCAAACATGACAGTGAATAGATAGCAACATTTTGGATTGTATAAATCAGTGGGTTTGACATTTCTGGAGTTGGTAATGATTTCATTTTAGTTTAATTAGTATTGAGTTCTGCATCAATAAAATCTAATACAAATGACAGCTTCATGCACGACACACTGAATTGGTCGTCAATGAGAATTAACATTAAACTAAACTCGGTGTTATCATTTATTAACACATATCATCAATAGTGGCGTTACACTGGAGTGGTTTAGTTTTATGAGAGCTGCGTTTGCATCTGCTTTCAGGTTTCGAAGTCCAAAGCAGGTCAGGTAAGCCAATGACTGAAGGACTGTAGGTGTGAGTGAGTAATCTCCCCCCAAGTCTCCCCACCCCTCCACTCCCAGCTCCTCTTCACCATTGGCACTCAATAGGAATGAGCAGGTAAAGTCAATGGATGGACGTATGAATGAGAGCACAGTTGTATCTTAGAGCCAACGCTGCTTGTGCTTCACCAGAATAACTGATTTGCACACATTCAGCAGGTGTCTGTAGTGGATGTGTGATAGGGTCCTTTTCAATGCATGGTAACAGGAGGGCAAGAGGCACCTAGTGTGTAATTGACGGAGACAGATAGCAGTCAGATGTGATTAGTTCCGGCAAGGCAAGCAGTCCATCGGTCGCCTGGCTGATGGAAAAAAAAAACAGACAAGTGCAAAGGCAGCAGTGGAAGAAGCTAGCAGGGCGAACAGTTTGCATATCACACACAGCATGGTCCATCTCGCCCAAGATTACTGAGATGTAAGGTCTTAATTTTCTCTCTTATGAAATCGATTAGGTCACCTAAAAAGCACACAAAGGCTTCAGAAACAAGACTACTCGTTGAGCAGTAGGGACACATTTTGACCTAACATTGACTGTGCGTTAATTTACATTACATACATCTGCCAGATATTATATATAAGTAAATATTAGGTCAATGCTTTATATTGACTTTGGCAGTTTGACCTCCTATAACACCCTCCCAAATATGCAAATAACCTGCTTTTCTATATTTAGATAACCACATTTCTGTTTTCACAACTATGAATTTACATGTAAAAAAAAAAAACAGTTCATTGGCAAATAGCTGAAATAAAATCTACTTAATATGCTGAGGTGCATGAGTAAATAAGACCGCCCTGGCCACCCGCTCCCTCTCCATATTTACTATGTGGTACTCAGATACCTCCCTGCTCTTATAAGCTTCTAGCAAACAGGATTGTCTGCTGCAGATTTACATATAGGATGGGTAAGCTACAATATCCAAATGCACCTGTGTTAAAAGTCCATAGGTGAATTAGCTATTACTGTTCATATAATAGAAGAAATAATAAAAGTGAATTTTCTTTTCTGATACTCTGCAAAAAAATAAATGCTCTGACTCATACCTGTATATTTTCAAAAACAGCAATTAAACATTGTAGCTGAAGGACCTCAAGTAACTACTGGGGAAACTAACGCCAGGTAATGGCCTTAACGTGTAGCTGTGAAACACTAAATTAAGTTGTCTGTTGAAATGTTGCTTAACAACATGTCATGTCAAACTATCTATAAGGTATTAGCTAGTAAGCAAGCTTCATGTTATCTAGTTTGTATATTCATTTAGGCATAATATATACAGTATATACGTATATCTATCTATATATCGATATATCTATATATCGATATATCGATATATAGCTACAGTTTTAGGATAAAGCTAAACAAATAGTCTTATTAGATTATAGTAAGCAATTAGAGTTTAATATGCCGTAAAGATTAGCATTGTAAGTTATATGTCGGCTGGTGTAAGGCTGAACAATGGTGGAGTTACTGGTGCACAAACAGCTGACAGAATGTCTCTGCTGAGCAGGAACATGATCTAAATACTAATCAAACATCATTTACAGCTGGCTTTATTTGAGGCTCCTGAGAGACTGTCCCATCCCGCTTCTTCGCCATGGTAACCAGGGATTCATTTCAGAGGTGTCATGCTGCATTATCATCTCACCGGCTCATCCACTCCCCTCCGCCCTCTGGCTCGCTCGCTTTTGTCCCCCCCTCTGTTCAGACCCTTCAATCTCAAACCTGCCCAGCATCCTGGAAGGAAAACATCTCCTATCTTGCTCTAGCTCAGATAATACACCGGTGTGATCTCTCTGCCTTACACACACACACACACACACACACACACACACACACACACACACACACACACACACACACACACACATGCATACAGATGCACATGCATACAGAGTAGACTTTTATTTGTGCAGACAAAACCACAATTGCTTGAGCAGCTACACATATCCAACCATCATAGTACACATTCAAACGTACCAACATGGAACGTTGCCAGCACATTTAAGTATGTCTGTAAGGTGCTTATGCAGGTTGTGCTGAACTTCTGAACAGCTGTTTCACTCGTCCACAAACACACTTGTAGATGGCAGCAAACTGCCACGCTCAGTGTCTCGCCAAAGGACATCTCGACACGTGGACAGGAGGAGCCGGGGATCTAACCAACCTGCTCCACCTCCTGAGCCACAGCCCGAATGTCAAGCCTCTTTATACCTTGTCAGCCCACGCTATGTTTTTTTGTTCTCAACCCACCTCCAATCCACCTCTATAATCATCATTCATCATTCATCCCTTTACCCAGGCTTCTATTCATCCATTCATCCTCTCATTCCCTCCGAAACGAAATTTTGAGTCCCGCTACTGAGACATTTTCCTTTCCAGGGGTTCCACGTGACTAGACCAGTCCAACAACTTCCTGCTTTATTCATCCTCACAATCATATATCCTCCCTCTCCGTTCATTCATCTTCAACACCTATGAAACCTTTACACCATTTACCCTTTAATCATGGGGTGGCATAGCTTCGCCAGTTAACAAATCACATCCACTTTACACGAGAACATAAAAGAAGCGTGTTCTCTTTGCGGCATCCCACTGGTCAAAACATTTCTGGCTGAAAGGTAGTAAAGAAGAGGTAAAGATGAACCATGACAGGAGCCATGCAAAGCCAAATCTGCGCTGAAATGGAAGATGTATCTCATCATGCAAGCGTAGAGATGCGCATAGATGTTTCACATGCTCAATAACTTGTGCAGAAAAATTCTAGCCTCATAAACATCCTTTCCAGTTAATGGCATTTTTTTAAGATCGTCGGAAAAAGTCTTAAAGCATACACAATGTGCACACAAAGGTTGTTAAAGACAGTGATAATCTTCTTGCCCTATGGCAAGAAATAAAAATGTAATTCGTCCATTTAGACAAAATCACGTGAATCAAGATAATCCTCTAAAACAGTGTCCTTTCAAGCACATTTTCTACTTTTCACAGTACTTCAGTTTAGAACTTCTACTCCTACTTTGAATTTAAAAAGTAATCCACATATATACAAGAGATGAAAAATGTATTTCTCTCTCTGTCTGAGATCAGCCTTGCCAGTAGCCGGTCCAGAGATTGGAGATAAAGATAATTCAAGCACTTCTTTGTTTACATGAGTCTCAGTGATCCGGGGGCATTAGGGAAGCCCTGACCCCCTACATATGCTGGAGAGTGAGATTTGGCATCTTGCCACGTCAAGCACCACCAGAGGCGTGCGGAGGGTTTACCCTTTGTTTTGAGCAAAATGGCTTCCTGAGGCTGCAGTTTGTACTGACAAAGACAGTGAGCCCTGTCTGTGCGATATGACATGGCTGCCTGCCTCATGAGCCATCAGCTCCCCGGGGACTGTAGCAAACACAGTACAGTAGCATACTAGAGAATTTTCTTACGTGAGAAATGAAGGGATAAAGTAAGACGAAATACACAATTTCATATTGACTTTAGAGAGAAATCACTTAAATTCTTGTCTTTCATCCTTGGACACAATATTACACTTAATATTGATGTTGAAACCGTGAAATTTCCCACTGAGTTGCAGCAAACTTTAAATCTTTATTCAAATTATTTCATGTTGGACTATTTTACCTCGACATTAGCCCTCAGTCATTGTTATGCAACAATAAGGCATTGGTGTGATTAAAAAAAGCTTACTGCATGAAAGTTGTTCCATAAAATCATGAAAGAGCCACTCAAGGTCTGTATGTATAAACACAAGACACTAGTGTTGAATATAAAGCACAGGTACTTTATTTCAAACACAAGCCTGCTATAAAAAAACAGAAGTGTGATGGCTCATATACTGTGGGACTATGTGAGCTAAGGTCAGGCTTGCGAGGGTCACAGCCTTAGAGGAGCAACCAACCTTCATTTCTCCTGCACTGTCTGATGCTACCTTAAATGAGAGGCAGCTTTAACCTGTCCAGGTTCCATTACTGAGTTGATATGTCTGCGGCTATACTGTTTTAATGGCACATTAATCAGATTAATAGAATCATGCTTTAGGGAGGGAAAGCTTTCCTGTCAATCTTGGCTAAAAACACAGAGGGGGAAAAAAATGAAAGAAGCCTCGGGGTGAACCATCAAAGCACTGATAAATCGGATTAAACTTCAAATATAAGACTAAAACAGACAGAAAGGGAAATATTCACATTGTTTTTTAAAAACATTATTTTACAAAAAGGATCAAAGACATTTTTTGTTGTAGGGTGAGACCGGTAGAAGGGAAAAGCTAGTAAAACAATCATTTGAGAACAACAAATATTAATCGACAAACCACTTTATTCTACTTCTATAAATATGTTCACTCAAATGTTTTACTAAGCCTACAATGTTGCTGTATTTTCCTAACTGCTACAACTCAATTGTACACTAGAGCTCTTTGGATGGGTCATTACATTAAACCATCTCTCCTAATATGCATCCCACAGCCCCATGGTAAGCGTACTGTACGCCCTGGGGCTGGCGACACAGAGAGGGAGTTTTAATGGTCTGCAGTATTAGTGGGTTAATTGCCATGTCCTGGTCTCCACTGGATTGGGAGCAGGGCGTTTTAGTTTAATTTTGAACCATCCTGTCCTGTAAAACCACCAAGCACCAAGCAGTCCGGCTCTGGTGCATGGTGGGAGTATTAAAGTGTTAGAGATTGTCTTCATGATGCGCTTGAGGAAGCTCACCCTCCCTTGGACAATGATGTCGGTAGTAGACTGCCACCTGCTGGCCCAATAATCAAACTAAACCCCGTCTAAAACAATAGGGCAACGGGTTTTTAACCAAACTCGGGCTGCATAACAACATATTGGAAGTTATTTTATACTTTTCTCAGTTGTTTATTTTTGCAGAAAGGAATTGTACAATTCAATTTCAATTCCTGCCTGTTAATCCTAAAACCATGAATCTACCCAGTCATTGTGTTTTCTTTTTCTTAGGTCGACATGAGAAGCTGTTTGTTGTTCAATCTAGTTATACATGCTACATCAGGTGATACATAAGGTGATACATAATTATCATCCAACTGAAAGTTGAGTGATGAGATATTTGTATTTTGATTGGCTGCATTCATTTAATCCAAATTATTTGCGCTTAATGCAATTGAATCACATGCAGTTCATTAAAATAGGTTCTCAATTTAAATCTCAAACAAAAAAACACACAAAAAAGGGTCTAAATCCCAGCAGACTACCTTGAAGCAATCAATGTTGGATTTTTCTATTTGTATGGATTTCTTCATTTCTGTGATAGCAGACATTGAGTCAGTGTGTCGGTGGTTAACATGTGAACAAAGAGAAAAAGCTGACACACAAGCAGATCCTCAGTTGTGGCCCTTTTCCTCAACCTTGACTGACTGCACAAGACATTTGCATTTTAATGGCTCAAACTGCTCGTTGCCCCCTGCATCAGAGTGAAAGCTCAGCTGAAATCATGGGTGACTGCCCACAAACGACACACTGAGACGAGCCAGCTCCCACATAAACAAAGGCGCAAAAACAAAAACCTTGTGACTGCACTTCCTATAATCAATGATTTTATCAGATATGTTCTGCCATAATGCAAATTCATCCAAAGGGCCAGAGTCTTTGGTAAATCTGTCAGGACAAGAGTAAGCCTCTCCAGGTTTACATATTATGCCATGTATCGACAGCCAAAAATAAACTAGAATGTGAATTATAACTTGTCTTTTGTCAAGGCAATGTTAAGTATTTGTGACCTGTCCAGTGTAGAAAAACTTACTCTGAGATTTGAACTTTAAGCAGCTGGTTTCTCTTTGCATGTTTAAGGCAGCTTCTTGTTGCCTGCTAATGTTGATGTAAGTAAAGTACAAGCTCTAACAACTTGGTGTACTGTACATCCAATAGACAAATTATACAAAATTGTTGTAATGCTCTCATTATTTAAAATACAGTTTGGGGCTGACTCTTCCCCCATGGGACCCTGTTGTCCCATGAATAGGTGTGAATGTTTAGTCCTGATGGGGCACCTTGCATGGTAGCCCCTGCCATCAGTGTATGAATTTCAAAAGGAATTTGAGTGGTTGGAAGACTAGCAAGGCGCTATACAAATACAATATGGTCCAAGTAAACCAGTCCAAAAGTGTTGGATTTGAAAAACAAAAATGGGCAGTGATTCATTGAGTTAACTGAATGAGAACTATGAACATAACAAAGGCTTGAGTGTAATGAACTTTACTTGACATACTCGTAATCCTGCTGCCACCTAGAGGTCAAGGACTGTGTGGCAATTTTAATGTGGTGCCCCCTCTCATATTAACAGCAGATTAACTGAGATATTATCTGAAAAAATGCTTCATGGTGCTGGTGTGTATGCTGCTGCCTCTAGTGCTTGACCAGGCCAACATGATATCCTGAGTATTTGAGGTGCCTAGATAATATTTCAGATCAGGTGGGCCTTTTTCCCAGCGGACATTTTCACATGTGAAGCGCAGGTGTTACTCTTAACTATTCAGGTGTTCCGGTAAGTAATGACAGTGTGACAAGAGCCAGCGGGCACAACAAAACCCTGTTACCAAAGCAGCTAAAAAGGAGTTTAAACCATCATTTTTTTTATGATTCAAACCTTTGATATTCCTACTGTGGCATGTAAAAATGTCTCCTGTGAATTAGGGCTATTTAAAGCATTGCACATCCACTAGAAATTAATTGGATGTGAATATTTGGCTGATCATTGATTATTGTGAAAATAATTAATGCAAGCACTATTTACATTTTGGGGTACCTTATTGCCCGAGGCAAGGCTTGTTTCAATGCGTTTGTTGTACATTTTTAACCAACACTTGCAAATTTTTTTTATCAATGATTTACTCAGTAATGAGTCAATGACAATACTTTAAACAACACTTTATTTTATTATCAATCAGAGGATTATAGATATTTGAAGGTGATTTGGTTTCCTGGGTGTGGTTGCACCAGCTGTGATGCGAAAAAAGATTAGTTTGAGTATAAAGGATATACAGATTTAACCCAAGCATATGGACGATTGCAACCCCAGGTAAAGACCCATCTGTTACATAAAGACTCATTTTGCACACAACATTTTTAATTGTAACAGGAATCAATCTGATGCACTCAACAGCCTGCATCAGTTCGTATTGTAAATCATATGAATGCATTATGTTATCAATGGGATTTTATCTCTGGGGTCTGATGATGCTGAGGCGCAACCACATTTTGGAACATATACAAATGAACAAATCACTATTTATCCTTTGAGGCAGACTTTACAGTGTGACATAAGAACAAAATGATGCGTAGCTGATGAGTCCCACGCGGAAACTATGCATTAAGAGTATGTGAGACATCCTCTGATGCTATATCCAGTTGGAACCACACATCAGATCGTAGGAAAGTATACCCGCCGTCATTTGTTTCTAGAAGAGAAACTGTACGACGGAAAAGCCTCAACGCAGTGTGGAGTGCTAATAATATCAGGCCCACAAATACAAAATAAAGGATAAACAAAAGATTCAGTTTTACAAACATGTTCACAGGTGATATTTCTCAGGTTATAGTCAGTCGTGAGGCACTCTTATTGGACAGGCAGTTTATTTACAAAGAGCAGACCCATACACACAAAAAAATTTAATAATGGAAGATTTCCAAAGAGTGATGGGGAATTTGTATCCAACAGATCTCGACAATCAAAGCATTGTTCCCCTCAGTCTCTAATTGCTACTGAATTAGGGCATCAAAAAAAAGTACTTAGAAACATACAATCACCAACGGTCATCACCATTTTACTTTATAAAAATATCACCATGGTGATCGACAGATTCACAGATTTTGACCGTGGACAGAAAGACATATTTACAGTAATCCACACAAAGGGAAAATGGAAAGAAATCAATTGGGAACAAAAAAGGTTGGAGGGAAACGATGAGCAGTGCAGAGAGGGTCCCAAAAGGCAAAGCTTTAGCAATTCTTGCTTTAAAGGTCTCTAAATGGACACCTCTTAATCTTTTTCATTTGTCCTGTAAAGACCAGACAAATACATCAGTTAACGAATTATAGTGATAGAGGATTGTACAATTTGTGATGCACAATGAAACATATCTTCAACTCTGATTTGTTGAAAATGTTTGAAAAAAATATATATCTGTAGTGCTGGCATAATGATGATTTACTGTGTAAGAATACTGTTTATCAGTAATGTCTTGCCCATTCTAATAAACCTAAAATGTGGAAATATACACACAATTTGGTATGAGCATGAAAAACAGAAATTATGACGTCATGAGAAGAGATATTGTTAAATATGTTTATAGTGGACAACTATTAATTTCCATAGACATTCATTATCAATACGTACCAATTGAAAGGCTAACAAGACGTACAATATTATGTTTCCCAATTATTATCTGTTGGCAAATTCATCAATCTTTTAAGAAATAAGCAAATAACAAAATAATACCAACAAAATAAGTACTGCTGCTATACTTTAAAAGACAAAAAACTAAATATGAGCAGTATGCATGTGGCATAGATGTCACAATCACACTTATACAATAGTTAATGAACCAGGACAGCACAACATTATCCTTACTGAAATGTTAGAATGACAGATGCAAGGCAAAAGAGGGGCGGGTTGAACGGAAAAACAAGTTAGAAGCTAAAAGTTGGGCTAAAAAAAAAAAAAGCATTTAAAAATTTTAAAAGTATTCATTCATGTAAGAATTCTCGCAAATCTTTAAGCAAATCTTTTAATTATAAAAAAAAAAAAAAAACACATGATTGTATGTCAAGAAGCCAAATGTCTCATGACTGCATTAACAATGCGGTTCAAATTGTCACCAACCAGTGGTTCTGGTTACCTAGCGTGCTCTGTTAAGACTGCCGTGGTTTTCCACAGCCAGTTAAAATAGAACAAAAGAGCAGAACGACCAACCAGCTGATCAGAATGTGTGGCAGGTTGGGGAGGTGGAGTCAAGACAAAAAGGGTCAGGTGACGGTGAGTGAGATGTGCTCTCAGGACCGGGAGGAGATCTCACCTCATAGTTCGTCAGCAGTACAGCCAAAGTGGACAGACTGACAGTTAGTATCTAGAATGAGACTGCCAGTGCTGAGGGAGCAAGGTGGGGGGCGGGGGGGGGGAGGGGAGAGGAGAGGATGCACTTGAGATCAGTACATGGTACAGAAGAAAAAGAGACAACTTACATCCATATATTCAATATTCACATCGAAACATGTGGCCATGCGGCATACTGCAATACTGTTTTATTTTGAAATAAAACCACAGTGTCATTTGTGCAGACTAGCAAATGGGCATTTAACTGCCGTGTACAACACAATACATTTATCCGACAGGGGTAGGGGATGACGTACCACAATGTGAATGATGTACTGCCAATCTAGAGTTAATGAAGTATGGAAATCCAAGACGAAAAATGATCACAGAGTGAGGTGAGGAAAAGTGTCCTTGCTTTCTATTTTTAGCAGAAACATCATGAGCTATGTGGCTTGCTCTTGGTGATGATTGACATGGTGATGAAAGATGAGGCGGAGGGCGCCCTCTGCTGGTGAGCCATGGGATGACGACAGGATGACAGCCAGATGGGACAGGATCAGGACAGAACACTGGTGTTCTGTGAATCCACGTCTTGCATGCTCATGACATCTGTACTTACTCCGCTCTCGTATATAGGGTTGTCAAAAGCCGACTCTTCCGTCATGTTGTCATACGGTGGCGAGGATGTTGGCATTCTGATGGTCTTCCCTTGGAGTCTAAGTTAAGAGTGGAGAAACAGGGAACATCCTGTGAAGGCTCATTTGATTTCAAATGAAATAAACTGTTTGTATTTTTAAAAGTCACTTACTTTGCAAAGTAGACATAAATCCCGAGAACAACCACCAAGATGATTGCGGTCGGAATAAAAACTGCAAGGGCAATATTGGTTCCCTCCATGCTATAATCCATATTTACAACTGGAAGCGGGGAAAAAACAAAACATACAGGTTTTATTTCTGTGAAATATGCAATGCTTGTACAAAATTTGAAGAACTTCCCTCAAGGGGTTTGTAAGATATCGCTTGAAAATGCGATGGATGTGAGGTCACAGTGACCTTGACCGGAGAATCTGAACACATAATGCCTTCGGCCATGCTGTCGCCAGCGCGGCATAAATGGAAACCAGCATAATGATACTGCAATGTTTCGAAACATAACTCACCATCTAGCCTGCGTTCGTTCATATATTGGGTTGAGGATGCTAAAAAGACACAATTGCACTTTAGTCAGTATTTGCACCATGAGTTGCGCAACACAAATCACAATGCATGATGTTACACTTACATACTAACTATGTAAGTGTAACATCATGCACTGTGCTTTGCATTCACAACCGCAACAAAAATCAAAAGCACTTAACGCGGTCGAGGTCCCACATGTGACAACTGTAAAAACCCAAAAGGTTTTCTGCACAGAGTGCATGGTTTACCTCTACAGGCAGGTGGAGTGCTATTCCACTGTGACGGGTGTCCGGGGATGCAGTAGATGGTGCCGTCACCCTGCAGCTCGTAGCCTGAGTGGCAGGAGAAGCTGAGCATCTCTCCGGCTTGGTAAAAGGCCTTTTCAGAGCTCTGCACACTGGTGGAGGCGGCGCCAGGGTTCCTGCATGGCTCGTACTTTTCAGCTGAGAGGCAGGAATATCTTGCGTCACAAAATATTGCAGTGCATCTTTTTCAACTGTAGAAACTCTGACACTCATGCGAACACGTATAAAAAGGCAACAGGCACATCGACCGGGACATGAAAGGCAAAGATTGACAATTTATATTGTTGAACTTTTAAAAGCCTTTGACAAAGAATACATAATTAATTATCGGTGGACTAGTTGTGATCTCTCACCAAAGACACAGGTGTAGCACAAAATGAACAGTAACATGTTTAAGTCCTGTATTCAAAGCACTCAAAGCCTCTGTGCGTTTCTGGCTCATGTGACTTACGGGCACACTTGGGCAGCCTCTCGCTCCACTTGGGTGTGGCTGAATCTCGGTTGTAGCAGGTGAGGAGGCTGCTGCCAGACAGGATGTAGCCTTTATTACAGATAAACTGCACTGTCGATCCAACGATGAAACGGTTGCCTGCGATCACCTTGCGACTGTGCTCCACATTCCCTGGGTCCTGGCAGGTCATAACTGGTGCAATCGCAAAAACAAATGATGATTATTCGTTATCGTTAGTGGTAATAGTAGTAGAAGTGTAACAAAAAAAAGTATTCTCATGTGCATTGGACCTCCTCTCACATCTTTTACAGCTGTTGGTTTGTCAAAAAGACCTTAAATGTGTCACACCACATTCAAAAACATATCTGATCCTTTTCATCAATGTTCATCCAGTAGTTGTCAGATCTTCTCCAAAGTCTTTTTAGTTACCTTTTCCTCAGATGTATTATTAGTTACATGTTTGTCACTGGAACCAATGCAAAAAGTAAAAATATCCCTTTCAGAGAAATGCAGTATTATTACTAATTGTATTGAAATCAACAATACTGAATTTAGTATAACATTTTTATTGACAAGAGTAAGTATGCACTGCATCATTGAAGGGGACATACCATGAGAAATCTACGTCAGTGTTTTTGCACAAACATTTGGGTATCTGGAGTCCCTACCAACCCACAAACTGTGAAACAAGAAAACCCAGTCAGTTTCATTAGATCCAGAAACAAGCCGATCAGATTTGGCTCCCCTTCCTATGTTACATGCAGGCTCATTACAATAGACCGCCCCATCTGAGTGTCTCCACGCACGACTTGAAAACTCATTAGTTTTGAATTTGAAGGGGTCTCTACAAGTCCATTGATTGCATCTACCTCCTTATCCCAGTTATGAGCATTGTGTTTAAGAACATATCATGCTCATTTTAAGGTTTAAACATTTTTTTTTCACTATTTTGTGTTTTAAGTGCATGTGCATGTTGACATGCATTGATGTTAAAAAAAGCATTACTTTTCTCATAAGGTCCATCTGAATATACCTGTATTCACCCTCTCTTTGGACCACTCCATTTTAGCATCTGTCTCTTTAAGATCTCTTCCCAAAAAAAAAAAAAAAAGCTCTGAATGGCTTGAGAGAAAAATATGATGCACTTTTGCAAAAGCAATTCTGAAGGATGGAGGTGTTTATCCCCAGGGTCCCTCAGATTCATAATCTATCCCTGATAATGTCTTATGTTGAATGTTTTCTTCCTGAGCCATTGTTACAAAACGTCTTGGCTTTACACTTTAATATATGACTAACCTCTGTCATTTAGCAAAGATCACATTTCCAATGATTTTCTATGCATGTTTGTATTCATTGTGGGACACAGCCCTCCCTCTACATTGGTTTTTAAATATCACGTTACACATCACAGCAGGAAACAACCATGTCCTTATTTGATCATTAGGGCAGATTGTTCATTTACAACCTGTTTTAACTTCCCAAACCTTATCCATACAACACAGGATAAAATCACTGAGTGTTTCAGTGTAAAAACCATGAACCACATGCTGTTTCAAACAGGCACCAGATCCCAACCCAAGAGAGCACTCAAGGAGACTAGTCTGGGCTTCAGTTAACTAGGTCCCATTAGGACATTTCCTCAAGGAGTGTTTAATAACAGGGAATCAGTTCATAAGTGATTGTTGATGGTGCCTTTTCAGGTGCAATTCCCAAATCTTCAATAACTAATCTGTTGAGTGAATTGGCCATGGTTTACATGGTTTTTGTAAGTGATCACTTATAGCCAACAATGTCTCATATCCCTCTTTGTTGTTATGGTTTATATGCAGATTATAATCTGATCATAAGAATATGCAGACAATAGTTTATGAAACACCACACAACTCAGTGTGACCTACAAGTGTTGACTTGATAGTGTTTTAAAATTGTAATGTGACAAAATAGTTGATTCAAAAGATGATAATCAAAAACTTGACTGAGACAAAAGGGACCAACATTGCTGCACTCAATGCCGCGTTCCTCCTCCCACTGAAGAGCTCGTCCAGTTTAACCTTTCATCAAAGCTTCCGTAACTTAAGTCAAATCAAAGAATGATTTTGATCAGTTTACAGCAGTTTTCAGCAACAGCAATGTAACGTTCGTAGTTTGCCAGCAGGTTTAACAGATTAATGAAAGTTAATTTCCAAGTTATGGCAACGGTTATTTACATGATCTGCGTTTGTCGGTCATGATCATTTGTTCTCGTGAAAGGGCCGAATGGTGCGTCACTATAAATGTTGCCGCCGCAAGGAATTGTGGGGCGGAATTATCTCCTTTCCTTTCGTAAAGGAAGGTCCGGTGTTTCCTATGTTAAACGAGCTAATTAAGGAAGCACTGAAGCACCTTTCCTCAGCATTTAGAGAATTCGAACAGCTCTTATCATGGCGGCCACTTAGATACTTCCGGGTCATTTCACTCAGTTCGGAACCTTCCAAAGCAAAAAGGACTATTCGACCGCAGCCAGAAACACTTACTGAACTTGCAACAAAGGTTTCATGGATAACCCATCAACAGGTTATTTTCCAATGGAAATTCAATATGCTCACATTCAAGACAACATTGAATGTCAGTGCTTAACTGCCATCAGATGGGAATTGAAGACACTGCTTTCCACAGAGTTATGCATTCTTTATTTTCCACCCCATCATCTCTCATTGGAATTAAAAATAAATTCACATGGAAGGGAGGAAGTAAAGCTTTTAAAATTGTATCCTTGATATGTGCATACTTATGGTAGGTCACTGATAATAATGTCAAGATATTTCCCAAGGACTTTTACCACCATCTAGCAGCTGCAATAGTTGTGGGAAGATGTCCAAGACACATGAGAGGTGGTTTTATGTCAATAAATATATATATATATATATATATATATATATATATATATGTATATATATATGTATATGTATATGGATATGTGGTGGTGGCACTTATGTGTAAAATAACGTGCCACCAACATAGAAACCACATTTAGGAAAGTAAAATACATAAACAGGTTATGTAACTTCAGTAATTAAATATCACTCTGGGGACACGAACACCAGTCTCCTGGATGAAAGTCATGTGTTTGTTTGATTTATCCCCATCCTGATGCTTTCCTGTCCACTGTAAATAGTATTTTGCATTATTTATATACTATGTCGCTGGCTCTGAGCATTGCATATAGTATTAATGTGGATGCATTTAATGCGTTTCATACATGTGTCCACCATGGGGTTCCAACTGACTTTCCATGTTCATTGTGTACGTGGTGCCGCATGTAATTTAACACATGACCACCAGGTGGTGGCATGCCATTTAATAATTTGTAAATAAATACAAAAGTAGAAACAGGAAGCTTTTCGAAGGCAAAAATGATCAGATCTGTGAAGTAAAAAATCTGCACATATAATATTAATATTCGTTCAGGTTGTAATCTGTGCATTGTTTTACACATGTACAAATTGCTTGGTATTTGTGTGAAGATTGGTACCCAAATTAAGCATGAATGATGTAACATTTGATGCACAATTGTGACCATTTTGAGAGCAATTTCAGATTTCTAGATGTCAGCGTGACGTGTAGACTAAACCAATACAATTTTAATTGTATCATGTAATCTAGTCTGCTCACTAAGACAAAGGATTCTGAGAGAAAGCTTTATGGCTGCTGAGGTCTTCCTCTCACTCGCTGAACATATGGAGAAAACACCAGGATTTGTGCGCTTCCTCTCACCTTCCTGACATTTCGGCACATCGCCGCTCCAAGTGAGATCCCACTGGCACATGAGGATCTCAGAGCCCACCAGCTCATATCCAGGGTAGCACTGATAGGTGATGACGGTGCCGTGGATGAGGTCGGGGTGGGATGTGCTCTTCCAGCCATTGGTGATCTCTGGCAGCTCAGAGCAGGTGTCGTTCCTCGCCACCTCTGTTGACGTTGGAGCAGTTGTGTTGGTAAAAGAGAGGAGAGACAGAATGGGAAAATTAGACATTCTACCTATTTATGTAAATACATTGAGGAAGGACAATGGTATCGGGAATACAGACATTTTTGGTGCATTTTCTTGTGTAATGTTCATTCTTTGCTTGGTATTGTAAAAGGAAGAAATCCTTGCATTGATATATAACAACCTCCTCGGCAGAGATTGAATAGGACTGCAAAATAGTCAGTTCTGTGCGCACTAAACAGCAGCAGTTTGGGAGGACAATGTAAATAGAGGCTTGTGATGTTTGCAGGGAGGAACACAGCATGTGGTTTGGCAGCAGTCAATCTGCGCCTCCCAAACTGCAGCGTACAGGGCCAAGAACACAAAGCACTGGGCAAAAACAGCTGATGTTGAAGTGCACCCCATTATTTTGTGTCTGTGTTTGTTGTTATCTTATCCTCTGCACCTGGGATAAGCCAGAAGACAGACAGAGGCACATCAAGAGAAACAGGCAAAGAGACAGAGAAACAAATAGACTTTTTTGTAATTGGTAACCTGCTGGGTTATAGGTACGCGTAACATTTTACATTGCAAGCTTGGTATCATTTTTTTTTTTTCCTGTTTGTTTTGCAGTGCCAATTTTACACAAAAAGCCTATCATACATTTAATTCAAAGAGAAAGCTATGTCTTGCAGCTAACCAGAGAACAAAACAATGCTGTTTTATATTTTCAAGGTAAAATCCTAGTGGAGCAAATAAATAAAACACAGTCTTACCAAAGAAGTGGACCACAAAGCCGTTGTTGTATCCATAGATGTTGGTGGCAGGATCGGACTGAAATTGAATGGTGACATCAGCCATGGAGGTGTAAAGCTTGAAGTGTGACCGTGTGCCACTGTATTGTCCCAGGATGTTAGCCGTAAGGTCATCACCATCGTAGAAGGTCAGCAGATCATTCTTACCAATGTGAAGACTAGAAGAGACAAAAAAGTGGTTCAATTTCTTCCTAATTATATTAATGAAGGTTTTCATACACAATGCCCCATATCTGTGGTTATATGGCATGTTTGCTGTACATTTTGCACAAAGCTTTAAACAGTTAAGTGACTGCTATATTCTTCAGCTGATGAAAGCATTGCTGGTGGTATAAGGCGATGTCAGCAGTACTTGGGAAATATTAATTCTGTTTATATTGGATGGATCTGATGTGAAGTAAACACTAAATAATTCATGATGTATGTCTCTTCGTCCCCCACATTGGTCTCATGAATATGTACTAAAGTGCATATCTGCAAATATGAGCATAATAAATATGATCCTTTTGCTCAAAAAAAAAAAAAAAAAGCTGCAATGCATGAGAACCAGAAATATAGAAATATGAGGACCAAAGGTCTTGGATAAGTGAATAATCCCCCCAAAAATCTCAACATCTAAATATTAGCTATATTGCTCATATAAAATTGAATACGAGGCAGCTAAGCCACAGTTGGACAGAATATCTGCTGTCATTAACTTAAGAATGCATTAACCTTTTCCCTTTGGAGATTTGGATGTCCTTGCCCCTTTTTATGGAACATCAGCAAAGCCTGACATTTATTCACACACACAGGGGATGGGAAGGTGTAGTTCCCTGCTGATATAATAAGCAGGGGGAACTAGTTGCTCTTTATGCATCTTAAAGCAGGAGTCAAACCAACAGTGCACATTGGCTGTGTGGTTGTTTTGTGTTACATTCCCAAGCTGTGTTGAACGGAATTTAACAGTATTAATGGCCCAGTGCCATTCTTCATGCACGTCATAGGTAGGAGCCCTGCTTTTGTAGCTATGAATCACCCGCCCACTGCATGAGCTCTCCAGCAAGCGATCAAACTGTTTTCAGGAAAGCGGTGTTTTCCAAAAATTGTAACCGATAACAATCCCCACAGCTTTTCTCAATTCCTTTGCACAATTTTGCATCAATGCAAATTGCAAGTTGCAATGCCTGAAAATCCTATTTCCAGCTCCTCTGTGATCACACCTTGCTCTCAAATCATGTGTCATTGTCTCTTACCATGTCTTTATCTCTCTTTATCGTTGTTTTACTTTCACTAAAAAATATATAGAGTTGTGAGTTTGTGTACTTTAGGTCAAATTTAAAGTCAAAATATTTGCCACATAAATAAATGTGGTTTGGACACTTTTCTATTCTCAGATTGCAGAACTGCACGGAAATGCACTTCCCTTGTTGGGAATAAAAAAATCAATACTAATCACACCTGAGAGACAGAAAGGCATACAGGTAACTCAAATAAGTGAGATCACAGGGCAATCAACAGGCACATAGAAATAAAGTCCAAAGAAAGTTTAAAGAAAAGCCCTCAAACATCCTCATATTAGGAACGAGCACAACTCAAAATAGAAAATCATGTAGAGTAAAGATCAGTAGAAAGTAGACAGATATAAAAAAAAAACATGCATGCAATGTTGTTATTGTTATTGCATACATGTTATTGCATACATTTAAATGTATGCAATAAGTCAGCAGGAGAAAACAAAAATGCATCTGATTAACACATACAGTGCAGTATTTAAGGTTAAATATACAAAGAGAAACAAGTTGTTCTAAATATACTTTAAATCAATGTGGCAATATAAATGTACAATTCACAGCAAAACATATTGCCGCAAGCGGTCATTCCAGGCTGAAACCCTTTTTCATAGGAACAGAAGGAAGAAGCTCAGTTGCCAAAATCAAAGCAGCAGGCAGTAGTAAGTGGGTGTCAGGCTTTACAAAGCTGAGCAAAGTCACTTCAGCTGGTTTAATGCTGTCTAAAGAAGGAGTGGGACCAATCACACACTTGTTTCATCATCACACTGTATGCAGCTTTTCAATAATTGCACACTCAAAGTCCCGCTAGACATATTCCTCAGGAAGCATTTTGGGGACATGTTTCATGAGCTTAAGTGAAGAATATCCACCAAGTTTGGTGATGTTTGGACAAACTGTCACTGATTTAAGGCCACATTTGCCACCAGGCCTATGCACATATTTGGAAGTGGTTGCGCGCCCTATTGACTGATTACAAAATAGTTTTATACCCGTGATTAAACATGGTTATAAAACATATATGCAAGTTTTGTAATGATTGGAAAACAACTTCTGATTCATTGTCTAATTTGTGTTATGCCACGCCCATTTCTTTGTATATGTTGCGCCCCCTAGTAGTCAATTTGAATGAAACTTTCAGGGTACTTTTCAGGTACTTTTGTGGACATATATTTAGTGAAGATTGGCACAAAGTTTGTTTTTGTTGTTGTGGTTTGGTCTTTAAAACTAACTAAGATATCCACGAGCTTTCTATATATTTTCCTATGCTTGGTCCAATAACGATCTACAGAAAGGTTGGTAGCAATTGGACTAAAGATTTGTGAAGCGATGTCGAAATTGTGTTTTTGTGTGGGCTTTCTTGCCCAATGAATGACTTCTCAAAGAACTCTGTTTCTATGTTCAGGTTAATTGCCCTGTGAGCTCACTAATTTTAATCATCTGTCGGACACACCATATATAATTCATTCAGCTGGTTTGGTTTTTTTCTCTTTTACTTCAAGTGGGCAACTTGTGCTGACACATTGTTGCACAGACTTAAAAAAAAAAAAAAAAAGCTCGAGTTGCGCTTGAGGCTCTTTTTTGAGCATTAGAAACCATAGGACTAAACCAATGAACATGAGATTTAACATGCACAGCACGGACTAACTTAACTTCTGTTGCTTTGTTGGCACAAACCTAATAGTAGAAGCCTTTGACGGGCCTGCTTTGTCTGTGATTGACACAGTTTTATGATAGAATAAAACAAATGACCCGAGTCTGTTTACCTCTCCTCAATCGCTTCTTCACAACCTCCCCCACAGACTTTTTACATTACTGCTGAGTAGAAACAAACAAAATACACCCACTCCAGCTTCATTCACCCAGACTGCAAACATATCCTACATATTAATGTTGACTATCTGTGTTAACCAACCATTCATACAATTACACCCACAAAGTGAATATTCATCGTCCTTTGGTTGAGCATCGCAAGACCCTGGAGGCAAATATGACTCAAAAACATAACCAGAATGCCTGGATTCCACTGTGTGCTTGTGCAATGTGCTGGTGCTGAAATGAAAAAGTCAAAGCCAAAACTGGATTTCAGCTTCTTGTGACAGACACACATAATAGATGCCAGCTGCATGAATGGCGGTGAAATGAGGTGCTGAGTGACAAGGTACTCCCCCTGGTTAGTCGGACAGCTATGGGGACAATTTACACCTCCATGTTCTCCAACCGTCAGCGGCTGCGGTGAAAGTGACAGGAATGACAATGCCAGTCTCCATTTCCAAACTGCCATGAGAACCATTTGTGCATTTAGAAATATGCATTTAGAAATATGCATTTAAAAATGGCGTATGTGTGCGAAAAGAGAACAAAATCCAAAGAATAAACTAATGCTGTTTTCACATTCATACATTCTTTGTTATATATTTGTAACATCTTTTTTGAGGCATACTCCACGGATGGGATGCAGCCTGCACACACTTAGTGACTGCATGGAATTATCAAGTGTAGTGGTGCCACGATTAAAAAAAACAAAAGCATGGGTGTAGTCCACAGCGCAACACCACCGCCAAATTGTTTGCATCTTTTTCGATCTCCACATCTCACACTTCACTTCTATTCACGCTCTATCGTCCACCTGCTGCTCATGACAACAAGGCTCTCCACCTTATCATTACACTATATTTCACCTTATTTCCCAGAGGTGTCCCTGTATTTAGAATACCATAGAAGGAGGGATGTGGAACTGTCAGTTGGCAAATCTCAAACTGTGTGATTGCGTCCAGTCTCTGGTCTGCATTTCATCCAACCCAACACACAATTACGGCACCTGCTGCTCCATGTTGCAGTAAATACTGTTTAGGTTTAGCCTTTTTCCAGAGAGTTTTAACATGGATCTATTCCTTCACTACTTTTACTCTAATGCACTCTACTTTACCTCACAAAGGTGTATATTGTCAACGCCACAATGCATATTCTGTTGGTAGTTTCAATAATCTGGTATGGTGAGAGAGCGCAATAGCATTGCTGCTGATATTCCTTCCTTGTAAAAAAACATGTTTTAGCACTCGATGAAATCTAATTACAAGACAGATATCCTTCTTTGGCAAACATAGACCTGCAGTAGTTACTTCAACATACAAAATCCAGTCACTCTAAATCACAAACAATGCTGATGTCAACCTTGGTTTTGAATGTTCCCACTGTCTGCTAGAGTTGCTTTCAAAATACTGGCAACAACACAAAAAGCCAAAGTGCCTTCAGTCCAGACTTAAACAGCACTCTGTGGTGAGTCACTACAAGCCTCTCAGCTGCCTTCTCTGTAGCAACCTGGCAATCACTCCACCCAAATTTCATCCCACCTGGCTCCTCTAAAGGTTTCCTCTCCAGACAGGAAAGTGGTCATGCCCTAGGCTGTGTAGCAAACTAATTGTCGAAAAAAAAATAGATCCTAAATGACAAAAGCTAATGTGCTACTATTAGTCAAAGGGAAGTCAAAATGATGTGTGAGAGTGTAACATTTTTAACATGATCAATGCTCACATGAAAATATGCACAAAGCCTATTTCAAACCAAAGTGATGGCAATACTTTAGAGTTGTCCTATCCTATATTAAATGTCTCCTTCATCGACGTGCCTTGGGTGTTTACAAAGTTCCAGGGGTCTGTTTTGAAAAAGGACTTTTTATTTAGAGAATTTCTGAAAACTCCTCTGCATGCCAATGGCACCAGCTCAATTCTGCAGATGAGGGGATGACAGCTGTGTTTTGTACAAGCCTCCAGGCATTCTGTCACCTTCACTGACCTGTCGAGTCTGAAGAGCCCAACAAATATCCTCTTAACAGAATGGAAATTGCTTTCTACATCTATTCCTACACGTATTTGACATTTGATTTGTTCTGCTCAGTGAAAAAAAAGGTTGTGTTTTAAAATAAAAATCAACATTAATATCCCAGGCACCGACCCCGGCACAAGTATACTTGCAATTGGCATGTAATGCTCAGAATCTCCACAAGAGGACTCTATAAACCCAGTATGTGCCATTGAAATCTCTCTGAACCTGCGCAGTAAACTGACAAAAACATTCCCGCTGTAAAACAGACTTTACTCACTGTGTTGAAACGAGTAACAGTTCTAAAAAAAATGTCCTCTGAATTCTAAAATCCACACGTGAATATTTTTTCCCTTGTTGTGTTCTACAGGTGGGGATATCAGCTGTAACCTCTTGTCTCTGGCTCTTGCTCGAGCCATGCTCCATGGTAATTAGCAAAGAGCCAGCCCTCCTGTTTGGCCTAAATTAATTAATCAGTCCTCATTATGCACACTGCTCCGCTGTAATTGCCAGCACAGGCACAGCGATGAATGATAATAAAGAAAACATTCTCATTAATGTGGAAAAGTGTGTGCCCACCCTCCATAATGAGACAGCTCTCATCCACAAGAGCTTTTTGTCACTTACACACACACAGCGCATGCACACAAAACACACATAGTTGACCTCGCCTTTTAAGAATGCTATCCTCAAGATGAGCGGATCGGACATGAGGGTAATGGGAGGGTCTGCAAGGATCAGACAGCTGTGGGTTCCTACTGCCATGAAGGCCATGCATGACCAACCTTGAGATAAACTAAAGCTGGCCACAGCACCATTAATTTCCAGCGAGCGGCCTCATGTGGGCTCGGATTAAAACAAATATTGGGCTGGTGCAATTTAAAAAGAGATCTCTGGATGAAAATCAGTTTACCTCAAATCAAACTGGTTTACTGCGGGTGGGGGAGGGAGAATCCCTTCTGATCTTTTTAACCCTAGGTGCACTGTTGACTTTCAGACATTAATCATGAGTCTTAATCTCCAACTAAACAACAGGGAGGCAAGCAGGGTCACATGAACGTCCTGTGTGGTATTTTGACATTGTGTGTTATTGGTATCCTCTGATGCTATTTTTCCCTTTTGCTCTGTGTATCATATTTGAGTGATGGCTCATATCTCTGTTCCTGAAAGCCGAGAGATAATGTTTGGGGCATTATGTGGATTGTAACCATGCAGCAGCATACAACCTGAGCCCGTACAATAAACATCCACACTTCCTCTGCTGACTCCGACTGAATATTGGCACGCAATACAAAGTTCTCTGATTATAATCTGCTGTCAACATGATGCATTTATTGTTATCCCAATGTCTATTTATTGAAATTATCAGATCAGCATGATTCCTAATGTGTTCAGTGATAGACATATACCAATGGTACATCCAGGCTGATACTGGCCTGAGTCAAGAAAGCAAAATGTAAGTACAATAATGGTTGCGGACTGTGACAGCTGCACTAACCCCTGTGATTAAATTGTGACATGATTGAAGTGAACAGGAAATACTTGCTCTTTTCCAGTGTCTTAACAAGTCATCAAAGGTTTGTAGAATTCTTCTAACATTATTCCATTGCCCCCAAAAACCATTGTTGCTCCACCACACAGATGAGTGTCCATATGATGCAGGTCTGCAAATATTGCCCGTGACTTTTTCATATACGTATGCCCATTCGCTTATTTTTATGTATTCATCTTTTGAAATAAAAAAAAGAACACACATCGCTCTTGTCCACAAACACAATGTGTAATAAAAAAAATACTTAATTAACTTTAATGGGAAACTATAGCATGTTGTTTTGTTTTTTTTACTGCCCAAAGTAACTAGGAAATACAAAAATGAAAATATCATTTTTATTTTCATTATTTTTTTCTAGGTGGTCTACCACTGTAGTGGATTGCTTGCACAGCATCCAGACCCCATGTCAGAATTAAACCTTGCAATTCCATCAACTGTTCAGAAAAATACCAAGAATTAATGAATTGTTAATATGGAAAGCCAAACATAGAAATTGAAGGATGCAAATGCTTGTATGAATCGATACCACAATGACCAAAAAGCTAACAATTGCCTTAGTTTGAGATTTGTCAGTGACTCTTTTATACATATATATATATATATATATATATATATATATATATATATATATATATAAGTATTCCCTCTGGTTTCTTTTTAACGCCCTATAGTGTGCAAGTGCTTCAGGCAATAAAGCACAAATCCTTTATGTTGTAGTTTTTGTGCTCCCTACAGGATGCATGTTCGTGGAAATATTGTTGGGATCACAAGGAAGGCAAACTGATGAATACATATTAAATAAGACAAAGACAAATATTCCAGATTCTCATGCTCACACTTGGATAGTTTTTTTTTTAGAAAGCTTTAGTGTAACATGAAGAAAAGAAAGGAATGTGATGATTTTACACTTAATTTAACAGCAATAACTTGTATTGGATGGGACACGCATGTCCACTCAGAGTGACGGGTGAAACAGAAATGAGTGTGCCTGTGTCTATTTTAACGTCTTTGTGCATGTGTTGAATTGTAGTTGGGAAGGCTGTACTGTATAAGTGGCTCAGAGTAGTTCACTGCCAGAGCATATTCATTTCAAAGCCAACTCTGAGACACACACCAGGGAAGTGGGAGCAGGGAGGCTTACTGGCTAATCTGGTCAGAGAGTGAGCTGGAAGCAACACAGAATTCTTAATGTAGCGGATGAAGAAAAAAAAGAAAAATCTAATTAGTGACTGTAACCACAGAAACACTTTCCCCATGTGCGTGTCATAGTGTGTCTGTGTGAGTGAGAGAATAGACGAGGAAGCAGCTTTGCGTGCGTGAGTTTATGGCCGGAGATGGAGTGTTTGACATCTCGAGGGTAATCTGACCTCCTCTTCTGACCTCCCTGTGTGATTCCTAGTCTTACACCTGAGTGCAGTCTCTTACACTTGGATGTCAAGCATGATCCTCTTGTCCTCTTCCACGTGGATACCCCAGATGCAGTCCTGCCCCTTGTCGTAGGCCTCAGGCCAATTAGGAGACAGCACCACACCGGCCGAGTCTGTGATCTCCCCGCTGCACACAGCTGCAACGCACAAAACACCTCAGATTGACACTAAGAACTGCATTGTAACAGATTTCAAGACACAGAAAATGTTGATTACAAACAAATTCAACAATAAGAAACAAAATATCGAATATCCCAATTTGTAGTGTGCAGGTGACACGGTGACAAAAAACTACAAGGTGATACATGAACTGCTATGTGACGTCAATAGGATGGAAACCTGGTCTTAATGCTTAATAAAGCGCATCTGAAATGGAATGTATAGCCTCCTTGACATGAACCTTGTGAAACCGCATACGACCACTAAACTGCTTGATGACCATGACCCGCAGGAGCAGAAATTAAATTTCCTCATATCTAGCTTTACAGAAGAGCTTTTCAATTTCCCTGTGCGGCGGAAGGACCATGTAGGCAACAAAGAGCGATAGTAAGGTCAGTGTGTGCGTATGGAGGTGGGGGGGAGGGGGTGGGAGGAGAGTATGAGAGATAGAGAAGGGAAGGGCTCAGGGATAGCTATTATGGTGCAGTGTGGTAGTTTTCATCTTAGGCCAACTATTGTATGCTTTTTTTAATCTTAAGCACTACCAAAGTCTGCCCTGCAAGCACACTATATCAAAGTAAATCAATGGTACAATTTTAAGAGGAAATGTATCGTGGATCAGAGGAAAGCAGCTTAGGAAGGCAAGGTTAACTGCCAGTGGTCTTTTTAATATTTGGATGAAAAGACTTCACTAACTCCTGCAATGATCAAGCAGACAAAGGAAGCCTTGGGTCCTCAGGTCAGTCACATCTTAAATTCTGCTGCAGTGGAAGCACATTATTTTTGAAAAGATTTCACATCGCACAATTACTCCAGCGGATGAAGTCTGTTGACTCACCCCTGCAAGCCGGCTCGGTCTCATTCCACTGAGGGTTTTGTGCATCCACGCACTCGATCACTACGGAGCCCTGCTCCAGCGTGTAGCCAGGGTCACACGAGAACTCAACCACTGCGCCCACGCTGTAGGTGGAGTCGCTGCCACTGAAGTTGCCGTACTTGACAAAGGGCTCATAGCACATGCCTTTCGCAAAAGCTGCAGACAAAACCCCCCCACCCCCAAAAAAACGGCATTAGACCCAAGTGAGAAGGTGCCGATTGCTGTTAGGAAACTCTGCGAGCTGCATGATCAAACCTGCCTTCGTATCTAATTGCTGCCCCGGTGGAGGTGAAGGTCCCATCCGTGGTGAACTCTATAAACAGGTAACGTCCAGTACTGAGCACACCCTCATTGGGCAAATACTCAACCTCATAGGAGTCGTACACAGGGGTAGAGTCTATGTTGTTGCCATTCTTAATCAGCAGCCTAAAAGAAAACACACACACGTACACACACACACACAAGCAAGAGAGTTTAAAATAGACGTAAGTGAGCCTTGAAAGGTAAGAGAAGCATTAAAAAAGAAGTTCCAACCTATCCGATAGCTGCTCGCTGTTCCAGTTGTGGCTGTAATAACTTTGTGATAACATTCTCCACCACTCAGTAATGAGGTGAATGGCCATGTGTGACGATAGCCATGTGGCTCAGTAGTCGCTGGAGAAAAATGTAATGCAATTGCTGTTTCCTACCACTCGCTACCCTCTGCAGTCCCTCCAATTCATTCGCTTGATAGAACACTGTTAAAGGATTATAATGATAAAAGATCCCTTAGAATTCATCTGTCGTTCCCTAAAGATTTTGGTTATTAATAGCATCTATTCACAGGCATACTGTTATTCAGAAAATTAGTTTAAAGCTCTGTGCCATTACCTGAAGACACACACAACATTCACACTGTACACACTCTCTCTCAAACGTGCAATTGATTTCCTTTTTTGCAGTGTGCATACACCACCTGTCATCATCCTCTGCCAGAGCCACCTTCTCAAAGTGAACGTGGAGCCGGTGGCCTTCAGGGGCCTCCAGGACCCAGTGGCACGTCAGATTGTTGCTGTAGTTGCCAGGGAAACCGGGAGAGACGATACGACCATAGGTGGCATTTTTTATCATTCCCCCACAGGATGCTACATGAGAAGACAGTGAGGGAAAAGAGGAAAGAGACAAAGAGTTGAAGGGTAAGAATATGAGAACGATAATGACACCAACTATGGTAGGAGGGGGGTTTGGAGTAAAGTCCCTGTCTGAGCGTAGATTGCATCAATATCCAGTAGATTGTGGCCGGAATACACTGGGGATCTCCCCTGGGTCTATGAGTGTGTGGCTGTGTGTGATGGACATGTAAAGAGAGGCACAAAACAGCAGCAGTAACACTATCGGTCCAGGGCAGCTGCAGGCAGGCGCAGAGAAAGGTTGGAAATGGCAGATGAGCATTTACCAGCAGGAGAAGGATAGTCGTGCAGCCCAGATCTAATTAAGGCAGCCAGGTCCAATGGCCTTGTTTTTGCCCCGTCTCCAAAGAATAGCTCCCCGCGCTGCTAATCACATGCAAACACACTCATTTGGTCTCGGAGTGTAACTAATCGACTCGATGGGAGACAACCTAGTGAAAGCTTTCGTTAATCAAAATCACCTGAGAGGAAAGCTAAGGAGAGGAGGTGCTTCCAATGTACCTCACATTTTTAAGTTTAATTTTATTTGCATGTATTAATTGTAGAAACTGCTTCTGCTGGATTCTGAAAAATGTGGATTCATCAAAGCGTTGGATAAATGTAAAAAAAAAAAAAAAGACTGGACAGCATTCCAATTAAGCTAACAGTATAAGGACCTACAGTTCTTGAGATTTATTTTTGTGTAATAACATTGTGGGCTTTTGTTTTTTTTTTTTGCAGTTCAGTGAGGGGCTACCTCACTGAACTGAACTGCTTCTAGTGTTAATGAGCTAGAGGACCAGTTTGTCTTACCCACACATTGGGGCTCCTTCCCACTCCAGTACGGCGTGGTTGCATTGCGACAGGTGAGCATTTTGGGGCCTTGCAGCTTGTAGCCGGTGAAACAGCGAAAGTAGGCTTCTCCGCCAGGGTGGAGGTGCGTCACAGAAACTTCTCCACCAGCAGGCTCTTTGGGGAAGGCACAGCTCAGCACAAAGGCTGCAGAGGAAAGAGAGTCCGACATGAAAAGAGTGCAAAGGACACAGTTTAATAATTAATGCAGTATGAGTAAAACTGTTTTTCATGTGCTATTTCTGGCATCACTGTGGCCTGTAATGGGCCTAAACATCTTCTCAACGGAAATGCATTATTTGATAAGCACTATATTAATGAATATTCAGTGACTTACTATGGAGGAGGACAGATATGCTAATTTCATTCTGCCAATGTTGTGGTCTGTCCAATGTGTAACTTGTTATGCACAAGAACTCACAGAGAAGGGAGTTTTTGTAAAATAAATTCCCAGCTCTGGAAGTGTGAATAACTTCATGTATGTTCTGATGATGAAACGCTTCATCCAGAGACCTGCTTGGGCTGACTTTTATCACACATTTTAAATATTCTACCAGTGTCCCCGAGGCCTGAGGGAGATTTTCAATGTAAAAATGACATTGTGTTTCTTTCTGCACAGAAGTCCAATTCTGGCCAAAACAAACAGCCAACAATGTTAACTGGCTCCACAACATAATCCTCTGTGTCCTGCATTGTGTACTGTATAACCCCCGCTGTTGTGTTGCATTGTTGACCACGTTGTCTCCCCTCCAAAACACCGCTGAGCACCCATACACATTTAGATATAAATGGGGAAAAAAACAAATTGTTTTTCCATTCTAATATGCATTCCCATGTCTCTCTCTCTCTCACACACACACACACACACACACACACACACACACACACACAACAATCATTAATTTTGTTTTATAAACACCCCCAGCTCTTAATTAATTGCAGTTTACCAGTTCATGCAGTATGCAAATGTTAGAGACATGTTTGCAGCACTACAGTAATTAACATCACGGTGTGGTGCAGTGTAGGGCCACTGCAAATACTTTGACAAATGGAAACGTTGCTGATCAGTTGAACATCATAGGGCCGTAATGTGATAGCTGGAAGAAGAATTGCCTCTGCGGTGGTTGTCAAAGAGTCGTGATTCCAGCGGGGTAAGATCAATGTTCCTGGACTTGCTTTGCATTGTTGTCCTGTCCTTGTTTTTGAATAAATGGTGTGGGATGGGATGGAGTTCGCATGGATAATGGAGTGAGCTAACCGAGTCTGTAATGGAAGCTATTAAACAGGCTTCTCTTCCTGTCTAACGGCCGCACTGTTCTACCTCATTAGTGTAGGTACTTTAATGATCAGACTAAAACTTTTAAACTTCTGGCAACGTGTGAATAACAAAACAAGCAACCTAATTGGACCCACTTTGGCTTGTGTTACAATTGCAGTGTGATTGTGCACCATCACAATTACAGAAACCTTTTAAAAGCCGCAACTTTACTCAAACTTTGCAAGATGCATGTCGTGTTTGAGCCTAATGGAGTGTGTGCAAAACATTTAATAGGAGCTAATACTAGAAGGAGAAAACAATAAGCAAAAGAGCAACATGAAAGACCTGTCTGCGCTGAAATTGTACGTGCAGTCTTAAAAGCGATTATGATAATATTCGGGCACGGGCTATGTAGTGTAAACACCTTAATCTACTTATGGTAATATGATTAATGTTGTTTGTTGGTTACGGAATTAAGACACAGCAATTTACAGCTGCATAGTTGAAGGGTTGTTTGGCATAAACCCGTCGATAGAAATTGACTTTAGGTGTTACCTGTTTCTGTTCATTTCTTACACCCAGCTATTTTTTTTACTTGATTGAACCTCACAGAACTATATCACTGCAATATGCACTGGCATGAATCAAAGAAGTAGAGATGGCAAAATCCTATTAGTGTTTACTTGTGTTTACTAAGGAAAGCAAAAGTCATAACATGGTTTGGCTGTTTGTGTTGGTGGTTTTAAAACATACCTGACCCAATCTAAACTGCCCTGGTAAACCAGCACCAAGTGTTAAATGATTCAGACACGGATTCTACAGCTAAACAACATCATACATTTCGAGCTTGAGGGGCGGCCACATGGCGAAAGAGAAAGCTTGCACTTGATAGAAGCACACATGAATGCTGTAATATATATTGAGGTTTGCACGCAGATATGCAGAGCTGGTGGAGGTTAAATGGTTAGAATGAGAGATTAGACACTCTGCAGCAGTGTGGATATGAAGGGCTTTCATTCCAGATAAAAAAAACTAAAAAAAAAACTCTTTAGTGATGTTTCTAGCATTACCTTGAAGCTAAACTGGCTATTCAAACATGTTATTCTAGCAATCTTTGAACTTGAACTCGAGGGAAAACAGCCTTAAATGCATAATGGCCATAAAGGTTTGTAAAGCTGCTCCCATCTATTGTGTTTTTAATCTACCGACTTTGGTTATTCTTTCACACTGGTTTCCATCATAATGAAACAGGCCTTTCTTTTGCACTGAATCAGTGAGCCACAGGGACGAGGTACACTGCCCCCGGGTCATCCATTCAATTCGTAGTTTATCACTAGCTCCAATGAACCTAGTTATTGCCATTATCGTAGCAGCATTTACATCCCTATTGAGCATGCAGCGGGAGAGCCGGAGGCAAAAAATTGTGGAGCCAATTCCTGAAGTATTAAAATACGTGCGGCCCCCATTCCAGGAGATGTGGTGCTGGGCCATAAAGTCTGATTGTTTTGCCATTACAAATAATAGATCCACAGCGCAGACAGCCAGGGAGATTAGCTGATGGTACTGTAGGGCCACGGGAAACAGATGCGTCTTTAGTTATTGTTTCCTTGTAGAGGGGAGGAAATCGTCCCAATGGTGATATGCAGGTAAACCTTTCAGTTTCCCTGCATGGACTAGCATTTCTGCTTTTGCAAAGAGAGTATGTTTTCTGTACGGATTTAAATAAAACGATAAAGTGTCCTTTGGAAATGATCCATCACCCCCGTGCGTTCCCATGTTTCTTTCAAAATTACGCAGGAGACATACTGACAAACGCTGTCTCACAAACATCGTTTATAAGTGACATGTGTTGGTACTTGCCACGACAGCAAAGCTGGTAATGTTTTCACCTTGTGAGCCAATGGCCCCCTCACGTTATGCCCCTGTACCAATGTGTTGTCTTGGCTGGTTTGATCCCATCGCAGGATGGTCTCTACTTTAATATTGTTTTAAAGTTGATGTCCATGAAAGAATAAGAATGAGGGAAAAAAATAACTTAACGCCTCTGGGATATAAATGGCACAGTTTGGAGTTAGAAAGTAGTTTTTTTATGTGTAGCTTGTCATAACCAATACATAATCAGCAGGCGTCTGAACATGAGCTAAATGTTTTTTGTGGGGGTTTTTTTTACTTTATTTTTTGTCATTTCTCAGTGCTTATTCACAGGAGTTCAAGAGGAACACATCCTGTCGTGCTTTCTTTCTTTCTCCCCCTCTTATCTGTGCATGAGCGATGGATTTGTCTTGGCTTCTTTGAATATAAAGTATTTCTGTTCAGATTGCTTCCTGCCCTTTCTCACCTTTCTGAAATTCAAGTCTTTTTTTGTCAACAAATGTGGAACCCTGAATCTGTGTTTAAGATTCAATAACTGGTTACGGTTTCTTCAGCCCTCAATCAAAAGTTGCACGGGAAATAATTTAAAGGAAGTAAACACTTGGTGTGACCCCTGCATTCACTCACACACTCCTCCCATTAATGAGCCTTATTCTGCTGCATGAAAATGTTTCATTTGCCAATTCGGGATGCTGCTCCTCAACCAATAATGGACAAATATTGTTGACTAGGGCACAATAGATGAGGTGAGGAAGCCAGTGAAACTAAGTTATCCGCTGTATTTGGACAGACGAATAAAATGCATTTTAAATTTAGGCCTAATAAGGTATTTTACGTGTCATCTGAATCCCCTCAGGTAGAGAGCTGGAATGACGTCAAACTTGACAAGGTGAGGGCAAGAGATAATGAAACAGGGTGACAGAAAACCAAACATGAACAATGAATGCAGTGTTGATTGTTATGTTTAATGGCAATGTATTTGGAGAATATTATTCACAATGTGTTACATCAACATTTCGAGAGTAAAATGCTTTTTCCGAGGAGAGAAAATCCTGCGCCGATGAGTAGTCATCTCTAGTCAGTTGTTGTTCTTTTTTTTGTTGCAGTCCTGCAATTAGCAGGTGACTTGTGGGAGAGTGTGACACGCTGTATCCAGACCTCATGTCCTGGCTGTGCACCCAAGCGTTACCTTTTACAGAAAGATCGATAGTGTTGTCTCTGGGAAAGTGATTCAGTTGTAGAAGGCCAGACCATAGTTCTGCCATGATCTGATCTATTGATATTTATGTGGTTGGTTTTAAAACTCAATTTTAATGGTCATTTACTCAATAAAGGCTATTAAAGAGAAATAACTTTGGACCAGAGGCGTCTCATCAATGCTACTGAGAAGTTGTGGCAAATTGGTGGATCACTGCCAGTGGCAGAGGTCCTCTGGGTGATAATTCCTGTATGAAGCATCACTGCCATTGGCAATGCCATCGATTATGATCTACTGTATATTCTAAATTCCTGAATTGACAATTCAAGCTCGCCTATACAATAGATGTTAAGAGGTCAGATACGATGGCAATCATTTAAAAAACTCAATAACAGAGGTTGTGGTTCAATTCCATCATCAATTAAATTAAGTTAAATTTCAAATGAAGACACTTAAATTTGCCTTTGATGTCGACATTTGCATATGCAGAGTTACATTTAATTATTAGTACCCACAATGCTCATGCCTAAAAACAAACCCTGTTAAAATGAATGACAGGATTACTTGACCTCTTTTTTGTCAAAAAGTCAGAGTATGGCATTTACTAGTAGAATTCTTCTTTTTGCCAAAGAATACTTTTGCATGCCAGCACTAGAGATTTAATTTCCCTATTCTGTATTTATTTAGTGTGCTCATTTGGGTGCTAACACTTTAGGATGTAGTATTCTCAACATGCTTGCTTGTCAAATTACATTCAATTCTTACTACAAAGTAAAAAAATAATGTGTTGTATGCAGGGCAAGAATATAAATTCCTGCCAAAAAAACAGGAATTTGTCCCAATAGGTTTATATTGATACCACTTCCTATGCAATAACTGCAACTCGGACAGCTCATTAATAACTATTCTTGTCATTAATAAATACATGAATATATATATTGTTTGTATGTATTGAAATGGATAGATGAATACTGATTGTGTACATAAATGGTACCCCCAGGATACATTAGATGTAACACATGTTTTATGTATGGTTCTTTGTTATTGGCATGCATAATTTTTTTCATATATATTTTAGCTGCAGTGGCTGTCTCCGGATATCATAGTTGAATGGACAATGGATGTTCTATGTATATGAGGATACATGTATATGCATGTGTATAAGGGAAAAGATAAGGATGGAGATGTTCTCCTCATGTCCCACACCCCTACTTCACACTCCATACATCTGAATGGTAAAACACACCTATAATCATGTTCCAAGTGTCAGGCTCACTGCTGATGTTATAGAGGCATCCATCAGTCTGTCATCGCAGGCAGAGCCAACGCTGTAGCAGATATTAATTACCCTGAGCCGAGATACATCTCTCCACAGTTCTGTCTCTTTCTCCACGCTTGTCCAATCACATTTCTCACAGCCTATTATAAAGGACAAGGTGAAACTCTGCTAATCAAGGAGAGGAACACAAATTGAAATATCTTCTTCCCCTCCAATATGTCTCAACTTCTTCTGGAAATTAGATTATTGCGTCTTTTCTCATCAGAGTAACGCAATTTGTCTCATCGAAATTCCAAAGCAAATAAGTTTATTGGTGGACGACGAACGCCACACATCTGACTGCAGGGTTTTTATATGCCACTATTGCAAAAATTACAATACAGAAAGCTGTCTGTGAGAAAGTGTTTTATAGGATCATAAGAATTGATATCATTAAGTGCTGAGGAATACAGTAGCGCCAGACACAACAGGATCTATCTGTGAAATTATTTAGAGGTGCTGTGTTAAGTTGACTTCATGGTTCCTTCCAGGGCTATTGAACCCCTTTCTATTAATTGATTAATTTATCTTTTAACTTATTTTTCTCTCTCCTTCTCTTACTTATTATTCTGGTCACAGTTATTCATATATGAATACATGACACACTAACACAACGCACTTTCCTACATGTGCACAAACGCTTAAAATACTCCCACTAACAAAAACAACGATAAATCCGTAACATATTCAAATCATAAAATCAGTTTCAGGCATCTTGTGTTATGCCTGTATATTTCGTGTTGGTCTTTGTCTAAATAATTTGTCACCTGTTTTATACTATGTCACCCTGACAAAATAAGAAAACTAAAAGGTTCATGTTAAGACGAAGTGCTCTTTGTATCAAATGTTATTTTGAAACAAAATATTGAGAAGAGTATTTTGGTGCCCTAAGCCAGACATCCCCTAAGAGCATTGATACTTTCAAATATATCTATATATATATATATATAAATATATAATGATATGCAAGTTTAATTTCTTGACATGGTCTACAGTCAATGGGTACAGGTTTACATGCACACTATTGTCCATGTACGAGTCTTATCCTAGTTAAAATCACATGGGGGTTATGATGTAAAAACCTGGACAACAAATGACTCCCTCGTCTTTCTGTACAACGGTGCAGGTATTACCATTTTTCTGGCTTTCACTTATGGATGTCCTGACCAGGTTGTATTAGCCAAGATTTATTTCAATTGCAAGAAAATAGACCAGCAAATTGCTTGCATGCAATACATTTAGAACAATAATTCAGACACGTTTGGCATGTGGATCTTTTAAATTTGTTTTGTAGCTCTGCGTTTCACCTGCTGAGAAAGCTATGTTTAAATGGAGTGCGTTTTTGACGGCTGACATTCCAGGGGCTTAAAACTTAAATTATCATTATATATTTTCTTTAACTGATTAACAAACACATGACTGGTGTGGACGGCGCACAATATCCTGGAAAATATTGCACACAATACTGTATAAGATCTATACTGAAATGCAAAGAGGGTAAGTGAAGGAGAAAAGTACATCTACTGACAGTGTTTTTCAACTGTTTGTCACCATCTGTCCCCATCAACGCAGAACCCTGTATGATCTGCACTGACCCCTCGCTGTCATCATTCAGCCTGACCACACACAGCAATATTCACACATCCAACAGCAACGGGCTGATTTATCTCACGTCAGCGCAACTGTTTTGATGGGCGCTTTCATTTTCGTGCTGATGAAAGTGCCACAGTAATGTGGTGGAATGAATGTTTTGTCCAACAGCTTCCACCATCAACTCAAATCGATGGGGCATGTAATTGCTGGCCACTTTGTGTGATTGCTAAGATAAACAGACATTGTTTCGGACATGGAGGATCAATGTCACGCACAAAACAAGCGAGAGAACGGGAGGAATTTATGGGCCATCGTATTCACTGACAACCTACAGTAACTATCTGTGCCGACCGATTTTTGTGCCGACGCAACCCCCTTATGTGGTTACTATTTGATCACATTTAATAATTCATTCTGCATAAAGACGGGGCGCAATTAAGTCATTTTTGCACATGTCAACACGGGCGGACAACAATTCATCGCTCTCCATTGACTTTGTAATGCGTGAAAGTGCCTCACTTTCGTTTGCTAGCAAACAGAAAAATGCCTTAAAGCTACTGTGTGGTGGGATGCACTACCGACAGGGTAACGAGTCCAAAACTCAGTTTATATAAGCTGCCGAACCAAAAAACGGAGGATACAGGCTATAAGACATGAGACATCAGCAGAAAGAAAGGGGAAAACTGAGGGATCCACGTGTACAGCAAGCATTTTGTCCTAACTATATTTATGCATATATTTATGCAAGTTAAGTTAAAATTATTTTTGACAGGATGCAACTTGTGGTGTAATGTGGATAAAACAGGAAGCTATGCAGTACGTTTGCAAGTGTCTTCGCTAACGACAGTAGCTTGCTAACGGCTAACTTCATCTGGTAGACATAAGGTGCTAAAATAATAATTTTACAGACTGAAATCCAAAGTTGTTACTTGCTACAGACAGCGTTTCAAACATTTTGTTTGTAAATTGTGGCGCCGATTGTTTTTGGGGTGTGGTTTTCAGAGTGACACGTTGTGCTCTGTCTCTATGGATTTAATCTCTGCAAAGGCCAATGAAATAAAATGCTCACAAAAGTATTGCATGTGTTAAATCCAATGGCAAGCTATCCTCCCTCATGCCATGGACTTCTGACTGACTGGTAAAACTGACTGAGAACTGTTTTCCCCATATGACAGTGACATTTAATGTACATGAATCCATTTTGTGAGCAGGGCTAAGCTGATCAGTATGTAGTTGGACACAGTGTGAATAAACAACATAGCTATGGTACTGGCTCACCTTGGTAATGCAGCAGGAGAAATCCGAAGTTGTGCTGTTGGTCACTACGACATCGGATGGAGATCTGATTGCTCCAGCTGCGCAGTACAAGGCCCCTCATCAAGACTGACTCATTGGCAAGGATGAAGGGTTCCCGGCCACCCGTGTCCTCCACTCTCACCTGCTCTCCCTCCAACGCACTCACATTTAGCACCTAAAAAAAAAAGAAGGACACCAGCAGTCAATGCTGCACCTCTGTGCATCTCACACTTTGCAAAGGGTCTTTGTAGAGTAACACATGGCATGGTGCATTGTATTCGGAGCACATTTATTTCCATCCACTGGATTCATAGACTTTTAACTCCAACACAAGAAATCAAATTGCATGCTAAGTGTTGACTTATGAGGTCTCAGTTCACACCAGATGGGATCTTAATTCAGCATCCCCCGCTGTTGTGTTTCCTTTTAAAGCCAAGTTTAGTCTAATGATGTTGCTCTGAAAAATGGGTCACCTGCTGTGTTACTTTGCTCAGTTGTCTACCAACAGAGTTGCATGGGGATCTGTTTGGTTTAGTCATTTTTTGTTAACCTGCGCCCGGTTTGTAGACACCTTTTTTGAGTAATTGTTGAATCTGTCTGGGTTATTCCACTCATGGTTTGTTGCATGATTGACTCATCCTCTTTCAGTGTTTGCCATGTGCCTGTAAGCCACTCCGACAGCCGTGCTTTATGTCTTCAACAGGTTTGAACAGCATATGCAGCTAAATCTGGTGAAGGAACCTCGGGAGGATTGAATGTAGTTAAACTGTCTGGATAATGAAGCACTGACACATTTTGGAACAACATCTTGATTCATTCCCCTGCTGAACTATAAAAGAGGCATGCTAATCCAACAGCAGGTCATGGTCATTATTCTGTGAGATAAAAAAATAAAAATCACCTTCACTTGTGTTTGCAGAAGAGGGATTACAGACTTCACCTACTTCCAAGGTGCATGGAGAAGGCAAAAAGTCTGCATTTGTGTTTGCATTGCAGTTTTAAATAGCGCTGGAGTTTGACAGAATTTTATTAAAGTCAATCAGGTTTGAATGAATTTACCAAGGTCAAATCATTTGAAATTATTTATTCTTGCTTAGTCAATTCAGCTAAATTTTTTGTGCATTGGCCTGTGCTAATAAAAAAAGAGGAGATAAAAAATATGAATATCATTACTCAGAGCCCAAAGGCTAATTTTATTTCAAACCGTGTTGCAACAAGATTCAAAATGACAAGTCCACCATAAAAGCTACTTCAACCACATCTAGTTCAAGCTCTAAGTGAGAATCATAACATGTTTCGAAAGCTAAAGCTGTCATGGGTAGTGGGCTCAGGTATGCCATGAGGCAGAAAAAGGGTTGCCCTCCATAGGCCGATGTCCCTGAGGTAATATGTGTGCAGGAGTGTTAGTGCAACAGCCTGGAAAAGCTGAGACAGTGGGCAGGATGAGCACATTGCACGGCGGCAGCAGCGAAATGAATTTGGCCAGGTTGGCTAACTGTCAGTCAGTCGAGGGAGAGCTGACAATGAGCGCAGAGAGGCTAATGGACACTCTTGAGAGTGAGCTTAGAGGTGACTTCTTCCTGAATGATCCATGAGGTCAGCCACTTTGATTGATTTGATTTTTATCACAACCAGAATTAAACACTCTGGAGGTTTTCAGACCAACTGACAACACAGAGCGCAAACACTAGATCAAAATAGCAGATATGTGTGTATGTGTGTGTGTGTGTGCGTGTGTGTGTGTGTGTGTGTGTGTGTGTGTGTGTGTGTGTGTGTGTGTGTGTGTGTGTGTGTGTGTTTTACAGAATCACCTCTGTATGTTTTTAATATAAAAACCGTTGTTCCAGGAGCCTTAAACAATCGTGTCACGGTGAGTAATAAAGGAATGCCACATGCTTTTACAATCCCTGTTTCTCAAGGGCAACGGCAATGACAAAGCCTTTGGCACAGTTATTTTTCCCCCCACTTCTGCCTTTGTGTCTCTGAGTTAATATGGAGAGCTTGGATGTTGTGCAAATCAGGTTACTTCAGCTACTTGCTCATCTTATAATTTCATAGTTCACCCCACGGTACAGCACAGGATAGTAATTCTCTTTCAATTTCACATCTATACTCGTGTATTAAAGGAATGCGATGATGGTGAAGATAATTTTGCAAACCACGCATTTAAATTGATTGACAAATTTGGAGTCTCAACAGGTTGTATTTATTGGGGATTCAGAAAGTAAAATATTAGAGCCTATTATTCCCTTAATCTCTGAAATTCAGTCTCAAATTATTATTCCGTAATGTGTTTCTGTTGCCTCCGCCATTGTGTAAAGCTGGTGACACAATGAGAGATGGCTGATATTCCACAATGGTTCATAAATATTTCAGTCAAGCATCTCTCAAAAAAAAAATCAGGCTGTAAATCAAATGTCCCTCTTGTTAAAGCCCTCTGTGAAACTGGTGGAAAACCTCTTATCCTTCCTCAATCCCCATCCCCTCCCCCCTCTGCTGCCGATCCAATTTGAGCATCAATCTTTTTGCATGCCTTAATGATATCAGAGGCTGGATATCCCAACATTTCACAAAATGTTAATGTTATGAAATGTAATGACAACAATTCTGAGCTGATTGGACAAGCAATTTCTACCAATCATATCAACAGCCAACTAGGCTGCCTGTCAAAACATATTAATTAAGCAGATTGCTAGAAATCGCTGTTTTATTTTTGTCCATTCAGGATGTTTTTTTTAATGATTGTGTCCTACTGACACAATTGTAAATGTCGTACTGCCTGAACTGCAGTCATGTACTTTATATTGGTATCTGTCAGAGCTGCTTCCAATAACTGGCACCAAAACATATAGCCAATTTATGTCTGCTCCCTGTTCTGCATTGGTTGTCAATTGTACTGCTGATTTTGAAAGAATTAAATTGATTTGGTCCACGCACATGCAGTCTGTGATTCCCTGACTCCTTACATGCCTTGGTGTCACCTTAGATCGATCGATGGGATTCCTATTCTCAGCGAGTAATCAAGGATGAGACCTTTTGCTGATAAAGTCCCTGGACATTGGAACACCCATTGAGATTAGACAGGATACGTCTTAATTTCACAAATTTTTTTTCCTATCATGTCAAAGACTGATTATTTAATGTTTCATCTGATGGTGTCTGAGTCCACTTAATCCATTACCGTATATGACAGGTTTTAATTTGTCTGTATCTATTTGTTTTAATTTAAATGAAATTTAATTAAAAAATGTTCTCTATTAAGCACTTTGGTTCTTTCTTTCTTTTTGTTTCGCTGCAAAAAATGTTTTCAAGTAGTTGAACTCAGCGATTAAGAGATACATTTTTGACAATTGTCTGGCTTTTGTTGTTGTTGATATTAATCATTTCTTTGTACGCACTCTGATATTGCAACAACTTAAAATCATATCCAGTGAGGTCAAACAGATTGTAGTTCTGTGAACTCTTGGTTTACATACTGTATACCAGGGAGGCGCATGAAGGACAGGTGAGCAGATAGTGAACAGGGAGCAGTTGGACAGATAGCCCTAGAGGGCCGTATCATGTGTCATCCACCCTGGGACCTGTCAGTGCAGCCAGCAACAGCTGTCCTGCCTCAATTATGAATCATTGGCCATGTCAAGAGACATCACACTACCTTATCTTCACCAGTGCTGGAGCCAAACGTCCAGGGGGACTTCTTTCTCACTGTCTCACTCTGCGTGTGTGTGTGTGTGTGTGTGTGTGTGTGTGTGTGTGTGTGTGTGTGTGTGTGTGTGTGTGTGTGTGTGTGTGTGTGTGCGTGCGTGCGTGCGTGCATGTATGGACACACACATGCATGTTCCTCTGGACTGTAATGAGAGCAGGCTTATTGTAACTCCTAGTTGGAATCTCTGCCTCAGCAGACACATTTGTGGGACTGGGGATTTGGCTGACCAAGCACACTTCTGCACCAGCAACATTATCAGAGGATGCCATCTAAACATTGTGCTGCTCCATTTTGAGGATTGTGTTGAGAGAAGAGAGAATATCTGCATGGTGTTTTGTTTTTTTTAATCCAGGTTATTAAAGGAAGGCTCTAAACAATGCATAGAATGTAAGACTGTCCTCCAAGTGCGCTTTCAAATACCATTCGTTAACCCTCCGGCGTTTCTTTTCTTCCTTCAACTGTTCCAGTAAAATGTTTCCTGAGCCCAATCGAAATGAGAGGACTAGAGGATAGAGGGTCATCTCTCTCCTCTAGCCACTGTCTTTTCAATCAAACCACTATAATGAACAGGCCACCTTGCCCGGCCACAACTGCACTCAGAATACAAAAGATCTCCAAAATAAAGGTTTCAAAGGATAACAATATTTGCTTGAGTCAAAACCTCGATCTTGTTTTTTTTGCCATGATCTTTGTTGAACAGAGGGAGCTTCCAGGGTGCTGTAGTGTAAAACTATGTGAGTGAGCAGAGGTGAAGATTCATCTTATCACATCCAAACAGAAAACAGGCTGGCATGGCTTTTAATCTGTTACTATAGAGTCATTGTTGGTTTCTAACAGTCCACATAAGAGATAACTAGCAAGACTAGGTGGAAGCCTGGTAGCCTATATGGCTGGACTGCGTTTGGTCTGTGCTAAATTGTGGCCAAATTGTTACGGGGATAGTCATTGGTGGTGCGTCTAAAATGTGAATTCATGGAAATTTGATGTTTATCTGCAATTTTCTTTAGTCAATCCAATTTGTTCTTAAAGTTTATTGAAGTATGGTCCCAGCTATGTTTTGAGTCAAATCAGCTGAGTCAGGACTGCTTTAATCTAATAAAGTCAACAATATAACCATGCTATTTTCATCAATTTGATGTTCTTGATTACTCATCTAAAGTGTTATTGTCTTATTACAGTTGCCACCACAAAGTGCCCAGACAATGGTTTGCGGAGGCGCTACGTAAACAAAACACAGTGAAGCTGGGTTACAACACACACAGGGGGAGAGCAACTTCATTCTCTGCTCAGGATGCCTTTATACCACTGTAACTTTATAAATCCAATACGTGTTTGCTAATATATTAATGTTCTGAATTTGGATTTAGCACTTAAATGCACCAGACCTAGGTTGCATCCCATGACAATTATGAATATGCCAACAGCCTCAAACATAACAAGATAACTTTCCTATTTCAGCTTCCAGACCTCATAACAAAGACTATGCATCAAACTGTGTCAACACCCTACAAATATAAGATTGCGCAGCAACAACAACCTTGTATGTATTGAAGGAAGTGGATCAGATAACTGATTGTATACGAAAGTGCATTCAGTGGAAACACTGACCTTTGCTTTTAAGTAAATTTGGCTAAATAATGGGGAAACACCAACGCCGTAACAGCCCATGGTGTAACGTCATTACTCAGTAACTTCATCACTCACACAGAGACTCAGTGACAGACTTTAATGCTTACAGGGCCGACCTTGCTTTGCTGCAGCCCAACCCAAAAATCTGTATCATGCAATTAAGGAGTTACTGTCTAAGAGAAAACAAGGAAATAAAGGGGAAGAAAAAATGTATCTTGGTGCTTTTGAAATAAACAATCTGTCAAACAAATTGGCCTTTTTACAGATGGCATGTAATCTTTATTCACTCTTTTATTAATACATCCGTAAGCACACATATGAGTTAACTGTCCACAGAGACAGGTTCTCACTGATAATTTAATGTTGAAAACATCTGGTGGTGCTCTGCAATGAACATTTACACTGACTCACAGGAGCCATTGCTGATGCAGAAATGAGCAGTATGTAATCAAAATGATCTCCCTATACATGGAAATTAAATGACCCTGCTGCTGGGGGCAATAAATCAACAGCCGTTGGACTCACCAGCTGCAGTGTCATCATTACTATGGCTGATGCAGGGGAGCACACTGGTAGACTACCTACCTCATCACCCCATATCCAAGGCTCACATTTGAATAATCTTAGTACACACCAGTTGTTTTTTTTTGTGTATTTCCTGATGAATTCATACAAAAAAGAATTCCCCCAGTGTTCATTATATAGAAAACGCTATCTTAATTGAACATTCACCTCTACATACACAACAGCCAAGATCATTTCCTGTTTGCCCTGCTGTCTAAAACAATGGATCCTTACCAATCAGTGAAAGCTCAATGTTAATGAGAATGTGACAGAGCTTGTAGTTGAATACAATACTGGCTTGCTCATTGTCACTTATGTTACATTTTGCAACCCAGTCACTGGAAAAAGAAAAATTGACAATCCTGCAAACCACAGATAAAATGAACCTTGACATTTCTGAACCAAAAATATGTTTCAAATGAATATTTCTAGATTGTGTATTTCAACACATTAGTGTTTTAACCACTTGTGGCAGTCTTGGGATTTTGACATTGTCTCAATTACGTTTAGGTTTAGGCAACAAAGCTACTTGGTTATAGGTTAAGTAAAAGATCATGATTTGGGTTCAAATAAGTACATTACAGCTACAAGGACTCAAGCCATGACTATACTCACAATCAGCATCAAACACTGACAGCTGCTGACACTGTGTTGTGTAGTTCTGCGTAGTAGTTCTGTTTATACTGTCAGCTTAGAGGATATGTTCCACACTACTGCTTGTAGCGTAGTGGCCACTATAACATTCATTTTCATTAAACATGTATTGTGATGTCAAAAACAAACATCATCCGGGAGAAAATTTGTTCCCTCGAAACTTATTGACAATGCAGTTTCATGATAAGCGTTTACATGATAAACATTTATGCTCCTGAGATCCTGTAATGCCTCCAACGTATAGTGACCATCCTCTCAAATATCATCATCTTCCCTCCAGAAGCTTACAGTAAAGTAGACGTGAAGCCCCTCAGCATTCGAAACACGTTCATGAGATGAGACTCTTGCGCTCTGATAAATCAGTCTCACTCACCGAGGTGCCTCTTGGGCCTTGACATCCCCGTTTATTTGCTGCAGTGTGCATTTTTTGCATAGATTTAAATTCATGCATTGCTAATTACTCTCTCATATTTTCAAGCATACATCTTCACTCTCCCAGCCTCATCATGACACTGAGAGAGTTGGAGAGAACGTAGTTTTCTGGCAGACAGAGTTTTCCCTCTTTTGACAGCTAGCTGGGTGGAGGAGCAATTAGTGTCACCTGAAAGCATTCCTCCCGGGATGACTAGGCCCCATGAAAACTCATCTCAGAAAAGCCCCGGCACCCTAAAAAGCTCATCAAGATCAAACTGGCCTTCTTTATGTCCTCCCTTACTCCCCCAAGGCACAACATGATGAAGGCTTCCCTCTGCCTCATCTCAAGTTGATTAAAGGCAGCGAGCCCGTCTTGGCCTCCATTACTCAGTCAGGCTCAGTTTCTCTGCGACACATCGTCGTTTGTGCTGCTGGGGAGTCAGAGAATGGCCAAAACATGTGCATTACCTTGTTTAAACAACGTTTAGTATGCAAGATGTGAGGAGGGAGGATTACAGGCATCATTGAAGGGCTATTTTAAAGGGGAAACGTTTTTTTTTTAAAAAGTGTCAAGACTTGCTCTCGGTAAAAATTCCATAACACTTTCTTGTAGCCCTTTCATTTGATGAGAGCACTGGCGGTCACTGAACACCAACAAAACAAATTTAATTCCCACCCTTCCCCCCATCAGCCACACTCGGCCAGGGTCAATGCCAAGCGCATTTTCTTCTTTTGTAAGAAAAACTGGAATTAAAATGGGAGTGCAAGGATCAATACAGCAATTCACCCAGCACAGAGAGGAGGCTGTGTGTCAAGTATTTCTGCTGCTTATTAACATGACTATTGATTGGAGTCAGAGGAGCGTGGTCGCAGAAGCAGCATCAAATACCAATCGTTAACCCTCAAGTCGACGTTGGCTATAAACACTTGGCATGCGCTGTAACATCTCAATCCTTGAAGGGTCATTTCACTGGCGATGCACCTCGTCCGTGCTGACCCCCCCCCCCAAAAACAAAATGTTACTCATTAGCACATGCAGCCTTGAGCTCATTAGATGTTTGCTTCTTAAGTTTTATTTTGTCTCGCTTGGAAACTTCTGAAACAATATTCACTCATTTGAGGATGAAAAGCTTGGAAGCTATAATTTACCCCACTGAGACTGGAGGCATTTGTTTGATATTTATAAGCTTCAATTAAATAAACAAACGAAGAAAACGTGGTGTTCTCTTTCACTTGGTGGTCACTTACTGTTTAAACAAACATAATCCAGAAGATTAAATAAAAGGTATTCATGTGAAAAATAATCGTATAGCAAGTCAAGCTAGAGTGGCGTTACTTCGTTGCTGTGTCCTGTTTAATTCATCCCCAGGTTCACCACCAGAGCTGAAACTGATTGAGACAGGGTAGAGGAACTGGACAGATAGAAAAACTGATAAATGAGAGCAGGGTGGAAATAGAAAAAAAGGTGAAAGAATTGGGAGAGTGATGGAGAAGAGCGAAAAAATGAGATATACAGTTTTGACCTCAAAATCCTCCCTCACCATCTTTTTAAATGATGCTCCTTTTAAACCTGTGAGAAAATGGAAACACTCCCCCAATCAGCCTTTGTGGCAACGGGAGAAATTGGTCATGTCTACGCTCGTAACCCCTGAAATGTATCAACCACTCTCAGTCCTCCCCAACACAATACATTCTCTTTCAGCGAGAGTGCAGGGGAGTGGCCACCATGAAACAGGGCTGGAACAACCTGTGCAGAACCTCAGATGGTAACTCCTTGAGACCAATGCAGGTAGATCAGTGAGGAGACGGAGAAATCGGAGTGGGACAGATGGCCTGGAAAGAGCTGATAGCTCGCTAACCCACCGGATTTACCTGATCAAATGAAAAAAGCTTCAAAACAGATTTTAAGTACATTAATAACACAGCCCAGTTCTGGAAAACCTCCATCTGTCCATTACTAAAACCTTATTGCAAAGGGACTGCGGAGACAGATACAGAGGATGGAATAAGATCTGCTTAAGATATCAGCAATTCCCTGGCAAAAAAAGAATAAATAATACATTTTCACATGTGTGACACAGCTGTTTTGACCAGTCCATGACATAAAAAAGGTTAAGTTTATATACTGGACAGTTTATATACTCAAGTGGATGGTGAGATTGATTCTTTACAATTTATATTAAAACCTGCATACAGTGAATTTTAAGGGAAAAACTGAATAAAATGAGCCCTGATAGAAAGCCTTCCATATTACAGTAACCAGCTCTGGCTTTAACGTAATTCATCATTGCTAAATTTGTTATTTTTGCTATAATTTGTATAGCTTGGAATGTCAGACAAAAAATCTATATCTTAACTTTTAATATTTGATCTTATAGCATGGAATGTCAGACAAAAAATCTTAACTTTTAACAATATATAATTCACACTCCACCCGTTCAAACATCCTGCGCATTTTTTACATATTTAACTTTACTTATGTGCAGTGTACACTAAAGATATTTTTATTTTACTTTATCTCCGGGGGTTGAAAGTTGGTATTGCATCAGCCTCTTAATATTTGAGCAATTATTCTGCAAATAAATTGTAACGTGGCCAGAATCACCAGATGGAGCAATGCATTATATGCTGTTAGCTGTGACCGAGGGGTTGTAGAGTCAGGCTGAGAGCAGTAAATTCTCTTGATACATTTTTCATCCTCCCTCTTCTGCAAGCTGCCAGACTGCTGAAAGGAGTATTGACTAAGCACAGAAAAGGTCTGATCTTGCTTATTTATTCTCCACCAATCTATGTGATTCCTGATGGAAATCAGAAGGTTCTCTGAGTGCCTATATTATGTTTTACCAAACCGTACATCAACATAAATATTTATCATACAGTCCCTCTCATCTGTCCTTCAGAGTTTTTCCTCCATTGAATTTCATTCCTTTGCCCTTGCGAACTGCTGGTAGGTCTGCTATAATGACTCCCTTCCATAGCGGAGGCCGGCTGCCAAAACAAGAATGTGCACTTCAAATATGGCTCCTAATGCTTAGTGCTCAACACGTTAAATGGTATTCAAACCAAAGTGAATTTGAAGATGTATATTTCTGTGTTTCTTCACAAATCTATGGCCAAAAATCACTGACCATGATCCTACCAGAGAATTGGCAGAGGAGAGTCCGTGATCCCTCCAGAGATTGACAAATAAGCTCATCAGAAAAGTGGAAGAAATCAGTTAGTCGCTTCAACAACAGTTCATTACTTCTCTCTTTCTTATTGGATACTATGATTTTAAAGGATTAGTGTCCTAAATTACATGCATGAAACACGACTAGAAGTATAGGACCCTCACAATGAAAGGACAAAGCATTGATCTAAGTTGTATAATTAATCTATTTTTGCATATTTTCTGCTGTTTGCAATAAAAAAAAATGATTACATTGTATGCTGCTCGGTAAATAATATGTTAGTCACGTTATCTTTACAATAACGACACTGCGGTCACGCGTCTCTACACAAAATCTAAAAAAGAAAAAAAATGAATACCTGGCAGTTTTCCTGGCAGGTGCAATAACCAATATTGCAAAGTGAAAATTAAAACAGACCTGGTTCATCTGTTTATATATAGATACGTGTGTGTGATAAGTCCTATCAAATAAGCAAATCCAATGAGACATCAACTACATGTGTGTCCATTTATTTCTGCAGCAGGGGAGTGTGGAGTTTGTGAATTGTTGATAACTAAATCGCATCCCTATGTAAAAACTGTTCAGCTTGCATAACAGTTTCTATGCACATTGCTCCTCCGCATGTCTACTTTTTGATCTCCTCTATTCCTTTAAAACCTCGGGACCTGGATAGCCTCCAGGCAGAGGAGCTTCACTCAGTGCTGATGAGACGGTATGACATATACTTGACTTAAATTTCTCTCTTTCCATCTTCATTCGCTAGGAACAAAGAGACTATGGCTCGGCATTCTCATCAGTCGTACCAAGCAGTTGTGTGTGTAGTTTGCCATTAGATCACTATCAGTTCAGCTGTAGGACGGAGGGAGACTGTGGCCCCATCTGTTTACATGGTGGTGCTGAAACACGTGGCTCCCTGCTGTTTTTTTATCAGGCCTGGTACAGTAAATGTGTGAGGATAAAATGTATATAAGTTCCCTTGCTGTTTTGATTCACTAGAGAGGAAGTGGAAGTTGAGATCTAATATATCAAATGTGGTGAAATGCAAGTGTGTGTGTGTATGTGTGTGTGTGTGTGTGTGCGTGCGTGCATGCACATGTGCAGGTAAGTGTACCCGTACTTATGTGATTCAAGATTTACTTGCTTTACCCAGAAGAAGCTTTCAGAGAAAGACCTATACAAACATATACTCTGTCAAGACTTATCTTAGCCCTCCAGAGGCAGCGAGACAAAGCTCACACATTTTAAAGTCCCCGGTGGTAAATGAGGCGTTTGAGAAATTGCAAATGCCAGGGAACACATGCACTGACAGTTAATTTTTATAACCTTTTTGTGAAAAGACTCACCAAGCACACATTTCAACCTGAGACAGACCCCATCACTTGTGCCCCCATCTACCCACTCACCCAAGCAATTTGTTGCCCGTCTATCTCCGTCAACCCACACAAGACCAGCAGATACTGTAACAGCCAGGACACTAAACTAAAATTAGTCGATACTCTTCACTGTTTGAAAGGAACCTTATTTTTATTTTTCTTGCAACATTATTTTCCTTTCAGACACCCGACTCGGCAGTTCCTCTCAGCTCTACTGAGTTTATAGCATCTTTCAGCTCATTGTTTTGCTTTTATGGTCTGCAATTTTACTGTTTTGGTCAAGTATCACGGCTCTTACTATTTCCAGATGCAGGCAGCAGTTTTTAGTAAAAAAATATCTGATAAACCCACTGTACCCTAACTGCCCAGCATGAAATAGAAACAAAATGAGCAAATAGCTAGTGTACATATTGGAGCAAGAGTTGGATTATTCATACTGGTGGAGACTAAAAACAGAGCTGAAAGGATAGTAACTATTTACTGTTTGTTAACCGTGCCTAAAACAATTTATAAAAATGTTGGTTTAAAGATGCAATTTATAACTTTACAACTTTATCAGAAGTTGCACAGATAGTTTATAAATTGCTAATAAGGGACAACATCACAGTGAGCCTTTAGCACTGACCTGAACCTCAATGCCATATCCCAGGTAGACCGTAACCAGGTAGTTACACTCCGCTCCAGAGTCAAGCTGCTGCAAGATTTCGATGTTGCCCTCAGGGTCAGTGAAATTCAGGCTGCATGGCTCTGTGGGAGACAGTAAAAAGACAAGTGATTCCCTTTTTCCCGGACCACTGATCTCTCTGACAGCACACCTGTGTCACCGTGGCCCCATAACCCTCTAACGATCTCCGCAGATTTCCACCCCGACACTGCTCATCTGGGCCGTCAGCCTTCTGTGGCCAGTGGGGAGGACAGGCAGAACACATCAGGGAAAATCAGATTGTTTCTGACACATGAGCGACTCTGTTATCCCCGCTGGTGAGGTGAATATCGGTGTGCAGCATGCGAAATGAACACCGGCAATGTTGATGACCTGGTACTTAATTTTCTTGTCCTCTGGGATGGATATGTTAAGTCTTTGGGTAGAGGTACCCTCAATTTTGAATTTGGATGCGACTGCTATTTATTTAAAAAGGGCGTTTGAATGTCATCTTTGAAAGTCAGAGGAAACATGAACATGCCTACCTGCTGTTTGCATGGTGGTGATGGTGGTGATTATGGTTGTGGACGTTGTGTTGGCACCTTCCTCTCGGTGAGTTAAGTTGGGGAGAGGGTGATCAGGGTTGATTTTCTTTTTCAGCGTGGTTTCCCTCGCTTCTCCTTCCTCCATCTGCATTGAGGAGGGTGCCGGGGTCGTTTCTGTGGGAGGCGCACTCCAAATTTGAGGCTGAGTCCTCTGCGACGATAAGGACGCCGCTGAGTCTCTATTGTTTGGTGTCACTTGAGTGGTGAAGGAGTCTGTTGTTGGCTCTAACTTGTCCGCCCCTCTTGTCTTAGAGGACTTCTTTTGAGGGACAGACATGGGTGGCCTTGGTGTTGTGGGAGAAAATGTGGTCAGTGGGGAGGTGGCCGCCACAGTGGCAGTGGTGGCAATGTCTGAAAATGCTGGGGCATCCTCATGGGGCACCAGCTGAGTGACAGGGTCCCCTGCATCTGAAGCAGATATAGAGCCTGGCATGGTGGAATATGCAGCCACAGAGCCATCCCTCTTAAAAAAGTGTTGGTCCCCCTGGAAATCCCTTGTAAGTAGGTGCTCATGAAGCAGCAGGCCCTTGAGGACAGGCCGGTGGTTGGGGATGTTCATTGGTGAGACGGTGGTGACAGAGTGGACTTCGCTCTCCATGTCCTGTGTTGATGAGTCCCTCTCTGGGTCCAGTGTCCTCTTACTGATGCCGTTGTTTTCCTTTGGCGCTAAGAGTAAAAGAAAAAAAGAGAATATCGTTGTATTAAGTACATTGCAGGCTAGTGAGCTACAAAAGCAAAATACCGTGCACAAGAACAGTACATCTTTTTGACAGTTTCATTATAGAATCATCAAGACTGCCAGCCGATAATCTACCAAAATTATGCCTAATGAGGTGAGAGGCTGTCCTCTTGTATAATTCTTTCACACACACTTTATTGCTATTTAAATCAGTTCATTATCCAGTGTGCGTGTGTGTGTATTTGGGGGTAGGGCAGCAGCACAGTAATCCCTTTTACTCTCCTTTACAGAAGCTTAAATAATTGCACAATAGTCCAATGGGTTGACATATGTAGGTCACTACAAGTAACGTACAGTATGCATGATATGATTGTATAGTATCCTATGCAAGAACACATAGTTTATTTTCAAGTGCATCTTCAGTGTTGAAAAATATTTTTGTGCTTGACATGCCACATTTCATTAAAGAGCGTTCTCTAATTCAGATTTTAAGAAGTGGACGATTAATACTGACAGTGGTGAGTAGCGGCTTGCAGAAAGCCAGTTTATAATCAAAGGCAAATTCCACAATCACACCCCGCAGGCGGTGGAATCTCAGAGCGGAAAGACACTAAGCAGAAATAGTCTGGTTGCTTGTAAGATAAAAAGACTTTAAGAGCACATATTTTTCTAAGGCATTCTTATGTAGGCTAGTACTGTATTCTTATTCTCTTTTTGTATTCAACCTCACACGCTCCACTCAAACAGAGTAGGCATTGTTCAAAGTTCCACAGAAGAAAAAAAAAAGAAAACACTCAACCAGGGTTTAGTCAGTAAACCACACACAACAAATACAGAAGACAGTCACAGAAGACATTTTGCCGACACAAGTTGCCATTCTGACAATGACTGAGCTTCATTTAAAAAAACATTGTTAACACAGTTAGAGGTTAGTATCGAAATAGTCACCAACCACAGATCGATGCATGCATTTGATAACGTCCAAAGCATCCTCCCGTCACCCCAAATAAAAACAATTGCGTTTTATTTTGTCCTCGTCAATTCAGTCAATCATAAAATGCCACTGTCTGATTGGTTGGTTTGGCCCTATAAAACTTGGAGACGCAACTAGAGAGCGTGGCACTTTTCTGATCAGCTCTCAATAAGTGCCGGTTGCCAGACAAATGGATGACTGTTAGGGATGTAGTGATATTTGTAATCGAAGTGAACCTATGACGTGTGCTCATGGTTAAGTTCTGGCGAATTTCTAGGGTTATGTAACCACAGTTCGGTACTAAGTTTACATACATTAGTCAACTGTAAGTCACCAAGACATCAACCCCCATGGTTGGCTACTCTTTCCCACTGGCCGGCTACACCACAGAATTGGTTCAGCTACTCAATTTACTACAGCCTGTCTGTACTCGTTGGGGGATGGCTTTTGACAAAAACATAAGAGTGTGCATTTTATCTTACAGTCTCAAAAAACACTCATATTAACACTTGTCATTTGTGACCGACCAACATCTTTTACTGCTTCCCCATTCAAAGCAACGGGGTCTGGATAACTGTGAAATGAAGTAAGCGACACAAAAGTGATTATTAGATCTAAGCTGCACATGTTTGCTTAACTATCAGCCTTTATCACTGTGTAAAATCACTTACAGTAAAAGAGGCACCCATTTGCTCTTAAATGATATAGTGAAGAATTTGCTGCGGGTGAAAAAAAAAAGCTCTCCACCTATAAAAAGTGACGGACCAAATTTGAAGGCACAGCAGAGCCCAATATAAAACTCAGTATGTATTCACTTCTAGATGTCAGCGTATCCTTTATAGCTCAAGAAGAACAGGCCAGCTAATCAGTTCATGCAGTGTAAGTGTTCTTTGTAGCCGAAAGCACACTGACTCCAAACATGCCATATCTACCCCATTATCTGCTACATTTCCTCACATCAGTTGTTTGGACAAATTCTAATGAATGGATGGTTCCCACCACTGCAAATCCTCCAGATAGTGTAAACATCAGAAAGACAAATGCCTTAGTTCCTTAGTGGCTTTGACAGGACAGCAATCCTGAAATTATCAAATGTTCTCCAGCTGGCTGCTAGTTATACATGCTTAAGATTCTGAACCTTTTTTTATGTGGAAATGTTTTTTTCATGTTTTAAAATTCTAGTACTGACTGGCTCTTTGTAAGGTGTGTGTTGGCTGGGTGTGTTTCTATCTTGTTGAGACAGCTGTAGAAATACAATGCTGGACGTAAAAATAAAACATAGTAATCACCATATTTTTAGGATTGAGACGAGCTGACTAAAAATGCCACACCCGACTGTGAATTCTTTCATTTTGGCCTCAGTGCAATCTACATCTTTCCCCTTCTCTGTCTAATTTCATCCACACATGAAAAAATACCATGTGTTTTTTTTTTGTTGCACGATACAGGAATAATATAAAAAATGACTGAGGAAGTTCATATAATCCTCTTAAGTGGGCATGAAACAATGCCATCTGCTTTGACACCTTAATTAGCTTGAATTCGTTTGTCTAAATGAGGCAGAGAAGCTGCCAGCACACTTTTCATGCACGTAGATGAAAGGATGCTGTTGACACAGACAGCAAAAGCGTGGGATGTCGTCATGGTGAGTGTTTCTGTCAGCTACGGCGCTCCAAGAGGATGAATGTTGCACATCAAAACAGATGTAAGATTAATTTTGAAACGGCCCTTAGAGGTCAGTTGAATGGTTCTACGATGTCTATGCACATTTCAGATGTCAAGTAAAATACACCGGCATGTGACGGGTGAAACAATATAATGTATTCTTTAAAGCTTTCCATGTGGAGTTTCACATCCAGTCTATTGCCTATTTTTGTGTTTTTTCATCAGTTCTTAACGTCTGATTGAGTTATAAAGCTTGCATGTTCTACAATTGACTGGCTCATTTTGGGGTTTATTGATCACAAGCGCCAGTTGCTTTTCCCGTGTATGAAGTAGATGCTTAAATCTGCTTGCCAGGAGGCAAACAATCACTGTGGGAAACTGTCTTTGTCTGTATTGATTCTATTTGGTCTCTCATAATGGGAAAAGTACATTTAGGTTTTTAACTCAGAAATTGTGCCGGAAATTAATGTAAAAAAGATAAGTGCGCCATAGGAGAGGCTCAGCTGCGCTCCTAATGAAAGGAGTTGTACGCCGCTGTACCATTTTGCTGATGCAGAGTAGTTTTACCACCATCCAGCACGCTAATAAAAGTTTGATTGGGCTATTCAAGAGGAAGAGTAAACAATTTTGTTACAAAGTCTCTCCCAGGCTGACAGAATTGACACATGGTTTTACATTATACTGGCAGACGCGACAACACCACATTTATCTTTCTTGGCGACAGAAGCAATTCAAAGACCTTTTGATGTTCTAAGATGGAGGAGGAGCATTTCCTTGTAGCCTTATTCTGTCACAACAAAAGCAGCGAAAGCCGCACTATAAAGGCAAACTAAGCATATTTGACATGTCTCACAACCGGTGAGAATAAAGAGTGTAAAGGGAGGTCTTCATGAATGATTGAAGTTTATAAGGCTGCCCCCGCTCCTCATAATTGCAAAGTAGAGAGGAATCTCAAAAACACTGTATAGTGAAGCTGCAAAGTTATGCTTTTGACAAGATCATTGTTATTGCTGCACCAAACTGGCAACTGGCCTCCCTTTTTATTTTCATATCTTTATCTCTCTCTCTGCCTCTATCTGTGCTGGTCAGCTGTTGACCATCCAGTTGCCTCCCTTCAGTCAGAATATCGAGTGGAAGTGGAGAGTGAGGACAGAGAACTGGGTTAAACCAGAGTTTCTCATACACAGATCAATACAGGATCAATGTGTACAGGTTGGAGACCTCACTGTGGTGATTACAGAGAAGCGAGTGCTGCTACCAAACTCTTCTCAATGCTGGGCCTTAATTGGGTGTTTACAGTTGAGGTTTCACAGAATAGAGCCGGAAACTGAATTACAAATGTCATTTGAGTATGTAAATCAATAAATATAACATGACAGAACGCATTCATTAGCTGCAAATATAAAGGGGTTTTGGTATATTTACACACATTGGGAAGTCACTAATAACCTTTTTAATCTTTTCTGTAAATTATGTGAGCTGCTGAAAAATCCTGACGGATGCGCGATGGGATAAAGACTAAATTGTGAAATTCCAAATGTTACACCGATAGAAGCATGCCATCTTAAAATGCAACTAGGCTGGGAAAATGCATTGCATAATTGTAAAGAATGCTATTTGAAAATGTAAATTTGCACAACAAAAGCAGACTAAAGGCAACATTTTAAAAAGCATTTATGCTACATCGGGAGTGGCATCATCCACTGGTGGAATCTGATTGGCCAACTCCGGTGCCTCTCCTACTGGATTCATGAACATGGCAATCAAACCCAAACCCCATTTGTATCTCACTCTTTGTACAGGTCTGTGCAATTCAAAGATCTGGGTGGAAACGGTGTAACACATCAAACAACACACAATCGGTGTAACACATCAAACAACCCACAACAAAAATGAGGAAAATATAGTAATGAAGACAATAAAATGGGGAAAAAATAGATTAAAGAACAATAACATAGATAAAAGACAACAAACATAAAAAATAAATAGCGGGGAGTAAAACATTTTGAAACACACAGGGAATTAACTTGTCATTACCTAAACACTTGACAATGACAAACCAAACAAGTAAAATAACTGTTTATTAATGTAAAATGTCAATATATCCGCCTACTTTTGCAATACAGGCTGCAAAACATCTAGTGGGTCATTTTTTTGTTTTACAGTGTAGAAAATTTGTACCTTCAACATAAGTCCCTGGCACACACACACACACACACACACACACGCACAGACACACTTACACAAACTCAACTTCATGTTCTCAAACATTTATGTCACAACAAACTATAATGTGAAACAAACACTGAAATTATACTTATTTAAATTGTTATCCAACCTTGTATTACTGTCAAATTGACCAAAGCAAATTATAATAAGCAACCTTTGCCAGATGCTGATTCTCTCCGGGTCTGACAAAGGTTGTAATTTGAAACACAGGCAGGTCCTGTTCTCACCTCTTTCCATCGATACTTAGAAAATCCCACCCTGTACTGCCAGCCAATTTAAATTTATTGTGCTTGAAGGACTCCAATCAAGTAGAGAGGTACTGTAATATGCTGGCGAAACCAGGCCACTGTCAGAACAAAGTGATCTTGATGGGCTCTGTCAGGTCCGCAGAATGGGTATCATGTTTAAACCTTCACACGCCAGCAAGTTGCCCAATATACTACAATCCCAAAGAGATGCTAACATATGGGAGAGTTGTGCTTGGCTGTCCAAGTAGTGGTCAATAATGTGTTGCTATGGGCTCAGTGCAAGAGATGGCAGACATAGCTGGTGTAAAATGTAATATAGCGCATATCTCAGTTAAATTGAATTCACTGCTGATCCAACAGCTAAAAGTAGATGCACACTCCAGAGGTTATGCATGTAACTGCATTACATCGCACCACACTGAAGCTGGTTAATTACTGTAGGGCTAATTCATAAATTAATGGTGGTAATTACCATGACAGAATGAGATTACTGTTATCTTATTCTGAGCAGTGTCACAAATACAATAAAATACCATTTATTGTCTTGGGGGAAATATGTTTCTTCTGTGTGCACATTTAGTAGAGCACCTTTAGGACATGTCAGGGTCTCGTAGGATAAACGCTCACCAAAATAATTTGATGGTGCCCTTAAGCCCCATCGCGTGAAAAGTCACACCAACTCTGTTTTAAAACTGAAGCTAAATACGAAGCCGTTATTACAAGATCATTTAATGATGCAGAAAAACTGGACTTGACAATTTAAAAGTACCAAAACAAACCTGTACAAATGGTTCAGTAAAACTGGTCTCTGGGTCCTGAGGTCAAGCAAGTTGAGTCGTAGAGTGACAATAATTACACAATTTGTGCTTTCTATCTCGGGCAAGCCATATGCTTTATCTGCCACATTAATGTCTGAAAAGGTGTAGTCCAACTCTAAACCTCTAAAAGAAATCTTGCTGGATGAAGAATGAGAATAACCTGGATGTTATGCCATCATTAGTTACACTGCTGTTACACATTTTATTTTTACAGTCTTTATTCTTCATGTTGCTGTCTTCCTTGCTTTTTTCATACACCCTTTATTTCATTCTGAATTGCGTGTGGTACCAACCCTTTTTTAATGTCTTAGATTGTCTTGTGTTTTCATTGTGTTTATGTTTCATGTTATTGTGTATCTATTCTGCCTTGCTGCAAAAAAATAAATCCTATACTGAACTCAATGTCTCAATTGGGCTGCTCATTTGTTTTCCTCGACATAATAAAAGCATTCTAGAAGGCAAATGTGGTTTGCATACGACTTTTAAAATGATGACGCATGTTTCCAGGCCTATTTCTCATCTCTACGGACTAGATTATAACAAAGAGCGTCCGGCACATCCTGAATATGCATTAGTGGAGGTACAAGCTCATGCTTTGCCCTGATGGATCCATGGCAACCTCTCAGCGGACATTGACTAAGTTGACAGAGTGAGCAATCATAAGGGACTCTTCCTCAAGATGGCAACACATAGCCTCCTCTCCTCAGTTGCATATCAATGGAGACATCAGTAAACACTCAGTGCATGGAGAGAGCACTAATAAGATGGGACAAGCTACACTTGAGGCAGGCTGCTGATTGACATCAATCTCCTTATATCCAAGGGCTTTATTTCCTTATTATTACAGAGAGCCACTAGACAAGCAAATCAATAAGCAGCTTCCGCTGGGCTCAGATACGAGGCCTTCAGATCACTCTACATGACTTCTTTTAGGGCTCCCAGTGGAGCTTTGAGCTCATGAATTCATTCGAACATAAGGTGAACATTTCCCAGTCGTGGCATTTGGTGCAGTTTGTGCAGCTTCTGCACGTGTTTGTATGAAGCCATGAGGAAAGACTACAGGAAATAATGGGGTGAAACTGATAAATGATTCCATTAGTTAACCTAATGCATTGTTAATTTAATTTGGTGTATGGGTGTGACAAGTGCATATACAGGGAAATAAATTCTATAAAAATAAATATAAAAAAAAAAAGTTGCAGGAAGAAAATGAAGAAAATGAAATTAAGTGAGCACTGGCTGCAAGAATAAGCCTTTAAAAAAACAAACCAAAAGGTCACAAATCACACAGTGATTTCCAGTCAAAACCCAGAATAGTGCATCCATGACTGTGCAGAGATTCACATTTCTGACTAGATTCACATTTTTGAGCATCAAATTAAACGTTTACTGTGTGTCTGGTTTTTAAGTCATGAGGATAACAGAATATTGAAATGAGACACACTCTTATCCTCCATCTGCCCTTTGACTTCATTGAGCGGAACCATAACTTTTCCCTTTCATTTATTACGGCCTGTCTGTGTTCCGGTTCATTGAGCATTGTCCTTCAGACAGGCTTTAAACAAACTGTGTCTTAATGGTGTTAGGGAGCTCGTAAGACCTGACCTTTAAGCTGGAGCAGAACAAAAACAGAGCTACCCAGCCGCGCTACTTGCATGAAATCTACTGTAAAGCACTAAAGCTGCAGGGGGTAAATGAGCCAGCCTTAAACAAATCTGAACTCTATAGTGAAGGGTTGAATGTAGTTTAATTGGAAATCATTTCTTTGATAATATATCTGTTTGTTAGCTTAATCAATTTGCATTTCTCATGCCACAGTTTTCCCTATTTTGTCTTCTATGCTTTCTTTGCTTTTCACTTTTAATGCTATTATTTTTTTTCTACCAGAGAACTAAGGAATGAATGGATGCATGTCTTGTTGTACAAATGCCTGGTATTAAAATCACATCATTTTCTGTAATCATGGCAGAATCTGTTTTATACAGAAGCTGGATATATTTTAATTTACCAATGTGTTGCATCCTAGAAAATACTGGGAGGAATGTCTCTTTTCACACTTCATTTCCTCCCATTAGAGTCATTTGTCTTTTCATTTTCTTCTCATTTACTCCATGGTGGAGTCAATTAAGAATAGAGCTGTGGGTGTAACATGACATACAACTTTCAAATATGTCGTCGATTACTATATTGTGAGCAAAATGTATTGTTAACAGTGGTTGGGAAGTGGCACTCTTTTTGCAGCGCCCTGTACTACTTTTAGCATTGCAATTATATAACATATCAAAATTATGTAATGTACACATATGTTCATATTCTCTGAGGGTGCAGGTTGTACATCTGGCTCTCCTCCTGAAAACACAGACATTAGTGGTGAATTTTAAAGCTACTTGATTGATGTCACGCTTTCCGTCCCTCTTCAAGTCATTCCCCAGCCCCATAACAATTCACTCAGCCCCAGGATAATACTACTAAAGCATCACGCTGCCGATTTCCAACCTTATCTGTGTACTAGTCATAGATTGACTTTCCTATGTTCGCCATTACACCTGTCATTACTCCATCTCGTGGGGAGGCTCCTGTAATAACACTGAATCAGTTACCGAATCCAGAAAAGAGTCATTTCAGCATCGAGAACTCCCTCATCTCACAAAAAGAAAGAAATTTGAAAGTAGGGAAATTGAAGTGTCAGCAAGATACATCAGAGGCCTTTGTCTTTGTACTAGTTGTTTAAAGCAAAACATGGAAAAAAAAACAGAGCTCTTGTGTTCAGGCTGATAAAGCCAACTTGAAAGGAATTGGAGTGCCGTCAGTGGTTTGTGCAAGCATGGCAGCATTTGGTCGAGGCCATAAAGATGAGGTTAAAAGTGGGTGAGGTGGGCTCACTTGGCACCCCGCTAGTTTCACTGCTGTCTTGGAAGGCTTTTATTGCAGCAGAATGGAAGACAAAGAGAGAAAGTGAGAGGAAAGAATTGTTCATTGAATGAGAGTACAGAGAGACCCTTGTTTTTTATCAGTTTAAGAAGAATTACCAAAAGGTAGTATCTATCATTTTTTTTGTAGAATAAATCCAGCAACTGGCCTGCAGCCTACTTCACTCAGGCACAATTATCCAAATAGTTTTCTCACCCGAGCAGTCTAGAAATCTGTTGCCTCAGTCTCACACTCGGTGGGAGTCTTCTCCTGCAGAGTCACCTTCCTTTGAAACAGGCCTGCTGGCATTCGTAGTGAGAAAGTCTCCGTGTCTATTTAAGTTCAGACTTAATATTCAGCACAGTTTACCTTGTGCCTTACTGTAGTTCTCACCTGACCAGCTGTTCTTCTTGTCTCCGCCTTTATTGTGTGACATTCAGTACAGTACCACGCCTGTGATATGTGCTGCCTGGTGCATTCACACGCATACATTACATGCATAGCTGGATAGCACACGCTTTACTTGCTTACGCATGCTTGTGTTACACAAATCTGCCCGACTGTTTTCCTCCCTTATAGATGACATTTTTCGCTTGTTACAAAACTCACTGACATGTTTTCTCCTCATCCAGTTCAACATAGATTGAGGTCCGATGTCTGTGTTTCACATCATCTCAGATGTTGAAAATACCATGTTAACATTCCCTAGCTTGCTACAACATGGAGTCACTTACAACTCGCAAAAACAGCTAATGCTTTAACCTTATCGATTAATGAGGTGCATATGTAAACCATTTGGTGTAATATGTGTTGATGTTTCATTAAATTGTAAATATTTTAATGGTCGTAGGAATGGCTAAAGCGGAAATGGTTGAGGCAATTTATCATGTTGTTCTTTTCGATGTAACTTGTATCACTTAACCCTGAACATATGCAGACGGTGCTATCCGAGCTCACCAAACCCAAGTAATAAATGTAATCTTATCAAAGGTATTTCATGTCTGATTTGCTGTCGTGTCATCCTGATCTCACCACTTAACCCTCTTCCTTGGAGACTGCAGCACATACCAAGCACATACCAAGCTTGGCTTTGGTGCTTCGGAGGACGGAGGAGGACGACTGCAAAGTGGTAGGGGGAGACAAGAAAATTTGCATATATACCTTTTTCTCGTGGTCAGACCTCCGAACCATACGTGGGGAAAGAGCTCTATCAATTCAGCTGAATTATTCTAAGTGTCTGTTCAATAAATACTTAAAGACATTTGAGAGTTTTCTCATCACGTTTATTTCTCACGGTGAAGTTATTAAGATAAATTTCCACTACACCTAGCACACAGCCACACTCAATGTATTGAATCTCATTGCTCAACAGCACAGTCCTTTGTCAGTGGTAACCCCAAAAAGACAAAGCAAGCAATAAATAGTCACGCTGTGTGATATTTTGGGACGATATTAAGGACGGTGCTTTATTCTACTTTTCGCTAACAATCAGGCTGAACGTTTGCCCTGATATCTCACATTGTAGTTTTAGTTTTATGATATCTTGCTTTGGGCCAGAGTTGCTCATTTCCACTTGCTGCCATGAGGAGCTTTGTAGATAATCATAGATGAATATTGTCTCATCAATGATTTCTGATATGACTTTTAGACAAAGGGAAAATCTGTGCGAATTAAATGTGAATTTCATCCAAAAACAGTTTTCCCTTCACTCTGAAATGTGGATGTGAATGTCCATGAGAAAAGGTGATTAATGCAATAGCCCTGGAAGGCAGAGCAGAAGCGATCGCATTCAAGTGTGATCCTTGACCTTTATGTATTTACAGGATTGGTTTGAAGGAGGTGGACGAGCAGACTCTCAGACAAAAATCACTTTGGCACTTGCATCTCCCACAATCTGAGCGCAAGTATTTTCTGTGCACTCTGCTGGAGCAAGCAAGCTAAATAAAGTGGTCCACAGGACTAGAAGTCAGGAGGAGCGAAGAGACGCTGCGTTTTTAAATTGCTGTATGTTTGTGACACGTGAGGATTGAATCTCATGTAAGGAAAGATAGCCACGCAGCTTGATAGAAAGACCCACCATAAGGTTCCCATTCTTTGAAAACAATGTTCAATCTAAACTTCACGCACATGCCGGAAGATTGCATTTAAGTGGGGTGATAATATTCTTGCTTTGATCGGAACCACTGGCTTATTTCTTACAATAGAGCTTTCTATTTCATATTTTGTATCAACGTATATAGTCCATACAGTTTTTATTAAGGTTTTCCTTTTTTTATGGGGTGGGGGGGATAATACCAGTAGTTTTAGTAGTATTGCTTACAGTCCTTTTTTAACCCTTTCGTTTGATGACATATTTATATCACATTAACAGTTGTGCACATTGACAAACTTCTCTCTGTTCACTGGAGACGGTGCATCTCCGCCCAGAGGGTAAATCTAGATTGAAATGTATTGGAAAACAAGTCGGCAATGGTTTGTCCAAAGCAACAAAAAGATCCTGCTGCTGTCGCCATCACAGATGAGCAAATGTGATCTGGTTCTACACAGACTATAATTCGGATTATATGATACTAGATCACTTTCTTTTTTTCGAAAATGTTTCATTTTCACCTAATATGTAAAATGTTTAATATTTGGAGATGTACACACGTTGTGTCCATAAAAAGAGATGATAACTAAAAAATGTCCTTTGTTTGACTTTAATGAAGAAAAAGGTATGCCCTTGGTTGGAAGTGTACTTTTATCATAAATGAACATGATCACCATTTGGTATAGAGGGTCATAATTAAGGGTCACTGGAAATATAATCTATTTTTGCATCTTTGTTTCTTTCAATCTTTGTTTCATTTTTTTCAATTATTTTTCTTTCTGGGTGGGACCATTAAAGGGTTTACAATAATAAAAAAAACATTTCAAGCATTTGAGAATGTAATCGATTATAGCACATCTTCTAACTGCATAAAATCTCATAAATTTGACAAGAACATTTTTCAAAGCAATCTTGAAACAAGAAACAGACTATAAAACACAAACCATGATCAGCTAAATCCTGAAGGGAGCGAAGAGAGAGAGAGAGAGAGAGAGAGAGAGAGAGCTGTCTTCAAGCATGGGCATTTAATATGCTGGCTGCATGTAATGTCGAAATTAGTTTTATGCATTTTGGCAGGGGGATGCCAGAGAGCAATGCCAGGTGAGAGCCTGTGAGTACACAAGTCTGAAAACATAAATGTTATAAACCAATACACAAGCTGCCTATTGGGAGGTGAGGGGAAACAATATTAAGGCCGACAGTGATGGATGATGCTGCTTCCTGTAGAGGGCTGATAGATACAGGGCCCTTTAGAGCCGAGAAGCACCATGTTCTTCTAAAAGGGACATTCCATGTGTGTTTCAGGTAAAACTTGCATTCGTAAGGAGAAATTGAACAATACCAATTTGCAAAAAGATGGATGGGCTTTTTTAAATTGATAATTTCCTGCTATGCTGTTAGAAAGAAAGTAAATGTTAGATATTCCAAAAAACTGTGTGTCTGTGACATCAGCTTGCGCATCTGCAGAGTTGTTTTCCAAAACCTCTACTTACTCCTGATGATGGTTTGAAATTCAAACCAAAAGCTTGAAACAGCGAACATACTTCTGTCATTTTAGTTTTCATTTAGTTATAAGTTGTTAATATGAATGGAACCCATAGTCAAAATATCAATTTTCTGCAAAAATGTGATATTTACAGCATATGATCTGTAATCTCTTTTGCTAGAAACAGGGATACTTTCCCTACAGACAGAAAACGTATTGTGAATGGTACCAGTGCTTTTTCCAGATTTAAAAGACAAAAGTACAGTAATATAATGGCACACTGATGATTTGTGTCTGTGTGTCTAAATGTTATAAATTATGTAACAGGGAGCATTTTTTACTTAAAACACAAATGAAGTACAGATCAGTTTACTGGGGGAATTAAAACAATAATTGACTCCGGAGCTCAAATTGATGTTGCTCTTCTCTCAGCCACATATGGTAGTTTAGGTTTCGAGCGATTCCCTCCAAATGTGCCCTAACATTTAGCTCAAATGTGTGTTTAAAGCATGGGTAAAGGTTAAAGCGAGGTACGGTCCTAGAGGATAAAATAACACGTGAAATTGTCATTGGTAATAAGAAGAGATATGATGACTCTGCTAAGCTGTGAGGCAGATTGAAAAAAGACACAGAAACAGAGGTCATACTGTAACACTTTGACATTTTTGTCATGTTTTTGTCGCTAAATGGATTATATAGTTTGACACACAATTCTGAAGTAATTATCTCATTCTTTACATTGTTTTCAAGATGTGAAATCCATTTTACCTTGCGAAGCTGACACCATGAAGGCTACTGTCCCTGTGCTATAGCTCAGGATTTCTGCATCCCATGTGACATGGTAGTCATTCTGTATGCACACATAATCACGAGTCAAGGGCAGGTGAAATATGAACATCTACTGTATGAAAAACTAACCTTTGAATGTAAATTGCTTCATATTTGAAGTTGGGTGTAATTTGAAGGTAAGAAGTCACTGTTTTTTGTTTAAAAAAGACTCATAATACTTTAAGTAACTCCTTTTTTATTAAGATAATCATCTACTTAACAGTGGGAGGTTTTTTTTTTTACCTCAGAATAGTTCTTCCAATAGCTGCTTTAAATAACTGCAAAGCACAGTCTCTTGTAGCTTATTGCTTTAATAAACTGTGACTGAGGCAGTGTACTCAAGCATGATTGAGAGACTGCAAATATTCTGCTCTGATCTTATTTAAACTTCTCCTGGTGCAGGAGCAGGTTATTATGAGGAGCTGTAAATTACCACACCAGGTAATTGGAGAGTGTCAGTGGAGCCAATAAAGTCGGAGCACTGGCAGATGGTAAAAACAAAACCCAAATGATGAACAAGTCTCTTGGAAAGCAGCTGTTGTTCTTTGGAAAGAAACTTTGCATTAGCACTGAGAAAGAGTCCATGTGTACAAATCCCGAAAACACCTATCTCGGCACTAAAGTTGCAAAGTTGTTTTTCATTGGCGCCTGTGTAATGAAAATAATCATCACAGTTTCTAAACTTTTTTTTATTTTATTTATTTATTTATTTCTGCGCTTTTATAGCTTCACCAAAATTGGATTTCAAGCCTGGCTACCCTAAGAGGATCTACAAACACATGTGGTGCAAGAGCAAATCTGTGTGGAAGAAGGGCGAAAATTAAAGTGGTTTAGCCTGAACGGATTTGAGGGGCTGGAAAATACATTTTAGTGCCCAGTCATTCATCCTTCTCACACCACTGTTTAATATACATTTTTAATGGTTTGTCTGTTCCAGCTCAGCAGAAATCTTGAGGCATTCATCAGCAGGTGTTTCACTCTCACCCTGCAGCTAAACTGTTGGGCGGCATTATAATGTTGCATATATGATAAAGTCTAAGTTAAGTTTATAAATATGTTTGACTGTATGTGTGTTGACCCCAGGAAGAATAGCCAATGCTTATGCTAGTGCTAATGAGGATCCAAATAAAGAAAAAATCTCTCAAAACTAAAACCCAAAATCCAGCAAATGTAATTTTACGTCCATTGAGAAAATAAGAAATGGAAGCCTATTACACTGAATAGGTTTTAGCAAGCTGTCTAAAATCCTCATGAGGCCTACCTTTGCCTTTTCATGTAAACCTTTTGTTATATCCGTGTGAGGCGTTAATATTGATCAGATGCCATCTGAACTGAACTGAACTGAAAGGCCCCTAGGATGCGCATTGATTGATAGGTGAGCAGTGACACGTACTTAGCAGAGTATGAGGGAACGCTTCTCGCCTTCTCTTTTGTACTGCATGCTCCTCTTTCAGCCCTGTTGAGAATCTGGGGTGGCTCTTCAAGGTCTTTAAAGACAGCAGGTGGTCACAACACCCACGCCAGCGCTAACCCAATATGCCGTTGCGCACTTGTAAGAGACATACATCAAAGCTGATACTCGCGTCTGCAGGTGTTTGTTTATTCCGTAGCTACGCAGCAAGAGAGGAGATGAACAGGCCTTGATTTTAGCATGCTGGAAACATGAGTTCTCTCCAGCTATAAACACACAAAAGTCCTACTGTACTTTGAACTCCCGCACCGTGATCATCCGTGTTGTGTTATTGTTATGCTGCAAAAACAAACTTGTCAGCAACAAAACCGCACCGTAGTGCGTTACAAGAGGGTCTGATTTGAGAGAAAAAACATTATTCGTCACTATGTAATCTCTTTGGTTCCACCAGTAGCAGTAAGTCAGATGGATAACATCTTTTCCTTAATATTTGTCAAGGTAGCTGCTTAAGAGCTGATGTTTGGCCTGTTTTGCTTTTGTTCGCTCATTTCTGCTGCGTGACGCTACACTGCAGTGGCACCATGGTGAATTTTAGCCGACTCAACAACAGATATTCTTTGAGATTGTGAAGAACTCCGCCCTGTTTTGAGTTCTGATGGATTTGACTGCAGCACCCCCTTGGAAGTTCGTGGCCATATGACAATAATGTGGAAGCCTTTCTGTTCACACTGAAGTTTAACAGAAAAGTTTAGACAGGAGCAAGAAATAAAAAATCCTGATAGGACTTAATTTCCATCTATAACAATGAAAAACCTTATCAGTGCTGATCACTGTCCTCTGGCAGGTTTTACGAACATGACCCAAAAAACGTCTCTCTTATCTGTTTCCAAAGTGATGTGGACTGACAGTAGAGGTATCGTGCATGAAGCAGGGTGAATAATTCAATGTATTTTTTTAAGAGGACAAAAGACTTGGGGTGAATGACAACTTGTCAGCGGGAGATAAACTGAGTGAATGCATAACAGATGCTGTGCCAGCAGACAGTAGGTAACCAAGTGCTAGTCACGTTTCTGCAGCGCCCTTTCATATGTGTTTATCCTTCCTTTTGTTCTCTTTTTATTGTGCGTCTAAATAAGGAACACGTATATTTCTTCCTGTACATCTTTCGGCCGCTGTGTATGTCAGAGCACATGTGGAGGCAGGGATTTTGTATTATAAAGGGGTCATGGAGAGAGAAGTGAAAAGATGTTTAATGGTGACTAACATTGGCTGCTAATGCCCTTGGCCATAATGTGACTCACTTTAGCTCCCGTCAAAGTGAACTCTGACCAAGTGTGTCCAACGCGGCAGCCATGCACGCAGCTGAAGGCGAGTTACACGGACAAGACGGGAGGGAAAGGGTGCAGAGCGTAACTAAGGGAGCGGCCAGGAGGCTGGTTCTGCTCTGATTTGACAGTTTATGGTCAGTGCATTTATCACAAATGTCATCCTTCATCACTGCTGAGCTGCACCACATAGCCCGCATTATGATACACACAGGAAAGGTCTGGATAAAGGTGTCCGTGAAATGGAAAGTGCTGGAGATGGAGTGACTATTTGACAATATTTGGCTCTAAACAAAGTATCAAAGTGCAGTCCAAAAGCAATGTGATGAAAAAAAACTGAATTATATTATACCTTCTCCAGGAGTATTATTATATATGAGCTGTTTGTTTTTTTCAATCGTCATTTTTGTTTTCTTCCTGTTATTTTAACTTCAGGCGCAGCTTAACTTCTCTTTAACTACATTCATATTCACTGAACGTACATCTTCGGTCATATGTTACTCCCTGACCTTGGGATTTAAAGGGGGAATCCAGATTTTCATTATTGGACTTAGATGTTTTGTTAATCCATAAACAGATTAAATTGGATATTTCTGTAATCAGATATTGTATGTCTAAAATCCACAGCCTTTCACATAGAGTGCACTAGAGCCCAATGGGCCACATGTTATCAAAATCAAAGTGATCTCTGGCATGATGTGAACCACATTAGTACATGGGGTCCTAATTAAGTGTAAGGCGGCGTCTCAAGAACCTGGGTTATGAAAGAGCCATTATCGTGTGGCTCAAATCATCTTTCTTTGAATTCCTGATTGGATTTCTCTGTGGCAGCACTTTTCGTAATGGATACATAACATTTTGAAACCAACCCCTTCAATTAGCCGTGATATAACTCACTGCTTTGTTTCATCATTTTTGGAGAGTGAGACATTTAGTCTGCAATTTGCTCCCACATTGAATTCAACTGCTGCTTTTATCTTGATCATATATATTTAAGATATCCCTGCACTCCAAGCATTTCTTCAACGAAAGACTATTAGGGACAGTCATGGGGAAAAAAGAGAGGAGGAAGAATTCTCTTTTTATAATGCATTTCGAGAATATGGACAAAATGTTGAGAAATTTCAGTACGCGTGAAGGACAGTAGTTTGATTTATTCTCAAGAGTTTTCCGTTTATTCTCAAAATAGTAGTTTAACTTTATTTTCAATATGTCTACCTTATTCTCGAAATGGTATTTTGACTTTATTCTTAATATTTCAACTTCATTCTCAACATTTCAACTTTATTTTCAAAATGTCTTCTTTATTCTCAGCATTTCGACTTACTTTAATCTAATGCAAAATAAATCTTCCTCCATTCATTTTTTTTCATTATGCCTGGCCCTAATACTCTTCTGTATCATTTAGTACCTTATGTATATTGAATTGAATGAATTATTAAATTAAGGAACTGTATCACTGAGTGTATTTTTGTGATATGGTCATTTATGGGCCTTAAAATCCATGATACCAAAATTTGGCATGAGTTACGTATTTTCCTGTCTGAGTACCGCACGTACAATTACCAAAGAGTGAGGCAGTAAATGCTTACTGTCGCAAAGCAAATCTGGTGAATGTGTACATTTGCTGCTTAATCTGGACAGAAAACGGTCGTCACAGTGCTGCAAGGTTAAGCAGTCTGTAGAACCATGGAAAAGACAACCCCGGTCTAATCCCTTAAATCTTGGCAGATCTACCAGCACAGGGGAAAACCATTGCAGCCAGCATTACTGGAAACAGATAGTATGTGATACACATTGTCCCATTGTTAAATGTTTGATTAGATCAGCTTCCTGTGAAAATTGCAATCCCATCGGTCACCTGATATTTTTTCTCATCTTTGGAAGGAATAAATTAAATAGACACATAATTGCAACCACCATTTAAATCATCCTATTGTCCCATATTTAACTCTTCTGGAGATAAGGAAACATTGCAAGTGTATATGATGGAATTTTTCAATTAATTTCAGTGTGTTTGCAAAATTGAGAGTCTAGTGTTTTATATTTTATGACAAGTGACTTTGCAGTCACGTATAAAGACAGTCTTCAAAAAGGCCCGAGGTCTTAGTGGCACCAGTAGCCTGTGACTTAAATACTTAAATGAGCGAGAGTCACTGTTTACAGCTTGTTACAGCATCACTTGTCATCACTACAAAGTCAGCCAGCACCCTCACCCAGCTCTCGCTACCTGTCTGCTCCGTCCCGGAGGGAGGTGAATAAGCAAGTGGTCCGACACATCAGTGTGTCAGTGCTGCGAGCGGTGCCAACCACAAGGTTAAAAGGACTGCAACCTTTATGTGCGGCTGTTCACAGAGATGTTATGCTAATTCTGATCTTAACAGAGTCTGAAAGAGGTTTTTTTTTTTATTTATTTTTTATTTTATTTTGTAGCAACATATCATAGTTACATCGCTTCTCCTGGGGAATAAAAAAAATATTTGGGCCGACTTTGAGCCTGACACCTTGTCAAGCTTATTTCAGCATTCTGGACCCACAAACACACATTCCTCTGCCCCGAAGGCAATATTTTCAGGTAGATGGATGTTTTTTTGGGGTCTTTTTTCAAAGAAAATTAAAACTGAGCATGCAAATGTGCTACATGACTGGAAGGATGATGAATCTTAATGAAATATTAATAAGAAATGGTCTGCAAGTGTTTAAAGAAAAAACATTTCAGTTAATTCAGAGTAAAGTCTACTAGGTTCCCATATTCATTTGTCAACAGTCTTCAATCTGTAGGTCTCAACTTGAATAAAATAATAAAGATTGCCGCACCTAAACATCTGACATATTTTTCTCATGAAAATCTGTCTTATTAAAAGCTATGTTTTCCCATTGGGATTAATTAAACCTTCTGTAGAGCTGGTCTTAGAGTATTTGCCTGCCGATTTAAACATTTTCTGTGGCACTTTCCAGAGCCAGACAACCTGCCGCCAATCACTGCACAACACTTTAGTTTCTTCAGTCGATGCTCTGTGCCAAGTCGTATCCATCAAGCTTAGCGTCAATAGTGCTGATGGCCGACTCCCTGGATCGAGGTCTGTGGATGAGAGACGTGTCGCAAAGTACCAGACCGGCAATCAGCTACTTGTGATAAGGTTCACCAAGGGAGTACAAGCTCTGATTATTTAACACACTATAAATGCTACAAATGCCTTATGCTGCTTAATATTATCTAAAAATGTAAGATTGGCAATATTTTATTTATTTTGCTCTGCACCACCAACAAATATATAAAATTACTTTGAATAAATTAGTTGTTTAGTGGGCTGCCGGCAGTTCATTTACAACCAAATACTACATAATTGTAATTCTCATTTGTAAAACTGGGGAGCCAATAAGTCTCATTTCTGCTCCTTTACATGCTGCATTGAGATACAGCCATGACCTGCCACCTGGCCTGTAAAGTGCTCCTCTTATCAGCAGGGAGTTTATGTCAGCACATGTAGTGCAATAGCTACATTTACAGATAAAACCATCTATCTACCTCTGCCTGATGGCTGAGGACAGAGCGTTTAGGTCATGTTGCTGTTATAGTAAAGAGATAACTGATGAAGTGATGACCCCACGACGTCACGCAGATTGGCACTGGCAGAGTTTTATGGCCCAGAAAAGGTCACTGAAGCCATAAAACAAAATCAGGTGCGGATTGAGCGGGCAAGGTTGTTGATTAAAACTCCAGGATTTTGCTCATAATTCCGTGGAGAACTTATAAATGAGACACAGGCTCATCGACCAATCGCACCATCAGTATAACTCAGACACAAAGGGTAGTTCAATAAGGTGATGAAGCAGATAAACAGCTGACATTTGAGGCAACAAGTGTCAAAAATAGAGCAAGAAAAAAATACAACAGACAGGAACCATGGCGCCATTTCATACCGCCTGAAATACGGTCGGTTGCACAGCTTGCAAAACGGGGCAGATTACCGTCATCAAAGATCTTTCAAAGTGCAGACTGCTGAGCTTCACTGAGTTGACAGCATCGCCGTCTGACAGATTAAGATAAGAAACTGATTGCTTTACAGTATTTTTATGTCTGTTATTTCCTTGAATGTTGTCATTCTGAAGACCTAGAGAAAACCAGTCGGGGTCACATCTACAAACATCTTCCCTTTAGTTATGAATGTGTAACTAACGGCAAATGTCTGTCCAGATAGCACATGATCCCCATTCACAAGTGTAGAGCAGCATATGGATTTAGTTTAGTAAACTGAAAGGTGGGAAACAGCAGTGGAAGTACTTTTATCGAAAGCCTTCCATGACTACAATGTTGTTTACAGTGCTGTACTGTAATGTGTGTGTGCAAGAATATAAATTACAGAGGCAACTACAAAGGTGCCCACGGTAGAATACAGCTGCACGGCTGGTGTGTCTGCAAGAACCAAAGACCAAGTGTATCAGACGTGTTTTTCACTCGCACATCTCACACAACAGATTCCCTTTCATTTTAATCAATTCAGATGTCTGCATCTGCTCTGTGCAGACACATGTCTTAGCGGGCGTAACCGCGACTTTAGGCTTCAAGTCATTGATCTGACAATACGTATGTAAACTTGAGGTTAATTAATGGCCAATAAAAACACACAGAATAACTGTGTCTCTGAAATTAGAGCAGTGACTGAGTGGCGGCCATGCAGTCAGCTGTGTGTGTAGTTCTGTAAACTGTTAGCTGATAGCGAAACACACCGTCCAAAACAATAAAAGTGAGCAAACTGTTTTCAAACAGCTGATAGGTTTTCCCCCATTGTGTGCCCCATTGTCCCCTTATCGGCCGGGGGCCGGTTAAGAGTAATGAGTGAGCAATCAGCAGTCAAACAATGGCAATATCAAACATGTAATAAAAGTTGTTTTGAGAATGTATGCAACCAAGATAGGTCCTTGAGCATGCAGCCATATATAAGCACCCAAAATATTATGCAGTTTGCTGCAGCAGAATGTGAGATTAGCCGTGGACAGACACATAGGTTCACACGCATTCACGCGCACACACAAGCAATTGCATGACTCTCCTGGCGGAGTTTATAATAAAAGTCAAAGTCCCACTACAATTCTTTGTTATATGTCCAGTCAGAGTGTTGAACATCTAGTTCAAGTGTCTTTGTCAGATAAAGACACACTTTTCCCTGAGATGACCATGATGATAGATTGATGGAGACTATCCATAGATCATGCAAGTCTCTCTCCAGTGCAGTGAAGTCCAAATAGAAGGAGTCACAAGTTTGGTAGTGAAAATGATGAATTATATAGCTGTTTGTCAGACATTGAGAACAAGAAATTTGCATTGACTTTACATACTGCTGATGCTGCAAAGAGATGCACAATGGCATTTCATTCCATTTTTGATTGAGTGCGATTGTCAGGCTATGAGCTGGAGTGTCATAAAATACATGTTTATAGAGCAAGACAGCCAGTCTCAGACAGGCATAGTTTGTAGGATCAGTTCTAGACAGCAGCAGCAGATGGCCGTGTGACTCAATCAAAAGAGAGCAATCGTCAACAAATCTGGATTAGATTAAGAAATGATTCACTAAATAAACAGATGAACCCAGATCGAACAACAATTATAATCTGTAAACTGTGGTGGAATTGATTTTTTTTTTTAAAGAATTATAATAAAATAAAGAGTCAGTGGACTTGTAATGGTAAAAATTTAAATATATCTTACATGACCTTTATCACGCATCAGTTATTCTCTGTCACATTTTTTTTTTTCATTTTCAGATGACACCGGCGTAACCATGATCTGAGAAGAGATTTAAAGCCACAGTAGTAGATGGCTGTCATCGGTTTAATTTTATCAAGAAGAGCCTTTATTCTTCCCCTCTTATCATCCACTTAAGCACGAAGGAGTACTGTTATCAGGCCTGAAATGTATTGTAATTGATTAAAACTATTGAGAGGGACAAAAGGACAAAGAGAGTTCGTAAGACAGACAGTGAGCGATGTTTGGAGGAGATGATGGCAGGAGAAACCCTGGCCATCCAGCAGAATTTTAATTACTGCAGGCAGCAGCACTTCTCGCAGACTAATCTCCTCCACAGTAGGATTTATAGGCATTACTGATGCTGACAAAATGATCGCTCCGGGAGAGATAAAACATTACAAAATAAAGCACGAAGATGGATATGAATAACACTTCCTCCTCAAGGCAAGGTTGTTTTAATGTTGGTTTCACTAAACTCAATTGCTTATTAACAGATTGCTATAGATTAATACATTTGGTCTTAATAAGTATTTGTGTGTGTGTGGTTGTAAAGGCTTAATGAAACAATTTGAATATATTTAAGAAAAGAAAAAGTATTACGTTGACCTAATTATCAAGCCCTTTTGTTCTAAATATACTTGAATAAAAGACTTTCAGTGGAATTTAAGCATCACAAGTGTGACTTTCCTCAGCAGCAAAGGTTAATGTCATTTTTAAGCCGACGTGAAGCAGTAATGATGTCTTCTACACTAGCTGCAATTTCTAACTCTTGCAGTTAGGACATGCCCCTCACTCCTCCCTTTCCATTCCTCTCGCCCCCTCCTGACATTTCTATTACTCAGAAACGGCAACTCCAGGATGGCATGCTACTACCGCCGCAACATATCCGCTCCAACTTAATCCCCCTGGCATTTCACTAGCCTGCTCTCCTTCCACACACACGCCAAACTATTTAATATTTAATCCACTAGATGGGATTACCACGCTATGGGTTAGTTGAAAACATTGGCAGGGGAAGGTCTTATCAATGGTTATGATGCGTGGCAATTTTTCTCTTATTTCCCTTTGGCTGTGAAATGGAACGTCGGTTGATTGTGCTTGTTGAGGGCGAACAGGGATTGATGAGAGGTCTGAGTCTGTAGAGAGAGTTCCTAATGAACAAATAAATCAAACATCTCTTCGAGATTGAGCCGGTGTCTCACCGGCTGGATCGCAAAGTCACACCACATAGGACTTGCTAAAGAAGATGATCAAGGGCACTAATTGAATTGCAGTATACACACGTACCGTGCAGAATGCCCCACCCCCAAAACAACCAGAGCCATCACCTCAGTGGGTATTGCCTTTAATTTCACAGCCTCAAGTCAATTTCACAGCCTGCAATCTCCATATGTTAATCTACAGAAATTTAATTTCTGTTATTAGTGACAGTCCTTCGGCCACATGCTCAACTGCTCACACGCGCGCCCGCACGCCTCGAACCAGGCACACATTCCCAGACTCGGTCATAGCCAGAATGAGCACACATACACCCACAAGACATCTTGCATAAATTTTGTGCATATTCATTGAGCTGGTGTAGGAAATTGCTGGCTGATATTAAAAAGAGAGTTTCAAAAAGAGGGCGCTGATGACTTTGGAGCGACATTCAGTTTCAAAACGGTTGTATGAGCGGCAAAAGGATAGTGTGACTTTGTGTTGAGCAATTACGTGGGATGGTATAACTGCCGAATTGATAGAGCTGAGCACATAACTTCTAGTATTTTCCTTTAAAGGAGAGCTGATGGGTTGAAGCAGAACTCCCAAGGTGTGATTAATGCAAGTAAAGTAAAGCTTCCCATACATTGTTGAGATGTTGCCTTTAATTTGAGACACTTCAACTAGCTGATGTCTACAGGGAGTCTCGCTGCCAATCTCGCAGATGGGGAGGATGGGGATCATTACTGGAAAAATCAGGATACCTTCATGTGTGATCAAAATAAAAGCAAGGGCCCCTCTGGAGGCTTGTCTGTCTAAGAATAGAAGCAAAAACCTCAACATACAAATCTTGTGAACTAAACACAGTGATAGAAATCCAATAGAAGTGGTTTCAAAGCACTCCACAGATAACCATCCCACTGTATCTACCACTGTGGTACTTTCAGCAAACCTGACACTCTCCAGCAAAACAGATTAAGGCAAAGTCATGTTTTTCACACACAAAGCCCCGCGTTATTTCCTCTAAAATCTCATTTCTACCATGTCACACCAGGTTGTTGCATTGTACCGCTTTGCATCTGTCTAAGCACTTTTCTCAAAATGAAATGTAATGACATAGGCACTGTAGTTTACTTGAAGGTAGAAAAATATAATGATGCACCGCTTGAGTTACAGCACTAGTGACTAGATACAGAATGAATCTTGACTTTATTGGATTTATTTTCACACAGCAGGCCCAGGAGGTTTGTGTTTACTTCGCCTCACACTTCACCCCCCCCCCCAATCCCGAAGTTTTCAAGTGGGACAAATTGAAGAATGTGTGCAAAGCGAACCGATGATCTTCACCAATGTGCTTTAAGGTTCTACGATATCAGGTCTGACTCATTCCCCCAATCTTATATCTTACTCTGTAAGTTTTCCCGGTGGAAGCTCACCGTTGGTTGCAGTAATGTGCAACGTGGACAGACTGATTCTTGGTCATGGTATGATGATTAGGTATTACGCCTGTTGGGTTTTCCTTCAGCATAGAGTACTTTTGAGGTTGTTTACTGCCATTTTGTACGCGGGTCAGAAAACGTCACAACAAGTCTCGTGTGGAATTGCGAAACTGCAGGAGACGGATTTAGACGTGTCGCCTACCAGCCTATGCGATTATTGAGAAACTGCATGAGAGCTCAGCGCACAAGCATGAAGAATGAGATTTGTAATGTAGAGAAGTGGAATCAGTACGACAACACAAAATGTGGGTATGCCCACTGGCCTCCTTCCCCGAGCTTACACATGATAAGCTGCAACTATCGTGCCTTGAGCCGCCAAGTTGGTGTGTAAGACAGCCTCATCTGGCCAGGGCAGTGGGCTATGACATTTCACCCCCCTACCAAGAGGATCCTTCTTCTATCTTCTCTCTCCAGAGCTCCTGTGGCCTCTGAGAGCACCGTCAGCATGCAGTAGTCAGCTGAGCCTGATTGAATTAACTGGAACAAAATGGATTCCACTTACTCAACCTGCCGGACAGATGAACGCATCACTGACAAACTTTGAGTCCAGGCAATGCCAGAGTGTCGTAGGATGTAGGGATGCAGGTGTAGTATATTTTGCTCTTATAAGGCATGAAGATAGCATACGTGAAGGGGCCCGGGACTTTGAAATGTCGGATCCACTGTTGATGTTACACATCTGGTGCCCGCTGGGTGACCCCTCTGGGGAGTGTTCTTGGCCTGGAGGATGAAGGAGTGTAAATGCATATGTCCGAAACATATATTTCATTGGGGGCCCTGTTTGTGACGTCATTTTATCCTCAAGTCTGGGGCGTAAACAACATCCATATATAAGTGATCGGGAGAGCCCCGACGGGCGGAGTTCTGTTCGACTTTGGGACTCTCCGGGTGTACATGTCGCCCGTCTTGACATATGTTGCTTGTTTGTAATAAACTTCATTATACCAGCAAGAACAGTGTCCGCGGAGATTCCTTCATCATCACTCCAACATCACTGTCGCTTGAAATATACGACACAGGGATGCAGGGGCTCGGTCAGCCATTAGGATAAACATACTCTCAGTGCAACACCAAATACAACTGGAACGACTAAAAAGATACCCTCAACCCCGGCATGAGGCTCTGCGAGAGGTTTCTTGTTTCTGCACTGTGTTAAAGGCAGGGGTTGGTTGTTTGACGTAAATACATTTGTTTCCTAGCAATGGGGCAGCAGTGGTAGCCTAGGGTTAAAGAAGCAGGCTTGTGACTGGGGGGGTTGCTTGGAAAGTCTGAGCTGTGAAAATTAATTAAAAGCACTTTCCCGTGGTTGCAGCAGGCAAGCCCTCAAGCATGAGTGAACGCAATTGAATGAATTGCATATAAGCCTCCTTTCCCTACAACTTTTGCCCCAAAGATCTAAATAAATGTGAGCTTTAAGTCAACACACCTGGTGAAATAAAAATGTGAACTTCCTGTGGAATCTACAACATCAACCATTAGCGTGATACATATGATGCTGGGGTGCCTTGAGGAGAGGTGTGCAGTGATCAAAACACTCAAGAGCACTAATGGATATTTAGACCATGATGTTGTTCCATTTGTTGCACTCTAGGCCACAGGGTAAAAATGTACATACAGTTTCAGGGATGCTTAAAGCTGGTATTTCCAGTTGCCACCACTTTTCCAGTTTCCTGGTTGTACTGCTACATATGCCGATGCAGATAAGAAAACCTATTTCATCAAAGGCTTCGTAATTTACAGTATGTGTGTGTACATAAACAAATAAAGAAATCTACTGAATGGAGGAACAGTGGATTTATTTTTCTTTTGAACCCCTTAGAGGGCCCTATAGCACACCCTGTTTGAGAATCACTGACTTATAGGAGCCATGGCTGTATGTTACCAGACACACCAATCACTTTTTTCTCCACTTAATTTAGTGTTGCTGTCTCCACAATGAGACATCCAGAGAAGAAACCAACATTTGGAACAACCCTAGACGATGGGCGTGGGTTCAGCCTCAGGAATTGACACATTGATTTTCCTCAGCCCTTAGGCTAGCTTTGAGAGCCACTAGGTTTCAAGGGTCTCTCATTACCGACACGTACATGTAAAGCTGTTCACTGCTGCCTGAAGCTGTCTGAAGAGGAACCCTAAATTGAGCGCTGCAGTGAGGATGATGGATAGCCTTGTCGGGGATACAGATGGCTCCTGCAGGGGGTCCGACTTCCCTTTGGGATGAATCAGCTGGGCTGAAGACCACATGTTGACAGCCAGAACCTCTTTGCAGAGTAACATGAGGCACCACAATGCCAGCGATAACTGCTTGGAGACCATGAACATCTCTTAGATGCTGCACTAGTACCACAGGATCAATAAAGCAGCCGAGTATAACACTAACAGTTCCAACAGATAGCGTAATCCATTCTTAACTGCACATAGTCATGTGTAATGGGAGACTCCCCTCTGGAAACTATTATCCTAACCAAACCTTCTCCACTGTGCCATAATTATACTACCGTTATATCATTATTTATATGCATTTACAAATAATTTGATCAGTCATTTATAAGCCGTTAAATAAATCTGTTAATAATTACTGTATACTTTGATTACAAACCATTAGAGGTAATGGTTTATAAGCACACATGTCTGTTCTAACAAATAATTTCAAAGGCTTATTCTATGCTACTTTTGGAGGATTATTATTGGATGCATCAGGTCCAGCTATTACCACAGCAAAGGGAGAACAAGCGGGGCCCAGTCATACTTTCCGGCTCCCCAAGGGTTTCTTTGGTCCGTATTACGTATATGTCATCATCCGCCCATGTGGAATGCCAGACCAACGCAAACCTAGTCCGCAGCTGCCCACAGATGCGGAGCTTGGAAAGTATGTCCATGCTAGTGTGCATACATAATTTGGTCAGGATAGACAAACTACTTCCACCTGCTTCCTAAGAAGAACTGATGTCCAACCTTCGGAGTACAAATGTGCTGCCACATCCTCAGAGTGCAGGCCAGCCACATACATAAAACTGAGCAAGTGCAGGTTACAGTGGTGCTACAGAATAGGAAGATCTGCGCTATATTTCACTTTGACAAAGAGAGCAAGAGGGAAGTGGGTGATTGAATGCACTGGGAGTGTGAGTGAGGGCTCAAGGGTCACATGTCTTTGTGCCCTGCCCTTTGAATAGGCCTTGCCCTCCTGGTCCTGCTGGCTCTTGCTCTCCTGTTGGTACAGGTATAGCTAATCAGAGGCTGTGGCATTGGGTCCATTCAGCCAGCTCTGAATAAAACATAAAAAGTGTAATCAAGAGGGGGCATCTGTGGCTGTTTCGGGCTGCTGGTACTAACACTCCAGCTATTCACCACATGTGTCCTCATACTAATGACAAGCCTGAAAGGAGGCACAGGGCAACCTCTTTTCATAATCAAAGTGTTTTTATTCATGACATGTCTATTAATTAGTTTGGAATAGGCGGCACCATGTGCTCAGGAGAATTTAAATTGGCTGAAGAGGATTTGCCCTTTCCCTGTTGAGCCAATGATTTCTTGGCAAGTCTTTATAACCTGGGAGTAACAAAGAGGCGGAGAGGAAGAGACAAGGAGATAGAAATGGTCTCTCTCTCTCTCTCTCTCTCTCTCTCTCTCTCTCTCTCTCTCTCTCTCTCTCTCTCTCTCTCTCTCTCTCTCTCTCTCTCTCTCTGTGTGTGTGACTCATTGAGCCTATAAATCACTGGGGGCAGCAAAGCTGAAACTGTCAGTGGCGTCCTTTTACAACGTATCTAAGCGAGGTGTGTATATTAGTGAGAAGACACACAAACACATTTGAATTTGAAAAAAAGAATAACCATTTCCAAAGTATGTACGTTTTTTCTGTTTGATTTTCCACATAATCTTAACCCTCTGAACCCCAGCAGTTTCTGCGTTTTTCACTCTTGTCACGTTTTTTTTCTCTCTGTAGCCTTGATTTTCACTGCAATATATAATCCTGCACCTCTATGGTAACAGCACAACCACGGCTAGAAGTAGAGAGAACTCAAAAATGTATTTTGTGTAGTATAATAGTTACCATGCCATAAATCACAAAAACATTTAAAAAACACTGAACAAAACTTTGTAAAATAAATTATCAAAGATTGGGAAAACAAGTTGGCACAAGTGCTACCAATGTTGGGGGAAAAAATTGAGGCTCCACGTGCTATATATATTAAGCTATTCACATGTTCACAACCTTGACTTACAGCCTCTGCGGTCCTCTCCTCAATGCACTGTGTTCAGCAGCCTTTGTCACATGACTGTTGGTCTCAGCTGAATCAATCATCGCTTTCTAGCTGAGGAGCGCAGAATATTATGCTTTTTACAGGATCTGTTTAGAATGAACGGTTTACACGGGACTATGATAAACGGTTATAGTTCTGGCGATTGTTTAAAGAAAACAATTGTTTAAAGAAAACATGCTTTTCCATCCTGCCAGCGGGTTTTTGGGTTCAGAGATCTAATATAATCGATTCAAAGCATTACTATAGCAGCCCTTGCTACTTGCTTTGTAAAGAAAAAGCTAGCTTGTCTGAGCTTTTAGTGCATGTTTGTGCATGTGAGCGTGCCCTACTGCCTAGCTCATGGCCGCCGCTCTGTACGGCACTCATACAGCTGATAGTCAGGTAAACACCATTAGCTCTGTCTGTACCTTTGCCGCAACTATGAGCCGGCTGCTCAGCCATTAGCATGTTGAGAGCTGTTTAGAGCCAATAGAAATTATCCCAAATTTATTGCACCTTTGTGTAACTTAGAAATCAAATGCATTGAAAAAAAAGCCGATAAAACATTTAGAAATTCCTAACCATGACAATACAGGGTACATTTAGCCAATGAGAGACATAGGCCTCTAAGCTATCAGTGATTGTGAAGGAGAGGATTAAGGAAGAAAAATCATTCTCCAATAAAGGTATTGTACAAATACATGAATAGGATTGTTTGATGGGTAACGCTATCTACGTCTTGAGAGGCAACTTTAAGAATGACTAGGATACTTCAATGTCTTTTCCAATGGCTTAATCTCTATCCTCTATGTCATCCACATAAAAGAAGCCATACTCCTGTCATTAAGGCTGTACCTCAACTTCTTTCTTAACTTCTCTAAAAAAATACACCCTGACACAATAACATTTGTTATCTGCTTTCACTCAAAATGCGAATCAATAACAAAACACAATTTAAAACCACAACAATGGGACCTCATAACCGACCTGTCTCTGGAGCAGTTAACAAACAGGCGTGCAGTATTGACACTTGTCAAAGCGTAATCAGCAGTGATGTTTTAGTCATAGCGAGTGATGGAACAGGAGGCAGATTGTTTGCTAATTCTCATTTCACACACTCCCAATGTGAAATCAGCCAGGCACACAGAGCAACGGTTCCCCTACATGCACAATGGTCTGGCTCGCTGCGTAACACCAAATTATCTTTCCCCTGACTTAATTATTCATTAGGCAAACATAATTAATTTAAGAAGCTTCTCTCACTGGAAGTGTTTCAAATAAAGGCCAGAAGGACATCTTTCTGCTTTATCATTAACTGAACACAGCCAAGAAACCTGCAAGGGTCTGAATGCTTTATTTAATATAGTCGCAACTTGTGCCAACAGTTTTAAAAAACATTTGTACAGCGCTGAAAAGTTGAGGCCTTGTGCACAAATGTACTGCGACATTTTTATTGGTGAAGCTCAACAGCTAGAAATACCTTCAAATACAAGCTCTTAAATGGTATTTTAATGCCCATATTTTAATCCACAAGACACGAGCGAGGAACAGAACTGCCTACTCCACTTACTTTTGATAACTATTTTCTGAAACTATTTTCCAGTCCTTGCTTCCACACATCATTTAGCAGGCCCTATTTTGTCTCCCAGTATCTGACTGAGCCCCTTGGTGCTTGATGTGAGACCCAGACGGAAGGATTTTCTTCTGTGGCTCTTCTCAGCCAATCCATCTCCCCTCCTCCACGTTTACCAGAAAACCACCCTAATTACACACACTGAGTACACAGGCACACACGCACAAACTTTGCCCTCTCTTTCCCTTCCTTTGCTCAATCTTCCCCGACTCTAACGGAAGCATCTCAGTGAGATGGCACAAGGCTTTGATCTATCTTCTGCGTGATTCTGGGCTTTCAGATCAAGGGGCGGTTTGTCTTCAAGCTCACGAAATCCTCAGACGGCCCGAGACAAAGAGCAAACATTCTGGAGTGCCTTTCCAGATCCATTTGCGTAATGGCAGAGCTGTCTGTTAGTGTGTGCGTGTCTGTTCGTGTATTGGCCCTTTTCTGTTGTACCCCCTTGTGCCACTCCATTCCAACAATCATTACAGGCTTCTTTATTGCGGTAGATTATTATTATATACTCTATTCTTCTGACTTGATGAGATGTCTAAATTGAAGGACTGAGGCTTCCCTACCCCTATTGGTCACCTTATTCCAAGGAAAGTTTCTTTGTCGAATTACTCTCTGCAAGCGAACGATCCTCACCCATATTACCATGGAAACAACAAGATTTTTCTTCCCTGAGGATCTATTAAAAAGCTTCTATTCTGAGGATCTATTCATGAGTCAATGAAAAGGGTGAATATGACACCTCTGTGCTTCTTCTGTCAGTGTGCCTTTGTCAATAATTTTAATTAATAATTCAATACATTTCTGTCTCCCCGCAATAAACAAAGAAAAAAAAGATGAGAAAAGAAAAGAAATAAAGAAGTGAAGAAGAGTTTTATTTCTTTATATGTTATAGCATATTGGACAGGGAACGTGTTTCTTCACAGGTTCTGTTTACTCAGTGATTTAGGATTAAACAAACATCAAGTCAACATCAAAGACACTGACCAACCAGTTAAGGAATTACAGCTCTTTTAGATATCGAACTGTCATTCAATTTAATAAACTTGTGTTTTAATAGCAACAAAATTGGTCCATTTATATTCACCCATGTAAGAGAAAACAATAAATGGGCAGTATAATAAAGTCAGTGAAAAAAACTAAACAAATCTGTTCAAATATGTTTTATTGTAATAAGGGCATGACAAGAACTTTGTTGATACTTTAGTTTTTTTTTTTTCTAGCTACATTCAAAACAATAATTTTGAGTTTCAAAAACTGTGACCATCGAACCCCTGTAGATCTTACCAGTTTTCAAGCGGTGGCATGTAAAGGCAAATGCATGGGGGGAAAAACAACAACTTTAGAATCCGTTTGAACTTGTGCCTGTAAATGTGTCCCCATATTTGCTTTCATAATCAGTTTGGACAGACTGGATTGTGCTGTGAAATGAAATGTGAGCTCGCAAATCCCATTGGATTATAGGGTGACAAATCCAGTTGGCTTGAAGTCTTTCTTTTATCTCTGCTTTCATCTACAGTGGAGTGTAGTAAATATAAAAAAGTCCATATATTTAAGTTTGTCAGAGTTAAAAATGGGGGAGAGCACCCTAACTGATGGCAAGGGGATGTCGAGATAGAGCGCATGTAACAGACAATGAAAGGAAAGGCTGCAGAATAAAATGACTCCAAAACCACAGCATGACGTTTAATCCAATTTGTTCAGCAGTTGGAGCTGTGTTAAAATCACATAGTGGTTTGTCCCCTATAAAAGCCATAGGGATAGCTATATACCATCCAAATGGGCAATTCCACAACACCAAAAGTAGAATTGCTCGACAATCTAACAAGAGGAAGGCAGATTCAAAGAAAATCTATTGCAGCCGAGGGACAGAATTAGAAAACAAAATGCCAGAGTGATCACAGGGTTGACTGTGAGGAATGAAGCCCTCTTCTTTCTATATTTTTGTCTTGAGATGTAGGTAAAAAATACCCTGTGGAAGGTCATTAAAGTTATTATTATCAGACTTGTTTTTTACAGATTGATTTTATCATGTTTGTTCAGAATTTTGGAATGAGATGGGTATTAATTAATAATCTTGTCTAAAATTATAATCCTGGCTGAGACAAAATGATAGATATAGACTCGATTTACAACCTTGGGGTTATATGCCTCCGCCAACCAGACGTGTTGCAGTTTGCCATCACTTAATCATTTTATTCTATTAGACATTTGTGTGAAATTGTAATAATTAGCATTGGAATTCTTGAATTATGGCCAAAAACGTGTGAGGTCACAGTGACCTCAGGCCATAAAATTGTAATCGGATCAACCTTCAGTGCAAGTAGATGCTTGTGCAAAATTTGAAGAAATTTGCTCAAGGCATTCCTGAGAAATTGCGTTTGCGATAAAGGGGCGGACATGAGGTCAGTGACCTTGACTTTTGGCCACAAAGATCTTATCAGTTTATCCTTGAGTCGAAGTGGACATTTGTGCCAAATCAAATAAATTCCCCCCAGGCGTTCCTGAGATGTTGTATTCTTGGGAATGGAGAGACGGACAGACGTCATGGACAATCCGGAAACATAATGCCTGCGGCCAAAGCTGTCGCCAGCACGGAGCTTAAAATCGGATAAAGCTCCCTCGAAGTCAAACTTGTATTCTCTACATGCTACTGAAACATCAAACTAACTATAGTCTGACTTAGACTACAATGTTACTGGGAGCTGCCTCTTTCCTCCTGTCTCTGCTTTCCCTTTCATCACTTCCTCAAATGTGCATCCACATTCAGAGCCGGGCCTCCTGGAGCGAGGCCAGGGAGCGTCCCTATAGCCTCTCAGCAGAAACAGCTTTGTCAAACTCAGTTAGCCGCCTCCGAGGGGGGAAAACACCTCTTTCCACAGTAATACTCCAACTATTCACATCATGCCCTCGCCTCTGCCTCAGCCACCTCATCAATCCACACAGCAACAAAGGTAAACAGCCTCGCACCTTCCAAACAGAGGCCCGTGCTGCTTTGTTGACACAGTGTATGTGCAAAGCGCCTGCACAGTTTGAGCGACTGGCAGGACAGGCTGAGCTTCATTTACAGAAGGTAATTGCTCTGGAGCCAAGTGGTGCGCTTTTATAATGAGTTTTTTTAGGTTTTTTTTTAGCTTTGCTAGAACGTTGTCTGGATTTATTTACTCGCCAGACGAAACTACTTTGACAGGGACATATAAGTTCAGCTAAACAACACATCACCTTCAAGTAGGACCGGTCACTGACATTGGCAGGATTTTTACAGACTGTCCTCCCTATTGTGTACACCTAGGCATGAAATAACATGACACTTGCCTGGTCACCGTCTCTTAAGATGCTCCGAAAGAAAACACTGATGAACATTAACATTTTCAGGGTTTACGGTTTTGAGACCTGCTGGATCGCTCTCAGGCACTCTAGATAAAAGCTTCGACCAAGTGGTGTATCTAATGTTTTCCCTAATATAACTAGAAGGGGGAGAAGATTCCCTGCTACTTCGCTTTCATTCCTACCCCTGTCTCCGTAACTCTGCTCTCACTTTCGCACCTTCCCTGTCAAATTGTTTATAACCTGCTACCAAGGCACAATCTGTGTCATGAAAACACAGGATATAGCCTCACAGCTGGGATCTACATTGGAGATGCTCTACTCCTCTCAATGTGAGATCTGCAACTTTAACGCTATGCTATGTACACGTTCCTCAATCTTATTCTGAATTCGGTGAAGGAAAAAAAATGGGAAACATGTTGTTTGAAAAGAAACGGTATCAAGAAAATTTACTCAGCGTGTGGAGATAATAAGAGTGAGATGCTGTGTACTGGAGAGTCCAACCCATTTATTTATTTTTTCAACAGCTGTCCTCATAAGACAGAAAATTTAGTTTTACTCATTTTGTCTTGATGAAAAACCCAGGATGTAACAGAACATTTCATTCACAATACAGAAAGGGAAATGGAGAGAACTCAAGAAGCTTGAGAGTGCTTTTGAAGCAGCATAGACACTTATTCAAAAAATGCCCTTTCACTGAATATTTTCTCTCCTTTTCCCAAGACTGCTTCCTGATAAACATCTGGCTTTTTTTTTGTTCCTGCAGAACAGGCTCCACTGAAAGCAATCTGAGATGTGTTTATGATGCTACCTATGTTGTAGTGGGGGGAAATGAAAAATGCAGGAGGCCAGCCTATAGCTCATCTGCTAATGCAATTTATTTTTGTTCTTGTTGTAGATTCCTTGTTCTTCTTTTGTTTTTTTGTTACCTTTTTGGATTTTAATTGCATATTTATTTTTGCATTGTGATGTGTTTTTGTACGGACCCCAGGAAGAGTACTTTCTACCTTCGTATTAACTAATGAGAATTTCAGGTAAGTAAAATAGGTAGCTAAAATATTTCCTGATCTAGTATTAAACTATATGCCAATACTGTGTGTACATATATGCATTGAGTTTCTCAGGTCAAGGGAATTGTGCCATTTAAGTGTTCTAAAAATATAAATAGAGAGAAAATTCTTTGAAACTGGTGAATTTCAAGGCAGCACTGCATGGCACAATGTCTCAAAGCTATAGAGCTACATTCTGGCATATATTGAGATATGTTGTTGTTATAACATTGGCCTCTCACAGCCCTCCATGTGTTTGCCTTGTAGCTGTAACGAGACTGACCCATGATTGACCCAAAAATTATGGAGCGTCGTTTCCAGCTGATCATAGTTTATTGTTGTCTTAAGAGAAATAAATGAATACCTCATTGGGTTACATGATTAAATATGGGTCCAGATGAAGCTTTAACTGCCATCAGTTTACCTCACTTTCATATACCAGTGATGCGATAAGCCATTAACCATTAAATTTGACACAAAAATCACCATTAAGTCCATTGAGCCATGTTTAAAGTTATTAGCAGCAAATGGAATAATTGACGGTTCAGTTAGCAGACGTTTCCACCAGAGGTTAAACTGATGTCATGGTGACATCTGTGCCTATTGCCTCTCCTTCTTCTTCTGCTTCTATCTCTTACAGTGTCTGCGTACTTGTATTAATCATGTTATTGGGACAAAAATCAGTTCACACAATTACAGGTGAGGGACTCGTCTCCCATTCAGGGGCAAAAAGCTGGTAAACCATTACATTTTAGAGCTGGGGAAATATGCTTATTTGCTTTATGCAGCAAGGTTTATGGGAAGATCTATGCTACTGTTATGTCTGTATGCTATATTTAAAGATGGAGCCAGCAGGGTTAGCTTAGCATAGCATTAATATGCTATATGGAAGATTTTGAGGTGCCACTGGGTGGATGTTTTTATTTGGCAGAGCCAGGCTAGCTCTTAACCCTATAGTTACATGCTAACATAAGCTAACTATCTTTGGGCTGCAGCCTCATAGATAGCATATAGGCATAAGAGTGTTCACAATTAAACCTCAGCAAGAAAGTGATTGTGGGCAATTAGCAGACAGAGCGGACATTGCAACTTCAAGCTGTTACTGCTAACATTAATGATGGCTCTGTTCTAATCAAGTGTCCCAGTAAACCATGACAGTGTGACAGTGAGCAAGAACGCACATTACAAAGACCCTTAAACTGTAGCTAAGATGGACTTTATCCATCGTTAATTGTATTTTTACATGTGCTTTCCTACTGTGACATGTCAACGTGTCTGTGGAGAAAAAAAAGGCCCAGAGCCGCACCAGTCCACCAGGCGTCGTTAGTGTGTCCCGCTGTCCTGCACACCTGTGGCTCATCTCCTCATCAGCCTTTGTGACCAGCTGCCTGCAAATGCACCTCATTACAACCCATATTTTGTCAGATTGCCTTGCTTTTCCCAGTTCCCTTGTCAGTTTTTGTCTACCTGTCTGGCAGTCTATGTTTTTTTTCTCCCTTCTTGCAAGTTTACAGTAACGTTTCCGTCATATCAAGTGCCTACCTACCTCAGTCTCCTGCTTGGTGTCTGCAAAATTCGGTCCAAAAGCATGTCAACTGCTTTTCACACTTTTCTGGAGATCTTTTTTTTCTTGGTCATAAATGGATGGTGCAAGATGCAGTTTTGATTCCACAAAGCTTCAGAGTGATTTGCCCTCTAGGCCTGATCCTACATATACTTACATCATTTGTACTGAATTATGCATGAAAAGGAATGTTATAACACTATATAGAATTGGTTCAATATGTTCTCATGTGCATCCAGATCTGCTACACGGTGAACATCTGGCTTCTGATATACTGACGACTCCTAGGTAAAAATGCTTCTTGTTTTTATTTCTTCAAAAAATAAAATACAATACAGCGCTCAAAATTGTAGATTAATTCAGCAGCACATCAATAATGACCTGAGACAGCAGGATTCTCTTTTTTTTTAACTAATCATCAAATAAACCATTTAACTCTGTAACATCAGCCAAAAGGTTGGTTAATATTCTACAAGGATTACACCCCTTAGAAGCTGAGAAATCTATTGACAGGGAGAGTAAATAATAATCTATGGCAGTAAGGATAAGGATATTTTATTTTCATTCAAGATAATGTTGTACATGTAAAGGGCAAAAATTAAGAATTCAGATTACGATGCAGAAAAGAGCAATACTAATCAAAAAGAAGGCACACAATAAAACGCAATTAAAATAAAATGGTAAATTGTTCTTATTAAGTCGTGGGCCCAATGTGCTGCAATTCCTTGAATAATGATAGAAAATTATAATGATAGCAGCAGCAATTGGTTCAATATTGTTGTCGTTAAACTTGAGGTGCTTAAATGGCTAAATTGTCTTACTGTTGTTAACTTTATTATGTATTATAAGGACAATGACTATCATAAGATTACGTATTCTACATGGGCTGGATAATATTTGGATTTTACCCAAATGTACCATTTATGTCAGACTGTTCTCATATTTCCATCAAATGATGAAATGATCTTAACATTTAAACACTATATTCTGAAGTTATATTCTCTTCCTGAATACAGTTTACCGTGAACATACTGTGTAAAAGGTCCAATCTTTGGCAAGGATCAGCCCTACTGCCAGAATTCCCTGTCTCTGTTTGCCTTCATAATTCAGACTTAATCCTTCCAAGCACACCCGGCCAGGCTTCATGGACTGAATACATGCTCCTCCCCCAAGCTGCTGAGCAATATTTAAAAACTGGTTTCTTGGGTTAAATCAAATCAAATCAAAGTCATTTTTGTTCCAATATTTTTTTGAATTGAGAGGCTAGAATGATAATATATTTATAGAATTTAATAATATACCTATGAATGTGTGGGCCTATGGGATTCAGCAAATCAGCTAAAAAAAACAAAAACAGAAGGCAACCAGGAGGTTCTTCAAAATGGAGAATTTGCACACACACACACACATACACACACGCCTCTAAATACACACTGCAGACATCTATTTACATCCAATCATATTGATCTCGCATTGAAACCAAAATGACAGCTATAAACTACAACCATATAAATGCTATATGGACAGTAAGGTTGTTTTTCAGATCTAGTGAGCTAGATCTAGTTAACCATGTTCACCATATTATATTAGCGTGTTAGCATACTAATACTGGCTAATTTGTTTAAGCGTAAATTACAGCTGAAGCTGATGGGAATGTCAGTTATGCAGATTTTTGCTCATAAACCAAAGTATTGGGGAAATTAAAATTAAAAAGAAAAATTCAAAGAATTTCAAAGTCATTATGATTCGTCCTCTGGGGACCATGCAAATCAGAATTAAAATTATAATCCATACGATAGTTGAGATATTTCCCTGAAAACCAAATGTAAACCTCATGGTAGCACTGAAGAGAAGTTCAGGGGAACACAAAGGTCAGCAGGTTTCTTCCTCTGGGGACCATGAATGTCTGTACTAAATGTAATGGCAATCTATCAAATAGCTGCCGAGATATTTCAGATGTCAGCTTGTCTTTAGTCCATATGTAAAAAGAGAAGGAACACAGAGACAATAAGAAATGAGTTACATTATGTTCCTGTCAACGGTATTGGCTTTCAATGCTTTTCCTCCATCAATAGGAAGCTACTAAACATCATGTCACCATCTATTTCACCCACCATTTTAAAGAGATGGCAGTAGCATCCAGTGCATGGACCAGCTTTTACCACTAAGAGCTATAGTCCAGCAATCAATGACGTGGTCTAACAGAGCTCCAGCTGTTCCCTGCTAACTAATCCATTCTTAAGGATGGGCTTTCTCTCTAAAGGCTGCTCGCTGCTTTGACAGATGAGAACGGCCACAATGAGCTGGCTCTCCATCATCAGGAGAGAAGCAGAGGCAGAGGACCGCCTTGTTACTGACAGACAATTGCCCGACCACCCGGCAGTTGCTAAGACTGACAATGTTCGATATTTTGAAGATGGCGGTCGATGTTAGAACCTCTAAATTATACACAAGGTCCTCTGGGACGACACTTCAATACATCTTACTACAGAGCATGAGGCTCAGGGTTACATCGCGTCCCTCTGCTCTGTGTCTGTGTTGTGTGACCTGAACACGTCAGCGGAGCAGAAGGCTTGGAAATGGATGTATGCCTGTGATACTTTGCTTCATTTTAGCCAGCGGAATCCAATGCGTTTGGTGCTCTTATTATCAGCTTGCAGATCTTAAAACCACGACAGATGTTGCGTGAGAAGCAGCCAAGCTGCAACTATAAATGCAATGTGTTCCCCCAGCTTTCTGCAGACTTTCTTCGCCTATGTTTGTCTTTGACTATTTTCAATTACTCATGGAGCTACTATCCCCTTCCTTGATCTATCCACAACATTGTTATCTTTCGCTGCTACTTATAATATGTTTACTCATCCTGATGAATTCAATTACATCTTTTCAGAGGAAATTACTGTGGGGGTGGCTCAGCCTGCCAGAGGTCAGCACTAACTGTGAATACTAAAACTACTCCCCCAAACACATTACACAGCCTATTACCTGCTGCTTTTCACCCAGCGCTCTTCGACCCCGCATAAGCCTTCCCACAGCCACAGATGAAATGCCTTCTAGATGGAATGTGGCGTGGAGAAGAGGGGAAGAGAGCCGGAGCTGTCCCCAAGCCTAATCGTTTCAGAGAGCCATCCCCACTGCACCCGCAAAACACGCCAGTCCTGATTAGAGAGGTGTGTACAAGGCCAGGCAGAGCGTGAAAGGTGCGGAAAGGAGGCCTGGCCTGGGGGAGGCAAACCATGCCGACTCTTTTGTCAGTGGACGACTGGTGGGATCGATAAGAAGCAAGGCCAAAGGCAAAGTAGGTAGAAGTAAGCCAGCGATGTACTGCCTTGACAAAGTGGTAGACATGGCTTCATTTAGGGTTTTTTGCTATACAGGGGTGCTCCTCACTTGGAATAATTTAACTGTGTATGCCCCTCCGGTTTTCCCAGAGTCCATTGCCCTCCCTGCTGGAAGTCCAGCCCCAGCTCTCTGCTCGGGTGGGAGATTTCATAAGTGGAGCGGCTCTTGGTGCCTGCCTCCGATCCTGAGGAAATTTCTCTCCTTTGCTGAAGGTACATGGTGATAATTTCATTGTCAACTTGTTAACTCTAAATCTCCGTGTTTTGGCTCAACACAATCATCTCATCATCCAAACTGTCAACGCGATTAAATAAACAGGGTGGGAAAATGTATTCAGGAATAAAAGAAGAAGCATTGTTGTATTTTTAAATGCTTTACTGTACTATGCATTTTGGTAACATATGGCAATATTGTTAAAAAAAATATATCTGAGTAGCTGTTACAGAATGAGTCACTCTGAATATGATTTTTTTTATTATTATTGAGAATCTTGCTATCTCAAGTCGTTCCTGCTTCATTGCACGCTTTAGTAATTACTCACAATATTGAGTGCTGTTTTGTAAAGTATAACTGTATTTAATTAATTGTATTATACACTGCATGCATAATAGACTCAAATGTACCTAGGATAAGAGCTGAGGCAAATAAGTCAAGTAAATATACAAAAAGCAAATTAAATTGCTTAAATTGTAATATTGTTTTTGTCATTTATTTATGATGGAATTAAAAACCTGAACAAGTTCTTGCTTTATTGGTTAATTGTCAAGCAGCCAATACTGTTACTTCTGATTTCATATTTTGATGGTGCGTATGTTGTTGGTGTTGATGGTATTCTATTCAGAGATTTGAAATATATAGTGTATGCATGGTGTGTATGCGTAAATATACAGTGTGCTAACAGAGCAATTATATTATGGAAAAAATGAAAAAGCCTATTTACTACATGTTTTTAGTGCTGGAGAACAGAATGCATTTAGTTAATTAGTTAGTTTGCCCCAAAATAAGGACACTAAAATGTTCAATTACTCTGGAGCAGACGAATGCCAACCACTCTTCTCTGAGTCTCCCTTAAGATAAAATGAAAAGCAAAATGTTAAATAAAACAGGGAGGAGGAAAGAGAACCTGACAAAGAAACTGATGATAAAAATACTTATTTCACTATTCATACAACTTAGCTGGTTGCCCTGATTTTTAAAGCTGATGCTGCATTTTGACCACACAGCAAGGATATGAGGAAAAGAAATAAACCAACTACTTTACCGCTCTCCACATCTGAATTTCAATACTGAACTGCAGATTGAGCTGAAGTACAGCCTGATTTAGTGAAGGCACCAGGCTTTATTTTCTATAGGCCAAAACCAGCTGTTGGAGACCCATTCCAAGTAAAGCTGTGATGAAATCCAAAAAAGATCCTCGCAAAAATATTCTTTTTCTTTCACAAACAAAGCTCCACACTTTTTGAGGGAGAAAATATATGAGGCAATGACTCAAATTAGAATGCATAGAACATTCTCACGGAGCGAGAGAGAGGCATTTGCACATGAAGAGTTGAAAATGAGTCGCATTCAGCCAAGCTGTGAGCTCCACCTAGGAGGCAGTGAAAGAGACCGAGACAGGCACAGAGAGGGGCTGAGGCAGGCAGGCGCCAAGCCTTGAAGAGGGGCATTCTGGCATAATGACTCTCATTTACCATTGACAGGCCTTGGGAAAGTTAAACTAATTATGACAGCACACAGATGCTGAATAGCCCTTGATGAAGTTAATCACTGGCAATCCAACAAACAGGTGTTGAATAATTCCTGTTACCACCCCTGGAACTATAGGATGTTCAGATTTTTCAAGCACATCGCTCAAAGCAGCAATCTACTCGAAAGTATTGCCGTCTTATTCCCACGATCCTAGCTCATTTCATGACCGTTTGTGACTATGAACAACACCTCCAGTGTCGTAACCCGTGATGTTAGCGAGACAAACACCATTGAGCTCAATGAGTGCCACACAAAATGCGTTTTTTGAAACGTGAAATTAATTCATTCCACTGGGAAACAGGTGTCACAACAAAAGCGGGTCCGCAGAAATGTTCACCCTCTCGATGACTCTGGTGCAATTTTAATATACAACTCTCCCAACAATAACCTCAAGTCAAGTCCAATACAGTTTCATAGTAGACTTTTAGTTTTAGGAAGAAGAAAAAATCTCCAAGTGAACTGGATGCAAAGTTGTTGTTTTATAGATGCTAACTTGCAATATGTTTTAATGATGAATAACATTTGCCAGCTATATTAAAACTTACAGACTTACAGAATTGACTGTACACATTCCTTAAACCGACAGTGGCATGTCAAGGAGCGCTCTGTCAACCACGAGGAGATCGTAACTCATTTTAATGAGCTTTAGGATACATAAAACATCCTTTTCTCCAACTCCCCGATGGCTACAGATCATTGTTAACAGGCCAAGATAATGTGTAAGCATAAAGATAATAGGCTCAGCTGAATGTCATTACATTGTGGAAAACTTCAAGTGCCGCACCGAGGCCAGCAAAAATCTCTCCACACTGAATGGATGCGTGATTAGCTATTAATTATGTGTCCGGATTTTATCAGACGTACTGATTTGAATAATTTTACAAAATTTAATTATTATTGAGTTGCTCTGTAACGACTGAATTGGAAACGAGCATATAAACCGCTGTGTGAGATTTTTTCCATAATGTAGATTCAGTGGTTAGAAATGTTTCTCCACAGTATCTGGGAAGACAGATACATGGCCTGTTCCTTTTAATATTTTTGATATTATTTCTAACAGTGCTGTTAAAGTAATAGCAGTTGCATCTGATTACATGGTTTCTATCTGTGTGTAAATTTGATTGATACCTTTTATGACAACTTAAATCTGTTGCCTTCAGGTTGTATATCCAAGCAAATGTCCATAACAAGTGTTGTCACTTTGTCGCTCGGAGAACCGCATTGGAAATAATTTAAGGCCTGTAGTGTTCTCATGCTGAGTATTACTTGTTGCAATTTGGTAATCACATCCTCAAAATACTGTTGGTGGGTGATGTGCATGGGTAGCTCTGTTTTCCACTACACCTCACCAATTCACACAATTACATTTTAATTATCATAGAGTGAGCACCATTTTATCATTATTATTTATATAATGTTTATGAATAATTTTTTTTTATTTTATGCATGATGTGAGACATATTCTGGAACACATAAATTAATTTCAGAGTCGCAAACCACTTGACCAAGGAAATCCTGCAAACTGCACACAGAACTATGGCGTCACTATTCCATTTCCACAAAACATAAATAAAGGCTGGAGGACAAACAAAATGAAAATACCTCGTGAAAAGTATGGTATAGACTTAGGGGCTGTCCATTTAATTATCTTGTTTTTTTTGCTATTAAAGGTATACGTAAAGAACTGAGAGGTTCTGATCAGAATTTTAATGATCATCTTTGAAACTGTTTTTTTTCTGTCTCCCTGAATGACCTCTTATTAATGGGAAAAATAAATTAAAGGGATAGAAGCCTTGACCAATTAATTTGAAAAACAACATTATTTGTTACAACCATGAACTTTGTGCCTACAGACCCGTTAATCATTTTTATTTTAATTAATGAGTGGGTAATTATTTTTTGCATGCTTGCATTTCCTATTGTCATTTCAATGTTTTGCTTTCTATTTGATGCTTACCATATGAAAGACATAGCCGCCGCTCAAAATGTTCTCAAAGGCCAGGACACGCTTTGTAAGAAATGTTTTTTGTCATATGTAAAATGGCTTTCATCCATCTGTTTTCACACTTTTTTCTGACTAACAGTTAGAAGCCAAAACATTCTAGTATTATTTCTGCAAAACAAGAAAATGATGACAGTGTGTGTGTGCAGGGTGATGTTTTTAAATAACAAAAGCAGCCTGAATTTGCTTTGCAAATAGAAAGTGTTTGGAGCAATAAACTTAGATGGAAAATAGAAATAAGCCAGTAGTTGAGGAACAATCACTTGCTTAGAATTTTGATGACCCCCAACAACAAATATTAAGCTACATGTATTACTGAAAATGCCATTTTCTCTACACAATAATATGAAAGTGCACAGTGCAGATGGGAAACTAATGTCACAGTCCCCAAAATCGTGCGTGCTCACGACAGTGAAATGGATGGGCAGTTGTATTCCCTGCTCAGTAACAGACTGAAGCATGTGAACAGCAGGCATGTGCCACAAATGAGAGAATCCGACCTCACTGCTTGGCTACGCACTCAAAACCTTTGACAATGTCAACATCAAAACCACCAGAATCAAAAACTAAAATGGCCAGCCTGAGAGAATTTACTAAAGCGTGAACATTTGCTGGCTAAGCAATGGCAGAGAATTCTCTAATGGAAGCTGTTTATTATTACATTTTATTTTGTTCTAAAAAAAAAAATAGTGCAGTGTGCATTTTTCCCCTCCCTAGAGTTTTGAGCGGTGAGCGAGCAGTGCAGGTGCGTTCTTGGTATGTGTGCATTTGTCACCAGTCAACACTAAAAAATGCATACGTCTTCTACTTATAAGCACTACTGTGTGTTTACTCAAAGAAGTTCATCAAACATTCAAACAATATGAAAAGTCTTCTGAGGGTGTTGGGCTGTACCACCAACAACTAGATTTGCAATGTGCTTGTGCAAGGTTCTGAAATTCTTTGTTGAAGCAACGCAGCACCTTTCCTCCTCTAGATATCCATCAGCAGATGTTTTGTTGATAGTGTAAAATGTTGTTTCAGGCGCTGGTCCAGGATTGGTTTTGCATGGGCTGAGATGTAATGACTGAAACAGCCCAGGCAATGTGAATTCATTTTCAAAATTATTGCATTGTTTCGTAATCACTCGTCCCTAGATGTGTTCATTTTCAACACGAAACAGACGGCTTTCATAAAACGATTCACTAAAAGACATTGTAGAAAACCCTTCGGTCATTTACTCTACCTAATGCTAAAGGACTGTGTTGCAGTATTATGAGATATTTGTATTAGCTGACGATGACATGTGCATTTTCTGACCTGTGCATAGAGAAAGTGTTATTTTTAGTATATATTCAACATGTAATCCCGTTCAGATAAATAAGTACAGATGTAAATATTTTTGCCGCACATTGTATTCGTTACTGCTATACTGCTGGACAAACTGTTTCTGCACGCGCTACAGTGGAGGTGGCTCATGTTTATGTGAAACTGCATGAGAAAGAGCTAGGAGATATAGATCACCACATCTATGTGGGAGGGGGGGGAGGGGCGGGGGTTGATGGTAAAATTGTACAGAGAAGCTGAAACACAGGTAGACCAACAGCTTGCATAGTTAGAATGATAAAGAGAGGGCAGAGGCACAATAGAGAAATAATTAGGACAAGGCCAGTGTGCATGAATGCGTCGCCGCTTCCCACAAGCACTCAACTGTGTCAAACAGCTTGGTCAATAATCTTCAGCAATTCCTAAGGATTAGAGTCTTATTACCAAGCACCGTCTGTCACACAGACCTCGATGCCCAAAACAAGTCACTTCCTGACTGTTTACTCTGGACTTCAACAAATAAATAAGCATCTCACTAGGAAGATTCATCACATTAGATTAAACATGGTTCAAAATAGGTTTTAATTTTTTAACTTTTACTTGTGGCCAAATGTGTGTTTGTGTGCGTGCGTGTGTGCGTGTGTGTGTGTGTGTGTGTGTGTGTGTGTGTGTGTGTGTGTGTGTGTGTCATTATAGCACTCTAAAGAGGTTCTGTAAGTTGACAGTAAACCATTATGTAACTGACTGTTAAACATATTACCCAGTGGCAAGGATCTATAACTTCTAATGAGCTACACTCTGTGTGCAGTATGGAAATGTAAGGCTGATTTATATATATATAAATAAATATATATATATATATATTTATTTATATATGTATAAAAAAATATATATATATGCATATATATGCTGCCTGCTTGTTATTTAATATATATAAGTTATTTCTGTAGTTTAAAGAAAATCGTAGCAGCTTAGAATGTGTGCAGATAATAAAATAAACCGACAATGTTGTGGTTTCTTTAGCTTGACTGTCAAGAATCCAACCAAGAAATTGTAAATTCGATATCAACTGGATTACTGTGCAAGCACCGCCACATACACACTTGTAGATTTGATCGTGATGGAACTGGTGTCATTGCCCAGCACTCAGCTCTACCTTCGCCTCGTACAGTTTGTCAAAAGGAAGTACACGAAACAATCCCCACAAAGTGCGTGTGAGACCCAAGTTCTTACCTTGTCCATGTATGTCGGCCACGGCGGCGGCGAGGACCAAAACCGCGAAGAGGGTCCTCAATTGACAGTCTTGTCTCACACACATGTCTACTAAAGTGGAGGTCGCTCTTCGCGTCGCTACAGAACACGTCCTTGTGTTGAAAAAGAATACTTCCAGGGCTTAAGAAAAACAAAGGAAAGCGAGAAATTCAGTCGTGCGCAAAACATAAACTGAGCCGCGCGCTCCGCCGGGGCACTTCCTCTGTTATTCGCACTGTGGAGACAGTCGAGAATTATCAAGTGAAATGCGGAGGTCCCTTTTTAATTTGGACGCTCAGTGAGCGGGTTCCTGTCTGTCTGTGTGAGCAGTCGGCACATGGAGAGACGAGGCAGCAAGCCGAGGCTTCAGCACCGCGGACAGCTCCTAGCGTCAGCTGAGGGAACAGCCTGGTCGAAGTTAGTTGGGGGAGTTCAAATGCTGTGCTCTCTGCATTTCCTTTTTTACATCTTCCGAGTTATTTTTTAAGAGCACAGTTATTCTTTATATATTTTTTCTTCTTCTTTTTAAGCATTTGTCTCAACTATTTACATCAACATAACAGTCATAATCAGGTTCAAATTTGTAGAAAATTAGATTATTCGATTATTTCGTTTTGTTTAGGTTTACCAATCTAGTGCTGCTGGAGTGGCTCACTTATAATGAGCACCAACAAACTGTGTGCTCATATGTTTTATACTTATATATTTTTATTTTTTAATCCTTTACATAAACCCAATGAGACTCATTGGGACCAGAATCTCCTTTTGACATGTGCACAAGAGAACATATTCAGTATGAACATGGTCAATAAACACAGATAGTCACAATAAACACGGTTTTACATGGCAGATGTAAAACAATAAAAAAAACATTAAAAAACATTAAAAGAAATTACAAGTAGCTCTCAAAGTGCTTGAGAATAGTATTTGAAAGTCATGCAATTTAAATTTCAAAACTCTTTCAATATTATGTTAAATAATATTTAGAATTTGTTCTAAATAAAGTTAAAATCCTGTCACCTAACATTTTAATAAAAGGTGGATGGAGAGGCTTGCTTGTGTACAAAATCATCATAAAAGACAGAAAAACACAATCTGTTTCTATCTGTCAGGTGTTCCACATCATGAAGTGAACCTGTTATCCAGCCAGACACCTAACTATTTGTAGTATTTGTATTCATTTGTATGCCATTGCCCACGCCACCATTAGATTGCATTACTTTTAAGTTCTGATGCTACATTTAGCATACACCATTCTGACTATTCAATTCAATTCAATTCAATTCATTTTTGTATAGCCCAAAATCACAAATTACAAATTTGCCTCAGAGGGCTTTACAATCTGCTTGTCTGTTGCCAACATGAGTCAGGACAGCAGCTTCTTTTCTTTTTTTTAGACCCATACCCAGTAAAGCGCAGACCCTGCTGTGCATGACTAACCCTGAGGTGAGACGGTCCTCAGGTGCTGGAAATAATCATACCATGCTCTGAGTATCTTAGGTCACTTTTATATGTCCCTTTTCGAGTTTCAGTGGATGTCTCGGGGCTGTATCTATTTGCCGGTGATGCATGTCTGCCCAGTGCTTGCAGGAGAGCTCTACTTTAATGAATAAAGTGGGGTTCCTAAATTGGTTACTGCGAGTAGAGCACAACCAGTAAATACAGTATTGTGTCAGTGTAGCGGCAAGAGACAAAACTGTGACAAGTATCAGTATTAGTCTCACGTGTATCGGTAGACCGTTACCAAACTGAAGCAACGAGCAAGACGTCAAACTCCAACAAGCCCTAAGGGTTGCTGTTGTGGGGTTGACCTCTGACCTCCCTGTGGAGATGCCGCAAGTGAAAAGATCAATAGATTATTCCGCCACTGTTCTTGTCGTTAATCAGAGTAAGGTAAGCCATTATAGATGCCCTTAGACAGCAATGCAGTTGCTACAAACTATGCTTGAATTCATTAATAGCCTGGGTGTGACAAAAGTGATTATTTGGAAATAACTAGTCTGATACGTTGTTCTAAATGTGCTCTGCCCTAATGACACCAAAACGTTATAGGCATAGTAGATACTATCTACCATCATTAAACCCCCTTTAGTTATCTAGGTCACAATAGCTCATTATATCAAGAGGCTTATTATGGCCAGTAAAATAATTACGATGTGTTCTGTTCATCCAGTCACTAACTTGTACATAAGTGATGCATGAACAGTAAGGGCTGAAACTCAGGTTTTGTTGCTTGTTTCTGTGAGCCATCTCTATTAATTTCCAGGATGGTTTGGATAGTTTTTCTCTGAACCCCGTCACCCGAACAGAAGAAGATACAGCAGGTTGATGTGCGTTCACAAGGCAGTCTGTTGTGTGAGACGAGAGCAAAACGGTATCAAAATAAAAGCAATTAGAAGGCAAGAATAGAGATGGGGACGGGAGTGGGGAATAAAAGCGCTGGGAGAGAACCAGGCATCATTGAAGACTCTAAAATAGTATGTGTTAGCAGATGCTATTTCAAAACAAGACCACTTATTCTGAAAGTAAACAGGTGTACAGTGGAGCAGTCAGTCCGCCCGTCCGTCCTCTGAGGTCCACATGCAGTATCCCATTATGAGCCATAAGTGCGATGTTATCGCCAGTCGACGGATGAGTCTTCCTTCTTTGTGTCACTTAAGACTCAGCTGCCTTTTAGATATCTTATATCAGAAATAACAGGGTTGCACACATACTCCTGTTGTACTCTCCTTTTTATTCTTTCTTTTTCATGTTGACTTTTCTTTCCGGCTCTATTTGACTTTGTCTCACTTTGCCTCCTCTGTCTCCTCTATCACTGCGCCAACGTGTCTCTTTTTCTTCTAAATTTATCTCCCTGTTCCCCCCACCCCCCCACACATCCCCAAGCCGGGACACTCCTTGCATCACTCCCGTATATCCCTCTGGCCTGACTCAGAAGAGGCTCTAATAGTGCAACTTTCCCTTTAGTGAAGCTCGGTGGAGCCATAAAGCAGCCCTGAGGTCTAGTTGGCAGCCAGATGGTTCCAGCCGAGCTTTCATTCTGCTAATGGGTAGGGGGGCAGAGCAGTTAATGAAAATCAGACCCTTGAAATGAAATGACCAATGTACCAAGGTAATGAGGCACACGTCGGCAGCAAGCCTTTACATGCATTAAGGTAATCTTAGATGGCAGGATTATGTAAAAAACATCTTATGATGACTGTTCATTAGATGGCTAAGGACTGACTGATTATTACGCGGCATGTTCAGCTAACAAACACACTCCCACTGACTCAGAGCACTGTCTGTGATATTCAGACTGACTGGCTTGGCTAAGTGCTTCATCAAAGCAAGGCCGTGTGCCAAACGCTATCAATGAGTCCCTGCCCACGTAGCATTACAACCTACAAATTACAGCCCATATTACAGTCACTGGCGGCAACAATATCACAGTCACAGGACTCACAAATGCTCGCGGGGCTAATCATCGCGCGTTACATTCACAGTGCAGAACCGTGACCCCTTTCAGCCAACAGTCGCAGAGTACCAGAGTATCAGAGTACCACCCCAAAATCACTGTTATTTACTGCTATTTGTCTTGTGTTAGGCTATGCCAATCAGACGTCAGCTGCTAGATGGAAGGAAAATGAGACCGCTTTAGGGTTTGAAACAGAGAGAATATATCAGAGTTTGTTGTAGAAAATAATATATACCTTTCTCACTACTGTTAGTTATAGCTTAGACCTTATCTGATGCAAATCAATGCAGCCTTAACCTAGACTCTGGTTTATTTTTCTTTCTAAAAAATTAAGTGTGTTTTTCCTTTTTAGGAGTTTTAGAAAAATATCTATCATTACTACTGAAGTGCTTCCAACAGTCTTAATTATAGAACTAGAGTAAACAGCCAGCAAAGTCTGATCATAGAAAAACAGAACAGCAAAGAATCTCTAATAGTATTGATTCCCTCCATGTGTTTCTTTTAACGATTGCTTCAATGTGTATTTTCGTTATTTTCAAAGCAACTTTCTACACCAAAACAACATTCAGAAACAAGTTATGCATTTTTCACAATAGCAAACATTTTGTTTTCATATATTTTCACATACACACCAGCCAATTCCTTTTAAATGTTGACATTATTGGATGTTGAATGTTAAGAGGTTCATGTCCGCGTCGTCACTAGATTTGTGGCTTTCATTTAACCACAAGCACACGGCTGCTTCCCTCAGAATAATGCAGGGAGCCCTGTCAAATTGTATTACCCACTGAATAGATAAAAGACAGCTGAAAACATCTCTGTTCCTTTCATTTCTTTTTTTCCCCATTTATTGTAGCATGCAATTCCTAACAAATGTTGTGCTGTGTATAATACAATAATTTGCTGCTACTGATTTTAGTGGTTTGACCGATTTAGTACGTTGACAAGACTTAAGTGTAATCTTTTTTTTATTTTTTTATTTTTATTTGATTTTAATGACACACTCTGTGAAACTTCACCTCAGACTGTGAAAACAGACAGAACGGGATAAACAGGCTGGAGAGCTTAATCCATATCCCTAATGATGAGAGACAGACTAACACAAGACCAAAACAGGGTTGACTCATTCTGTTCACTCGTATGCTTCTCATCTGACAGTTCAAGGATAAAACATTCTGTATTCATAGTATTTACGTATTTAATAGGCAACATTGGCAAAATGCTGATGATGCCCAATGTGGAAATTAGCCAAATTCCGTATGCTCCAACCCCCGAGTATTGCTGGCACAGTAATTACTGTTTACCTTTGTAAAAGATTACATGTTACACAGTCGATATGACCAGTAGAATGAATGGATACATGAAATACAGTCTTAAATATGTAAAGATTTGAACTAAAACTAGATAAATAAATGTGAAGCACAATGACATATAGACGTTAGCTATCTATAACTGACCAAATCAGTAATTTCTTCTTTCTGTGAACAGGTTATGCCCTTGCCATAACTGATACACACTATGATGCTTCATATGTGTTACCATGTACTGTTACCCCTGTGTGTGAGTCTGCAATACGGTTAATGCTCCTCAATTAGAAAAATAAATCAATTACAGGCGAATATCTGTCATAGATCTATAGATAATTTCTTGTTTACTGATCTAACAGCCACTGTGAGGAGCCATGGATATAGTGTGTTATCTTTAATTTATTGCTTTTTCTTGCCGTCTTCTCCACTCTGTGTCCTGGTCCTTGCTACCACAATGACCCAATTTCCCTATAAATATCAAGTGTCGTCTTAACTCGCCCGTGCCTGCGTAGCATAAATAGTTCAGTGCAGTTTGTAGTATTGGGCTGTCTTCCTCTCCCCCCCCCCCCCCCCACTGTCCCCCCCCCTCCCTTTTGTTGTGCACTTCCTACTGGTGGAGCCCAGTTAATTGCACACTCCTCATTACCACGCATTGGAAAGGAGCTCCCTCTGAGCAAGTCAACTGCGCAGTAGACAGTTTTTCAAAGCTCTCGGTACACATCCATTTTCTGCAGGAGAAAAAAGGGAACGGAGGGGGAAGGAGGTGGGGAGACTCATGCTCCACCTGACCTTTGACCTCAAGTTATGAATTTCACAAACTGCTTTGTGGATTTGTATCTGTTTTTTTTTACTGTACAAGAGCGTTTGGAGACTCTCTGTAGCGAGAAACATTCCTCTTAGCTGCCCGACTTGTGCGTGAGCATGTTGTTGTGCTCGCTCCGCTCAGTCTCAGTCCCAACAGTGGGACTAGAGTGGCTGTGACCTCAAAGACTGAGCAGCATCTGTTAACCCCCTGATCATTGTGTCTATCTGACGGCTAGGCTGGCGCAGCGTCTGCCCAGTCATGCGGGGGCCCTGCCAATAGATTCAGCAGTCCATGGTAATGAGCCCCAAACGATTCCCAAGCTCAGTGCTGTCACTTTGATGACTCCAAAATTAACACTGCGCTCGACAAATCTCAACACCTGCTGTGGTAAGATTGAAGAGAGAGGGAATATGTCTACTGTAAAACAGGTACGAGAAAATGTACGTAACCCCTCTTGTACGAATGTAATTAGAAGCTTAGTGGCACTGGACGTGGCGCAATGAATGTTTTGAAGAGACTGAAATTGTTGCTGCAGCGAGAAACTCTATTTTGCCCTGATAACAGATTTCTGTGTGCCTTTGCAGAGGCGTATGTGAAGATGGAGTTTTCTGTCCAGAGGTATAATGGAGTGCTCGGATAGAAGGGTTTGTATACTTCCAAACAATTCCTTTACACAACCTTCACACACAAAGGCATGAGCAAACACTGCATGCACACACTGCCCCCATGCATGCAGACGTCATGGCAGCAACACGCACAATAAACAAAATACGCATTTTCTTCTCTCTCACACACAAGCCTTTCATGGAGTGTGTGACATGTTGTCCTATACTTTTACATCCACATCTCTGTTCACGATTTCTCCTCTTCCACACCCCTCCCTCTCCTTGACCTTCTCTTTTCATTAGTCAGAGTGTGTCTCATGCCCCTGAGCATGCTGATAGTGCACTGCTCCAAGGCTGCATTTATCAAGATGATAAAGCACTCCCAGACAACAGCCAAGTATCTCAAGGCTAGCGGCCACGGTACCTGACAAGTGACAACAAGTCACACACGGTCCTCCATCCCCCTGATATCACCCCCCCCCCACCCCCCCGCCCCCTCAACCCCCTCCCGCTCTCCTCAGCCGTATACTATAGTTGGTCACAGGTTGTTGCCTTATGTCACACGAGCCCCTAATGAGAAGTTAAGTGTGGATGGAGGCGGGTAGCTGCACTCAGACAACAGATCTGCCTCCGCGTTTGCGTGCACACGCAATTTACCTCCACACACACACACACAACACAGCTGGCAGCTAACTGACGTCCATTGCGCTGTGTGTCTGGAGTTCAACGACATCCTGTTATACCATGCAGGCCCTGAGTCACAGCGATACAAGTCTTGCCACTTTTAACGTCAGCTTTCATCTTTGCCAGCTGTTCAGCTCCCTTTGCTCCATTCAATGGCTGTTTCCCCACTCTCAGCCACAAAGGTGCTGCCTGCCTTTGGGAGAGCAGGGGCTGCAGCCAGAAATCACTGTTCAACGGAAAGACTCAAACTGACAGCTGAGATGACAGGGAAGTTATGTTATTCTCTTCAAAAGGTTTTAGCAATTGCTCTAATGGGAGGCAGTGAGCAAATTTGACAGTGTTTTTTGTTCTTTTTTTCTCGCTACTCTTTTCTAGTCGCCATTAAATTGCATTTAAACGTCATTTTTCTATATTAAAACACATGTTCAATTATAATTAAAACGAATATTGTCCATGGAGAGTCATTTTTAATGAAAAGGCTCAAAAGGCAATTTTACTTTATTGCGACAGAGATTTCTTTTGTTCCTTCCAGCTTCTTGCTCTTCCTTTCTTTCGCTTGCAATGTCACAGTTTTTGTGTGGCCACTATTGCTTTTATCAACATTATCATGATTTTTAAGACTGTTAAATGTAAACCAACTGCAGCATTGCTACTGTAATGGACTATTAACATTTAGTTTTAGAGTGAGAGTCACAGAGTGAATTACAATTTCAGATTGAAAAGGGCATTTTGTTTAAAGGTTCTTTGTTAAATATTCAGAGCATTGATATAGCAGCAAACAGCAATTTGCTGTGTAAATATATAGTGGAGTAATGTCTACCTGAGCAGGGAAGGAAGTGACTCTTACTCTGCACAACAAACAGACGAAGCATAGTTTCTATTTTCTTTATTAATAATATCAAGTAAAATTCTCGATATTTTGGCAAGAAAGAGCATACGCGTTGCTCTGAAGAAGCATGGTGAAATGCTGGAATTATAACTATCTACAGTCAGTGTTGCGAAAGGGAATTGCTTTAGACACGAGGAGATCCACAAGAGTCTTCCACACTACTTGTTGTAGAGGCCCAGTAGTGCACACTGCTGAAGGGTGCGATAGCTACACAGAGGTAATAGAGGACCTCTTTGAAGTGTTTCTGAAATTCCAAATGTCAAAAAGGAGGATGGATGGTCATTCTGTTCCATTTTTCATCTTCCCCTGGAGCTGTCAGGTGAACAAACCATTTAAAAAAGTGCTGCTGCTTGATTGACGGCTGTATTCTATGCATTATATACAGTTTTTTATTTATTTTTAATTTTTTTTTTATAACAGAAAAAACATCTGTTAAGTCGATTGGTGCTTCTGAAGCCTTTATTGATCAATGACAACTGTGGAGATTGTCCACTGTAGTCTCTTGTGTGATGGTTGCAAACTTAAATTGAATTGATTTTCAATCTCTTCAATGTCTTAATTCTAACCCTGACTTACTGTACATCTACTGCTTCAGTCCAATAAAAGGATGCTAGACTTCTCTATGGTCACTTTGAATAAGAAATAGTAATAAATGCCCAATAAACGCCAAATATTAAATCAGGTTACCAGAAATCCTCACCACCACTAAGTGCAACTTGCTGTCCACAAAGACTAGGCTGGACATACAGTATGTTGAAGTTAAGGCCTCGAATGCAGACATTTTTTCATGGCCCTCGGTGTCTGATGCCGACACACAGGACAACCTTTAGCGCCTCTAGGAGATGCACCTGGCTGTCAAGTGACTCCAGCGTTAACACGTCTGCATCATGAGGAGATGCTCAGAGCAGCTGCTCTAGAAGTCAGGTGACGTAGGGTGAAGAGGGACAAAGTCGATATAGGGAGGAGGTTGGGTCGGTCCAAAGACACTGGAGGTTCTCCCAGGAGTCAGCTGTTCGTGTGGAAACCAGAAGTCAATGCTGACTTATTTGAATGCAGTCTACATTGGCACTTAACTTACATCACATCAAGATATGTTGCCTACGAAATAAATACACGATTTCTTACGAAAACCTAACCAAGTACTTTTGTTGCCTGAACCTAAACGTGTGTCAAAATGTGACGCCAAGGGGTTCAGACCAGGCGTCCCCGTGTAACGAGTTGGGAATGATAATAGGTCGCCCTTATACATAAACACACGCACACACACTTTGCTTTCAAGTCCTGCCCTGCCATAGCTTTTTCTCACAAGGTTGTTCAGTATTCCAGATCATATCTCTCTGTAGATGCTTAACTCTCACCTTTGTCAGTCCTGCTGCATGTGAACTGCCTGCTGAATCAAAGGCTACAAAACCTCTCAAGAGCTCCACAGCAATACTTAAAGGCTGCTGACCATTGTAGTGCTTTCTATATTTTCAGCTTTAACATCAGTATACATTTTCAGTTTTATCAGTGGTAACACTGGATGCTTAACAATATGAACTCTCTGATAAGATCCCTTCGCGACGTCTCGGCAGAATATATCTCATTCTGTGTGGTGGGGTTGTTCACTTGGCATTGTCAGCTGCATGTGTTTGTTTCATGCTTCACTATTTCATTTAATGTTTCCTTCACTATTTGAGGATTTTGATTCTTAATAGCCTCCTTATGTTAGGCTCTCTGTAACAGTCAACCTGTTTTTCTGTAGTTGTCTTCTCTTTTCTCCTCTTATTCAAAACGTACCGCTGAGTTGGCTTCCATGGCGCTCTTGGGCTCCTTCTTCGTACTGTAATCACGACAGTGACATGATGGTAAGATTCACAACACGACGGAGTAAACATCATTAAAGTAAGACTTTCTTCTAATTGCAGTAACCAGATGTAATAGCTAAGACAAAAGAAAAAAGAAGCACAACAAAGTTTTGGCTGATGAAATATCCATAAGAGTTTACTCTAACTGGTGTAAAGCCTCTGTGTGTATAAAGCGAGATAAAGTGAGCATCAAGTGGGAGATTAGATTTCATATGCATTTTGCAAGGATGAAAATAAACATTTTAATTGATGTATCTCATAGTCACTTTTTGCTTTTCCTTCAGCCTAAAAGACAGAAAATTAAAGAGGATGTTTTGTGTTTTAGTGTCTGCTATAATCCCAAAAAAAACCTCCTGGCCATATTAACAATATCAACAATCACCTCAACGATAAAATACAGTACACAAGCTCACCATTTTGAACTGGAAGAATGACATTTCTAGTGATTGATTAAGTTCGGCATTGTTGATTTCCTCAGAGGTCTGTCTCTCGCTGGATACATGACGTTACACGGAACACAAGTGATTATCATCTATATTTATTGATGGCACATTTGTGTAGATTCAAACCCAAGCTCCTCCCCCAACAGCTGTACTCTTCCCGCAACAGCCGTAATCTATGTGCCCTTGAGCAATCCACTTGACACCCAGCCCCTCCAGCAAAGCAGAAGGAAGCGTGATTGTTGTAAGATGCTCCCAGCTGGGGTTGTTTATGAACCTTGGTGTTGTTAGAAAAAAAAGAGAAAAAAAAAGAAAAGAAACAGCAGGGGAAATCTTCTTTCGAAAAATAGCATGTCTTAAACAAACACTGTCAAAGCAAAAAAAAATAGTGCCTGTATCCAACTGATGGTGCCTGGCTGAGGCCATGACCTGGTGCAGGTTGACTTTGACCTCACCGAATGGCCTCCGTTGCGTAGCGGTGATCAGCGCAGTTTGGCCCAGAAAAGCAGCTTACAGTACGAGCAACTGCTCTGCTCTTGCCTGCGTGGCCTCACTTCTGATGGAAGAGTCACGGATTATGGAGCCCTGACCTTACTGGATGTTGGCGAGATTTGTTCATGAAGAATTTAGCAAAATTTGCCTTTGCCTGCTCTCAAACAAGGGAGCAAATGAAATAGATTTTGTAATGGCATTGGTTATTATGAGGATTCAATCATGAATGCACTGTATAACAAATCTGTAAATGCAGCATGGATTACGCTAACTGGATTATTTCATATTATTAAGTGAAACGCTTTATTGTGTAATATGTTGCCTCTGAGCTCTCTGCTGTTACTGATTAACCTTCTGCACAGCTATGTTTGTTCTTCACGACACTGTCTGTTCTGTGTCTCACAGAAGAATCTCAGCAATTAAGCCATGGGATGGCCTCTAAATAATCTAATTCACACAAAGCTGTTTAAATTGAGACTGATAATAAATTAAATACATACACACATGTATACTGAAGCCAAAACAAAAAACAATACCCAGACATCAATGCGGAGTGAGACAGTGGTATTTTAAACTCAACACTGGGTGGCTGCAGGGTGCAGCTGGAAGCTGAGAGGTGAGTGGGGTGAAGCAGAAGGCAGGTGGAATAAAGTGACCTGGAGGCTCGAGGAGAGGGGGGGGTGATAATAAGGAATCCATGTGACTGACTCAGAGTGATGGGCTTACCTGCCCATGAATATTTCAGACAGCAGTGAGGTGTGTTATTACAGCTCAGTGGGAACACTCACAACATGGGGCAAGACATGTGCCATCACAAGATAGGACTGAGCACAGACACACACACATGCACACACACACACACAATGCGTCTTCTTTTTCCCCTGCATTCAGAAAGAATGCTTTTCAAATTGTTCATTCATGTTGAATACCTGAATAGCAAAATGTTTTCATCAACAAACTAACAACAGCATCTTCCACTGACATGCTGCCGTGAATCGATATACCAACGAGTCAATAAGCAGGGAAAGGTTTACACACTATCGGAAGACCAGCTCTGCGAGCGGGGAGAGTAAAATAAATCCATGTGCAGCATTTTGCTTGAGTTGGAACAGTCCCACATGCCAAGAAGACGATTAAATAAATATTCTGTTTACATGGACTGGGTGCCCAGGGGTCTGCAAACTAGTACAGCAAAGCAGCTTCACTCAGCCAGCTAACAATCCAGTGCCTCTAGCCATTCTTATATATATTCCCTCCATTATTCCACCAGCGTCTGCCTCTCAAGCCACCAACTCTTTTACAAAACAGTGTCTGGAGATGAGACTGTCACAGAGTTCTATGATTGGGAGGCATGTTCTGGTTTAGAGTACCCTTAAAAACGTTTGAGAAATGCATTTTGAATTTATCTGGGATAGTGGGTGTTTTATTGTACATGCAGGCTTCACATCGAATGCTGACATCATAAATACTATACAGCACATAGACATGGATATAGCTTATGGGATTGACCGAAGCAGCTTTGTACAGCACTAAATTGGGTCCATGGTTTTCTTAGCTGAAATCTGGATGACTATAAACTTAGAAGCAGTTGCTTTGCTATAATTCAAAGCAACGATCCAAAAAATAAATGAATATTAGAATTCTAGAATTACCATGACAGCATGATTATCATGACTTATTTAACATAATTGTAACCATTGTCAACTGAGTATTTCCTTATTCTAGTTACAGTGTATTATACATTCACAACCAATTCCCACCGAGGGTGACTTCCCTCACCTTCCAACATGGACACCTGAGACAACAGCAAAGCCAAGGGCAGAGAACAGCCAGTCTTATGCATTATACATTATCCCTTAGTTATTCATCAGAAAGGACGTGCATTAACCTGTGCACAACCCAGACAGCAATCATTAATATTCAGCAGATAGCCGTTTGAACAGGTCCAAAAATAAGCGGTGTGACTCGCACATCCGTGTGGCTGGTAATTAAGATGTGTGGAGGACCTGCAGACACACATATGATCACGAAAGGACAAAAAGCCTTTACATTTTTGCACTGAATTTGCATCTGTGTTTGAAATTTGTCATCTCTTTAAATTATAATCACATCTGGACGCAATCTATTCATCAGTGAATACAATGAGCTTTCAGGAAAAGTAACATTATATACTGTATATATTATGTAGAGACTGAGAAAATCAGTTGAAAGTATCTCATTTATGTCTGTAGATGAATACAGTTTGTTGTTGTGCATGTAAATACACTATTATAGTTTTTTTTTTTCTTTTGCATTCCTGTTATGCTTTAAATTGACAAAATGATAAGTTTGACTTATATCTGAGTATGTGCTGAAAAATACCCTGCAGGTGAGGTAAAGTAAAGTTTAAAAGGTGATGAACATGGACAAAAAGGAATGTTTGGAAAGTCAGCAAAAGAATTGACCAAAAGAGGCAAGAAGTAGAGAGAAGGTAAAAATGTTCTTATGATAAATGACGCCTCGTTGTATTAAAGAAAAATCCATGCTTTGCAACCTAAATTGGATAGCCATCATCTGCTGTTGGAGCTGATGCAATGGGAGGTTAAATGCTGTTGGTGGCACCTGAAGAGCATTTGTTAAGGGATTAAAGATAGATAGAGAGTTCCCAGTCAGTCCAGGGATTCTAATTAATTACCTTCCATCTAAAACGTCTGGGCCAATGCCCCCTGTTAGCATGTAGTAGCCTACATTTCTGTGGCCAGCTCTGTCACACATGCACACAAAGTGATACTGGTGAGATGATAAGTAAGTTTGAGCTGATATTGCAGCAGTAGCTATTTGTGTTCTCTTAGATGTTACAGAAATATTTATATGTCTCTGGAAAGTCAAAATTCAATATTATACCCAGCCAGTTTAATTATTCACTGCATTTCAGGGATAGCAAAATGATCTTGAGAATCCATGCCAGAGCAACAGAACTGCGGGAAAAAAAGTTAATGAAGCTCACCTTTCTGGTAGAAATACAATTCTACGGCAGATTCAGTGAGCTTTTGAATCATGCTGGCAGGCACAGAACGCGTTGGTTTGGGACTGGGGATCCAGATCCTCAGAGGAAGTCGACGTCTTTTGCTGCCGTGACTAGCACCTGTAAAATAGCAGAGCAGGTGCACAATCAACCTGTGTGGAGTGTTCTCGCAGAGCAAATTTTTACATCTGCCAGAATGTAATTTTGGAGGAGCAGCAGGATGCTTTGCACTTTATCCACTCTGTGTCACGGTGGGGAAAAAATACAACTGGGGTGTGCAGGTAAATGCAGGTAGTTACGGGGGGCAGAAGGATGCTAAAGGTTCATTTTAATAAAAGAATATCCAAAACAAAACTTACTTAGCAGGTGAGTCCAAAACTGAGTAACTAAAAATCCAACAAACAAAACAACACAAAACAGGGCCAGGTCAACGGACATGTGCACAAGGGATATTAACAGGAACATAGCGGACGAACCAACAACGAGACAGGGGAACACAGGGTTTGAATACACTGTGGAGGTGATTAGACACTGGGGGATTCAATCAGGGGCGGGGCAGACAACTACAATGGCGGGAAAACATGCAAAGGCAGGAAGTGAAGTGAACATGGGACACAAGAGGGCCCGCTAGTGATAACACAGCTGAGTGCATCGCCGACCCCCAGTGCTTCTCTGAGCCTCAGACTATGGGGAAAGCAGTTTGCAGTATGTTTTGCAAACAGCTAACTGAACTACCGGTAGACACACTGCTGAGTACCTCTCAGCTACTGCTCTGCGGCTCACTTTTATTGTTTGGGACGGTGTGTTTGTGTAACTGCTAACAACTAACGGAACTACCAGCACAGACCTCGCCTCGCCACAACTCAGCCGCTGCTAGGCAGACAGTTTGGTGAGTTTGATTTTGTTTTTGGCAGGATTGTATGGAGTGTCTTATACGACGACTTCAAGCATATTGCCTGCATGCATATGTTTTTTACAGTGTCTTTTGACAGCCCATAGATTGCGTTCACCACCTGTTGTTAGATGGCTCACTTCAGTGTGTTTGGCTAACCACTGACTGAACTACCGGTACACACATACACTGCTGAGTACATCCCCGCCACTCAGCAGCTGCTATGCAGGCAGAAAGGTTGGTGAGTTGAATTTTGTTTTTGGCAAAGATGAACAACGTGTCTTATACAACAACTGTGAGTCGATGCCTGCATACAAGGCCGCCTGTTTTTTAGCTTGAATGAAGTATGTTTCATCACGCCTTACAGCCCATTACTGTCTAGACAGGGGGGTTAGCTAAATATAAGTTGTATTAATTCAATCACACAATACAGCTGTTGTTTTTGCAGCTACACCTCACAGAGATCTCCACTCTGAATGCACCTTTCTTGTTCATTTGAAGTTCGGTCAAAATTTGATCATTGGAGAGATCAAATAAGCAAAAATAGCCACAGAGCATAGAGCTATTTCAAAAACTAGAAAAACTATTTCAACACGAGCATCTGCAGTATTTTGGAGATGAGAGGAAAAGGTTGGAAGACTGTTAGGCTCATAACCTCCATCCATTCTCCACTTATTTTTCTCGACTGTTCTCATGTGCATGACACTGACACTGAACTGAGGATTTCACTTGGCAGAGTTAAAACAAAAAATGATTACCAACTAGTTTGTATTATTTACATCTGCTTCTCTTATTATCCAGAAAAGAAGTAGGAGGTCATCTCCCAGTGAGGTTCATTTGTATAATCAGAGATCTTTTGAGACTTAGAGAGAGCGGAGACGTACAGGATCCGCACAAATAAAACAGGATTGCAAAATGTATTTAGTTTTACTGCTTGTGGACCTTCCCTGCAGTAATTTGCATGTAAATATCCACATCACCCAATATTCCATGCGAGAGGAAAAGTCAGCGGATCATCAGGATACATCGTCTGGGAACCTTGAATTTATCAGGTTTTTGCTGATGGGGTTTAAAAAGGGCAACAAAAATATCAACCCTTGCATGCAGCTTATGTCAACTAGAAGTTGGAAGTGTCAGCTTAATGATAGATTATTTAAATCTAATAACTGATAGAGAAATTAACTTGTATAATTTGTATAATAAAGACAAAAAAATGAAATTATCGTATTTAAGTAGGCAGACAATCCAGTTGCTGCTGTCATGTCAGCCGTGTTGATGCTTGTTGCTTCACAGGATAAAAAAAAAAAAGGTGGAATTGTGGAAACAGCTCAATGCCAAATGGCAAAGCTTCCCTTTGTGCTTACGGAAGTAGCATTAATGAATCAGAGTTATATCTTTAGATTATTAAATGGAATGACGTCTCAGTCGCTCATTGTACACTTTATTCAGAGAGCACCGCCTCAGTATTAAGGACTGGCTTCTCTCTTCACTGTTGCCAAGGGAGCTGGAGTGGACATACATGAATACTCTGGAAGATCTATGAGCAGGACTTTATCCTCCAGCAGTGCCACCAGCTCTGGGCAAAGTAAGAGGTGAGGCTAATGCCACTGAAATGTACTCGAGCAGTGCAGCAAAATATGCACCAGGAAGCAAACTTCAGCTTTAACATTTTCTCTTAAAATTCACCCTTCAGGAGTTTTGGGCTTTTTGGTAAGCCAATTATTTTTCTCTGTTTACTCGCAGTAAAAGTGTATAGTTTCAAAAACAGTCAAAAGTCAAGGATGAAATTGTAATTCCACCCTTACATGCTCCTTGATTAGTGGATGAGATATATATTGTTTTCTAGTTCCTGACACTGCCTTACAATATCTGGAGAGGTAAAAGGAAATGGTCAAATCTGCAAAATACTTGGAGCATTTGAGTTGAACTCTTTATTTTGAGCTGGATTAAAAAAAAACAACAACATTGCAGTCGCAAAGTTGCAGATCCCCAGGGGGAGAGTTGAATGACCTGCCAAATCTAATTTCTCAGTGTGTGTATTTACCAAAGTAGCTATTGCAGGGGAAAATGTATTGTGTCAGCGCCCGGCACTTCTCTCTGTTATGGAAGTTCAGTGACCCATTATTTAGTGGTGTGGTGTGCATTGCAGTGAGAACATTGAGAATCATAAATTTACTTGATGCTATACTGAGAAATTACATATTTGACTCCATTGTTGCAAAGGTTGGCTGATTAAAGGTTGGACACAATAAAAGGTCATGCTGTATACGGCTTCTTGGTGGACTGTAAAGACAAATGTCTCTGTGTTCTGAACGTCGCTACTACTCCTTGCACAGAAACGATCATTTGTAATTTCATTTTCCTGCAGCTAGAAATATAAAACCCAGACTTAAATGTGTGAATTCATAGTGCCAAATAGAGTTACATGTTTTGAATTCACGTTTTACACATTTTGATTAACAGCATTTGTATGAATAACTTGCAAGCTGGATCAGCCGTGCATATAGAAAATGTACCAATACTAAAAACAACAATCTCAATCCGCAATCTCCCAAAGGAACTGCACATGGTTAAAATCCAGTTGCATTGTCCTTTAAATTATGATCATCTCTTTGTCCTGTGAAGGCTAGAGAGTGCATGAATTCTGTATAATTCAGAGGCATGCACGACACTAATTCTGCATCACCGGACAATTAATTCTGTTTTCCACTCAACAAACGTAAAGAGAGAGAATCCCAACTCCTCAGCTCAGTGCAAAGGCTGCTGGAACAAACTTGGGAGAATCTGATTTTCATCCCACGGACAATAAGGCACCATCATTCAGCGCCTGCCATGTAGTACCATGGATCATATTTACACCCAGACAGCAGATCGGGGCTGCGGGGACTCGATGGGATGCACAGGAAGCAGAGGTCACTTAACCAAACACAACCCATGCGGGCCTGTGGGAAGAAAGCAGCAGCCATACATCATGCCAGAGGCAATCCGTCACCCAGACCGCTCGATTTGAGGCAGCCACTTTGAGATTTGCCGCAGCCACTGGCCCCTGAGGGACGAGCTGGTGACAGAGCCTGCAACAAATACACTCCATAACTCTCACAAGCTGGACACTATATATACGCAGGTCAGAAGTGTCGGGAGGTAAACTGTCATCACACACAATCAGTTGAGGTGATTTTGGTTCTCATTGTTTTTTTTTGGGGGGGTGGGGGGGGGGTTATGAAACTTTTCCATTAAATGTTTAACTTACACATACAAATATGTTATGCATTGTCTTTTAGCATGATGGAAAAATGCTGGTATTTTGTGTTTGAGAGAAAACCATGTCTAAATAGAGTCTGCAGCAATGATCCACTGGTACTGTTTTCACACTGAGCCCAGCATAGCGAATCATCCTTTCACGGCGCAATCAGGAAGGATCTGGCAGTGGTTACAAAAGTGTAGTCTCGTTCTACGATAACTGGGGTATTTCCAGCCTGGTGTCATTCTAAGGGCGTCAAATACCGATGCTTTGTCACGCCCCTAGGCGTCTCTATATACCGACACATACGACTCCCTTTAGTGTCTGTATGAGACGCACCGAGTGTTCAAGTAACTGCTATGTAAACCCATCTGCGTCCTTATTAGACACTCAGAGAAAATGCTCCGGGAGTGTGATGATGTAGTTTACATTTTTGTTTTACTCCATGGAAGTAGATGGGTCAAAAGGACACAGGACTTTTTTGTTGTTGTAATGTATATTTTATTTATCTTCTTGTTAGTATTACTTATTTTGTATTTTAAAGATCAGTAAATCATTGTTTCATTTATAATGACTTTCAGTACTGATTTCTAGCTTCTATTTTGTTGCAATCATGTTTTCAGTGCAACCATTTCTTCTCTGCCACAAAGAGGATTTGGCTAAAGCCAGACACCCTGAATGCTTTATGTTTGTGTCGGTTCAACAGCCATTTTTTCTGGCTACTGTTGTAAAACAAGGCTGCAGATTTCCTGCAAAACCCAAGAGATGACACACAATGTCAAACTCTGCCAACTGTCTCTGCGGTGATGTCATTTGTTTAGTGCAATGTTGCTGGTTATGATTTTCTCAACCTCCATCCTACTGTAAGAAGCCCTTTTGAACAACTCAAAATACAATATTTAATTTACTCAGCACACAATATTCTCACCACCTTCCTCATAAAAGGATCTAATATTGGCCACAGCGCACCAACAAGCACAGAACTAAATTAGTTGTATACGTTAACTGGCAGGACTCTTGTTTTTATATACTCTTCAAAATCAATCCAGCCTTACTCAATGCTTAATCACTTATAATTGGAAAAACTATCCAGGGTGTTGTGCTGAGTGATGGACCCTACCTTAAATAGAAAAGTAAAAGGCCTGTGATTTTCCCCCAGTATCTTGTATACATTTCTAGTTAGTTTCTATGTCTACTTTTTTAAACTGGATTTGGATAACATAAAAAAAAAATAATAAAGTCTGTTCAGAATGTCTGATTTTTCATATTTATTTTTTTATGAGATGTGTCCGATAATATTGGAGGGAATAAATGATGCTGTTATTTTGGAGTTGCGGAGCTGCAAAACACATGTTTGTCACTGATATAATGATTACGGTGTGGGAGGATAAAAGCAAAGTGGAGAGGGACAATCAAGTGCTTTAGCTGTATTACTGACACGGGCGACCATGTGACTCCACCTCTCCAACAAATACACCACATATTTATATGTCCTCTTTGGTTGACTGAACATAATGACTTACAGGCTGAACCTGAAAGAAGCCCTCAAGCTGTATTTTCTCAACAAGTTTGCAATCTGTTATTTTCCTCAAAAATGTTACAAGCAATTTCCTTTTAGCTCCTAGTTATAGAAATAGCAGCAAGTGCTGCCTCACAACCAATACTGAACAACAGTGTGTTGTGAGAGTTACAGACTAAAGTGCCTTGTACATACAGTACCAGAAGACATCGATGGGAGGTTTGCAATTATTTATTTCTACCGCTGGAGATTTATAGTCACATTTCTCGTGTCTCTTTCTTCCTGGTGAGGCGTAAATAGTACAGAAGAGCGCTTGCCTCGCATTTAAATTCTGCATCATTTAGCCAGAAAAACAGCAGATACTGTAGCAGGCAACGCCAGCTCTAAATTACATGTCTCCGTGTCTTTGGCCCCGGAGGAAGTAATGAAATAAATGCACGTGCCCTTGTGCCGTATGAGGTCTGTTGCAGGTGGACAGGCGCTGTAGATTAATTTGAGCCACTGGCATGGCAAGGCTCCACACACATACAGTAGCCGGAGCAGCGGTCAGAGAGAGAGAGAGAGAGAGAGAGAGAGAGAGAGAGAGAGAGAGAGAGAGAGAGAGAGAGAGAGAGAGAGAGAGAGAGAGAGAGAGAGAGAAGCCCCTCTGACTGCATGCCCTTCGATGAGCACCGTCAAGGATTAATATGAGGAAATATCACACACAAATGGGTCCACCTGAACTTCCAGTGATGCAGCCTATTTTACGCTTGCAAAGGTCTCGGGAAGAAAAAGGGCCCTTCCGTGCTGATATAACCTTTCTTAACAGCATCACCTCAAGAACTGATGTTGAATAATTCAGCGCCTATTAGTCTACCATTTGCCTGGACATAAAGTCTCCTAGCAACATTGCTAGACTTCAGGAAGGTGTTCTGTCAAAGAGGCACTTCTAACTGCAGGTAGCGCCGCACAATAAGCATTGCCATATAGTCCCAGACTGCAGCCTGTAATTTCCTCACATTATCTGTAATGGATAGATATTCTAAGAATAACTTGAAAGGTGACGTGGATTTCATACTTTCCACCATTATTTCTCCCATTGAGATGGGCTTTACTCCAGTTCCTTAAGGTATGCTGGCAGGGTCAAACACTCAAAATAACTTAATAGATGTGACAAGAATGATGACCTTCAGCTAGAGGGGGAAATATTCTGCTGTGCCGAAAGCAGATGGGACAACAGGCCAATCAGAGTGCACATAACGGAGAATGATGAAGAAGCAGTAATATAATGATGTACGTCCATAATATGTGGAATGCACCAATAATGACCATCCGCTGGCATTGCATTTTGATACAGGCATGCATGCCCACGCTTGGAGGCCGAGGGATTGCAAATGTCAGTGGCCTGTCACTCAGACTCAGTCCCACATGGGCAGCAAGATGGAGGCCGCTAAAAGGGAAGACCGAATGACAGGACAGACATTAGTATCCAGTCTGACTCACTCAGTGTCCGACTGTCAATCTCTGGATGTGTTTGAGCCACTACTTTCCCACTTTATGCATTTCCAAATTTCTATTCAGTGCCTGATTATCGCCCATTCAGTACCTCACTGTTGGTTGCTGATTGTCCCCCACACCAAACGCCCACCTTCCCCCCGCCTTGAATAACTGTTTGAGGTCTTCCAGTTGGCTGTGGCTTCAAGTTGCTTTCCCCAATTTCAGCGGGGTGAGGTTGAAATGGAAAAGAAAGCATGTCTCAGATTCAGGGATCGGATCTTTCTTCCAATCACATACAGAAGTGAAAAACTAAACTTTTGAAAAAAATCTGTACAAATAGCAGACATCCTGAGATATAGAAGCTCTATTTGAAAACAAAAAAAAACACAGTACAGTTGATGACTGATCTAGAAGAAAAAGAATGTTCTATTCTTTCACACTTTCATTTCATTTCTGTGAATATTTATGTCACTGTTCACTGTATTAAAAATACCTGACATATTTCAGCTGCTTTCTCCTGACTCAAGCAATCCAACCACTGAAGGTCGTTTTTAAATGTTAAATTTCAATTATGCAGAAATATACTAAACAGTCCAGTGGGTTAAGATGTCTCCACCACCTGACAACACTGGTGTGCATATGGTCCATCACAGCTATCCAGATCTTGTATAGATTACAGCAGAGCTTCATCATTTTCACTCTGAACATGCCAAGACTCAGCCAAGTAGCCACTGGGCTTTTGTGTTAGTTTAAATCAATCCCACTTCGGAGAGTAATGTGTTCCCCGGGACTTTGATGCAGTGCAATATCTTTGGTTTTAAATAAAGTGACTCCAAAAACACCAATGACTTCCATCTGCGCTCAGTGGGTTGTGCTTGTAAATTCTGCAATTAGATGCATAGTTAATTCCTGCAATCTATCCCTTTATAGCTCGTGAGTTTGGTGGCAAAGACCACCAAGCTGTCAAGTGCTGGCACCAAGTTGAGAACATTTTATCTCTCAGCGCAATGACTCGTGCAGTGACACAGCTGAAGAATGTATGAAGTGCCTGGTAAAGTCAGTTTCCACCCTTATTTTGTAACTCCACAAATTGTCTCTGTGATTAAAGACCTCAGCATTCTTACAAATGTATTAGTTTCGAGTCTCATCAAGAGAAAGTATTCTTGCAGCGCATGAGTTTGCCAAGAGAATGTCGAGAACAATTAGCACCGGCCACTTGAGGTATCTTTTGGACAGGGACAGGCTCCCGTGCAGGGTGTGGTGACCATGAAGTGGAACTGGACAGCTTGGCAGCAGCTCTCAGGAAGCAACATGACCTCCTTGTTTGAAGTGGGACCTGGAGATTCAAGGATCATTAGAAATAGACCCTAATACATGAATGTAGCTGCAGAGAAAGCTACTCAGTCGGCTCAAAAAATCTGCTGCAAATAGGAATCTGGTTAATGGCATAATACTCTCTCTCACCCTCCCATTGTCTAGAGAGTAAAAGGGCTATTCAGCAATCTATCACTCTCATTGATCAGCGTAACAAGGAAGTGCAGCTCCAGCAGCAGCCTCCTACACAAGTCTCTGTCTCCACCCTCATCCCTGTCAATCCTCCCATCTGTTTGGCCACGGATTAATAAGGACAATAAAGTTGCATTTAGACGAGCGAATGAGAAAAGAAATCCAAGAGATGCAAAATACTGTTGCAATAAAACCGCTCTGTCATGGGCCATTTGGGCTTGAAAACGAAGCGCTTTTTAGTCTTCGCCACATAAATGTGATAAATATTCTCTCTCTCTGTCCTAACTGTTCTCCATCACTCAGCAGCGGAACACAAAAGTAGGCCAAACAGTAGGAGGATTTTGAAATTCTAACAGGTGGGTAGGTGTCATCTCAAAGCCATAAATCTCAGCACATGGGGGAGGAAGCACTAATGATCATCAATCATCTGCACAAAGCACATACATTCTATATTTTGTGCAGTGAAAAATGCATTTCCCTTTAAAATGTTCAGTGCAACGCTGCAGAGTGCAGCACATACCCCTCTGGATTTAGGGACGGTATGCTTTTTTTGTCACCACTAGACCTCTTTTGCCATTACATTTTTGATTTTGACAATTTTTACATTTTGTTTGAACATTTTCATTGGACCAATTCCCATTTGCTGGATATACAGTGAGAGAGAGACAAACGGCCTACACAAAAATAGGTCCCTGTTTTTCATGGTACGATCATAAAACACCGGGCTGCCACGATGACCCTGCATCTCCTGTCAATATCTTAACAGGTTTCTGAGTTTGTAGGGCTAAAAACATAATAGCAATGGAACAACAGAAATGACATCGCACCACAATGCAGGAGCAAGTGCTGGAGGAATTTTGGGAAACAGATAAATAATCTTTCCAACACTTCCCCACTGAGAGAGGCTTGGGGGGGGGAGGACCATTTGCGCCCCTTTTCAAGTCTCTCAGATGAAGTGGAGTGCTATAGAGTACATCCTAAGTCTTTATTCCCCTTCTCGGCCACACACACACATACACACACACACACACACACACACACACACACACCAGCGACAGGGACAGCCACTCTCCTTTGGCAGGGACACTGAGCACTGAACAGCTCTGAGCACAGCAGGAGACTTTGGCCACCTGCATACTGTGGAGTGGAGATAGAGAGACAGATCCAACACTGAAATTGGGGATAGACACTCCAACATTTCCTTTTTCCACTCCACGGGCTTCAGCAATTTGTTTTCAAGGTTTAAACTGTGCTTAGGTATGAGGAGAGGCATAAGACAAAATAAATCAAAGGTTTCCCAATCGCTCTTGGTGCGAAAACTGATTCACTTTTAAGGCACGGAAAGAGAACAACAATTGCTTTTATTGTTCCCCAGGTTCCGGCAAAGACCTATGCAAAATGTAAATAATGTTTGAGCCTACCTTTGATCCTTGTTACACGGGCCAACTACTGTGCAGTGTTCATTAGAGTGGAAATGATATGTGCAAACAAAGAGAGGCTTCCGTGCAGCACGCTGCTGTGTCTTTACATCTCAGAATTGCAAATGAACGCAGCCTCCTCACCTGGTCCCTGCAGGCGGTGTCCCAGAGCCTCCAATCAGTGCTTTATTGACAGCAGGCATCCTGCAGAAAAACTGGGAGCGCTAATAGTAGAAGATGATGCCCGATAAACACGCTCTGCCCTATAACTGCTCCCCCTGCATATTTTACTGCCTGGCAGCGTGGCCTCCATCCAAGGTCAAAATGTGGAGATGCTCGGCGAACAGAGCTGCTTGGGCCAAATAAATAAATAAAATGAAAATGGCACGCAGTTTTTTTTATTTAAGAGATCAGCTCTGACTCAGTTTGGCTGGTTTTCCATCTGCTTTGTCATTTTAAAAGCTGCATATTTGTCCACACTAGCACGGAATCTTGTCGGAGGAGACAAGTGGTTTCTATGAATATATGAAGAAAAGTGCTCAATTTCAGATGAAAACCCCAGATGAAAATGTTAAAGGTATGAGGAAATAACCTACTCAGAAGCTCTACTCAATAAGCAAATTAACTGTGTGTGCATAAACGTTAAGATTACTGGCATTCCACGTTATTGCATAGAACAGTCCCGTCCGTGGAGGCGCCGCATTAGACTTCCAGTGCAGCAGATGTCTGTGGCCGAACCATTCTGTCTAAATAACAGGGAGGGTGGCACGGTAAACACAGACTTGCTTGGCTTTGTCGAGCTAATGACTTCCTGCTCCAGTGGCTTGTGAAACAGTGTTGGAGCCAAAATAAGTAAAATCGGGAGCAGAATTTAATCTGTCACTCAATGGAAAGCCTTTAAGCAGAAACACGCAGCCACCCAGAGGGTGCACGCAAGTGAAGTGAAATTACAGAAAAGGCTCCCTGGAACAGAGTGAAGCAGCAGAACAGGTTGTGTACGGGGATGAGGAGGACTACAGATTGGTTGGATAAATAGGAGATTCTTTAAAGCAAAACACGCCGAGTGTGAATGTCAACCAAGGTGGTAATCTAAAACCATCAATCCCTTTGAATCTAGGTAAGCTTCACCTATGTAGAAGAGAGATTGATGTGGGGAGGAAGACTGCGCTTGCTCTTGGGTTTTTGATCCTCCTGAATTCGCCCCGAGCTCGTTTTTTGAATTGCATTGCTGTGTAGCAGACGATTTTAACAACCCGCGTGTTGCAAGGTAGCGCGAGCAACTCAGTCTTCCAACGGCTCCGAATTAATCATTTCAATGAATTGTTTGTTTCCCTCCGCGGTCTCCTGGGAAAAGTGGATGGGTATGATGAGAAGTTACTCTGGGGCGGAGGAGCTAAAATTAATCAAACACATCAATGGCTTGCTTTGCTAAATAAAAAAATAAAAAAGCGTCCTGCTTCCTTTCTAACCTCATTTCCTCCCACGGCGGTGAATTTGAAACAGACACGCATTCAAATTATACCTCGATGCAATTACAGCGAGGCAACATTGATTCTGTAAACAAACAGCCAAATTTATTATCGAAAAAAAACTCCAAAATCACTCATATCACAAATGATCTGTTGATGAAAATAGGCAAGCCTTTTGAAAAGTGTACAAACTTACTCAACGTATTTAAACATTTTGTGTAATGCCAGCAACTCCAACTTGGAGGCAATGCAACTCAAAATGTGTTTTTTTTCTTCTTTTCAGTGAAACAAGTCTATTTTGAATCACTGACATCAAAGTTTCCTGTGTTCCACATTAATATTCATGTGAACCACAAAAGAAAACTGAAAATAAGACATGAAATGCAGATTAGCCTCTTCTGAGAAGATATGCAAATAGCAAGTCAGACACTTGAAGCTTTTCTTTTGCAAACAGGCAGACAGTCCGCATGCCCATATTCAGTATATGCTTTCTTATTTAAATCTACCTACATATGATTTAAATAGTTTTGAAATTCACAAGCTCACAATCATCTGTAAGGCCAAATATAGAAATAACCAGCGAGTTTCATGTGTGTCTGGACAGCTAAAAAAAAGAAAAAGGTATTGAAATATAGGAGCAGACTGACTTTAGATTGAGGGATTTTTTTGCCGATATTCTAATACAGAGTAGACAGACGGCTAATGGAGTACAAATAAATTAAGAGTCTGACATGCAAAACCCTGCCAAAACAGCCTGGGGATAACTCAATATCACAATATGAGTGCTGCTTATTGGTAATCATGGACAGATAACTGCTAACATCCATAATTTTCTCACCTGCACAATATCACCAGTTTAATGAACATTGTTTTTGGCACCCTGAATTTGGAAGAACCATGTTGTGCTGAAAAGGGTGTTATTATTTTACTGCTTCAACCAATATGGCCAACAACCAAAAAGAATCCCTCAGTTCAAGACAATCTGCACCGTACACATGTAACAGGAACATGCAACTGAAACATCGAAATGAACATCATTGTACTGGAATATCATTTTGCAGGATTCGACATTAAAAGGAGCTTTAATCTATGATATACAGCAGGAGTCCAGTGTTTGTGCATTTAAAGAGAAGAAGAAACAAATGCTTTTCTGCATCTGCAAGGTCTCGAAAGCTCTAAAGAAAGCCCATTCATAACAGCAAACAAACACATTCCCTTTGAACCTTGAGAAAATCTGACAAAATCACGGCACAGCCTCAAAGGAGCCAAATCATTGCGGCATGAAATAGGACATAAACCTTATCTCAATCAAATGTTTCTCATTAGCTTTAGAAAAATCTTAATTCATTTGAATATCATGTTCATGTAAAGGCGTTGATTCCACATATATTATCTTATATCTATGCATACTATATAAATACACTTTTAAATCCTTTTCAAACATGTGCGTCACATCTAACAGCTTGCTTCAAAATGACATTTATTTTCCTAAATGATTTTACTTTGATCGTGACCTAGCATCACTGGATGATGGACATCTCAACTTGCAGCAAGAGCCACATGTAAACTTACAGCGAGATATTTAATTCAAAATAGGTTAACCCCTCCCAAGCGCTATAGTCCACATTAATGGGGAAGAGGGGGAGCAGTCTTAATGGCTGGTCAGACCTTCTTGGAGGAGCGTAGCCAGAGCGGGCTTATCTAAATCCTCTTGGCAGAGCTATCTGAAAAGTCAGAGGAGAGTGCAGAGGAGGGCTCATTTTTGCCTGAAAAGCAGCTCTTATAAATTAAGTCGCGCCAGGAAGTTCTCCTGATATGATTTGCCTGTTCTATATTAACGAACTTATTCAATACGCTGTGTTAAATGAAACAGAAAAGCACACAGAAGCAGCGGAACTTCATGATGCGATTAAGTGAAATATGATCTTCTAAAAAGCCCAGACTAATCTATCTGAAAACAGTGTGCGTATCTCTGTCCATGCCTCTGGAAGCAGCTGGATTTGGGCAACGAATTGTTCCCCTCCTGTTGTGTCTGATGTCAGTGAAAGCCCGAGGTGACCAAAGTCTGGGTTACGATGCGCTCTCTGCCAATGTGCCTTCGCTGCCGCTCTTCCCCGTCGACTTCCTGCCGGACTCTCTGTCCACCTCATCCTCTTCATCAGATCTGCCAAGACTCAGGTGTCTGCGGCGCACAGGAGGGCTGCAGGGGTCAACACACACACACACACACACACACACACACACACACACACACACACACACACACACACACACGGCATTATATCACTACTTGGCTACTTACAGTATAAATAATACTATAGGTACACAATGTAGAGGAGAAAAGTATGGCATGGGGGAAACAAAACAAAGCAATTTAGGCTGTGAGATTACACTCCCCAGGAAGTAAACAACTCATCCCATGAGGTGTGCTTAACATATGTGCACGTTGTCATCGTAGTTATTGTTTTTTTAAAATATTCTTTTCATATTTTAAATTTATGTATTGGAAAAATGTATCGCAAATATCCTTGGTCCACGATCACACCTGAAACAGTGTTACTGGGATTAAGCCACATAAATCGACACAAGAAAGTCTCGTCTTTTAACAGCACAGATAACCTACAGGAAAGCCATGCACAAGCACTGTGACGATGACACACTGTTTACATATTAGTAAATAGTGTGTGCAGTTAACGAGGTAAATGTCAGGCATCAGCATGACTATTTTGTGTTGCTTCTACCTACCGCACTCATTACAGGTCATTTCAAAGCAGGGCTTTACATCCTTAGATCATGTTGTCATGACAACACATGGCATGACAAGCACTCAGTGCATTACTCGAATTGCAACTGTAGAGATATTCTACATTTACACTGACATGACCACTGCCCGTTAATACACACTCAAAGGAAAATAAGTAACAAAACAAAAACAAAAACACTGAAACATGTCCTTTCAATACAATAACCCCCCACTATTGTATGTATTTTGAAGTATTGGATGAAAGTGCCTCAGTGCTCTGCTATACCAAATGCTGCATGTCAGTGTTGCAAGATGTGTACGTTTGCCAAGACGAGCACACCGTATCCCACAGTGAGACATTAGAACGAGTGCTATGAATGAAAAGACTTACAGGCGTGTTTATCTGCTGTGAAAGTGACACTTAATTTGAAGGAGGTGTTTTCATCTTTTTTTTGTGGGTGGGTTAGCTGTTGTTGCCTTGTAACTGTGTACTAGAGAGCAGCGCTCTTGGCAAGCTGGTAGCGTGGAAGCTCTCTGGTGGTGTTACAGAGTCAAAACAGTGTTTCCAAAGTGAAACACTGTGTTGAGCTGTAAACTGTCTGTTTCGTACAATCAGACAGACTGTTGTCACACTGTTGACATGGCCACGCATGTGCCAGGGACACCTTCAGTCAACTCAAACTGGTCTTGATTCCCTTTACAATGATTAAAGACATCGAGAGCCAGTGTTTAACTAGAGAGGCAAACATGTTCAAGGACACTTTAAAAAAAAAAAAAAAAAAAGCCCCGCTGTCTTGCATTTTTAAATTCACACAGGAGGCAGAGATACTCACACTATCAGTGGAAATACTTTCAGAACAGATAGGCTTTTGAAGCTTAGAGCTCGTGTTTTAAGTGTGATGCAAAGTGTTCACTTCAAGTAATGTCAGCAGCCGTGTGACACGTCTTTGAACTCTGCTCAGTTTAACATGTTGAAGCAAAAATTGCTGTCATTTAGTTTTTTCCCTAATTGCCAACAACTGTTTGTGCCGCAGCCAGGTAACCCTCTCTCACTACTATGTAACAGCATCAAACACAACATCGGGAGAAACACTGCAATCCATCTTTCCAAAATGGAAGCGGGCGACAAACACTCCTTCACAAGTCTGACGACGAGTGTTTCAGTGCGCCGCCTCTGACAAACGCTGAAGCGAAGTAAATCGTCAATGAATGACGGGTTATGGTATAAAATGTTTATATTGACATGTAGAAATAAAACTGAAGTGACCGAAGTGTGTCAGTAGTGCATATGGGGATAACTACAGTACAGTAAATTTGTGATTTTTCTTTTTTGATGAGGACAAATGTTGGCAGGAGCAAAGGAAAAACAATCAGTGGCATGCACTAATTGGCTAATGTGACCTCTGAAAAACGTAGCTCAGGCTTATCTAGTACAATACAGGACAGCATTAGTGCATCTGAGTCAGAATAAATACAAAAGATTCACACACAGCAAACTCAGTTAGTGCATTCAGTGAGGGATCCCGGATCCGTCTGGGTTATGCCAGGCTCCTGGGTTATTATCACACCGAGCATCACCTTCCACTGGCGCCATCAGTCACTGTCCGGCTTGTAGCGGTACTTCATCACCAGGCTGTCCACCTTCTTCTGCTTCTTCTTGGAATCCTTCTTGCTCGACGGCCCCCGACCTGCAGGCTCCTGCTCGTCATCATCAGATGGTTGTTTCGGGGCCCTTTTGACACTGCTGGAGCTGCGGTAGGAGACGGTCGACTTGGAGGAGGAGGAGGAGGAGGAAGAGGAGGAAGAGGAGGAGGACGACTTTGAGGAGGAAGAGGAGTCCTCGGACTCACTTCGCTTCTTCTTAGATTTCTTCTTGGACTTCTTGCCCTTCTTCCCCCTTGCGCTCTTTCTGCTGTGACGGTCGTCTGAGGAGGAGGAGTCGGAGGAGGAGGAGTCGGACAGCGAGAGTTTGCTTTTCTTATCTTTCCGACTGCGGGAGCTGCTGGTGCTCAGGGTGCTGGACGGCCGGTTGGCGTAGTCCAGAGCAGAGCTGGATGCGGAGCGAGGCAGGCTGGATGTGCTGCAGCCGAGCCCCTCGTCCTCTCCCCTCTTCCTACCGTCCTGGCTTCCCGGCCCCTTCTTCTCATCCTCTTCCTCTCCACTCGACTCGTCGAGTTTGCTGCGCTTGAACTTAATGGGCTTGAAGCTCAGCACCTCATTGATGGCGGCCTCCAAGTCGGGGTCCAAGTAGTTGCGGTGGGCGACCGTCTTGATGTCCGATGAGTCTGGCAGATTCCCGTCGGAGGAGCGTGGTTGTGCCGGGGTGGAGAAGCTGCGACTGAGGGAGCGGGGACTGAAAGATGAAGTTCCCCCTTCGGTGAAAGCCACACTGCGGCCATCATCGTCGTCATCATCATCCACATGCAGGCCGAATTCACTGAGGCCACAGCTGCGGGCGACGGACAGGCGCGAGCCGCTGCGTCGGTCGTCTTTCCAGGAGCTGCTGCGATGCAGCGATCGCGGGCTGGAGCGGCTCACGCTGCTGATAGTCGACTTATTGTCATCCTCCATGTCCTGCATGCCCCTTCTGGTGGACAGCCTGCTGGGAGCCACCGAGGACACCATGGAGTCCTTATCAAATTCTGGGCTGCTGCGGGAGGTCCAGCGGGACTCCAGGCCCTTCCTGGCCCTGCTGGTGGCTTCAGAATAGGCCAGGGAGATGACGGAGCCTTTGTCGTCTAAGTCTTCCTGCGCCTGGCTCTTCTTCCAATCCTCCTGGAGCACTCCAGACTTCGACTTAGCTTTGCGCAGGGAGGCCTGGTCTGGTGTGTCAGGCTGTTCTTTGAGAGTGCTGAACAGGGAGCTGTCATCGCCTGTCCCCCCTATGGAGTCTTTTAGGTTGGAGCGCTTCCTGTAGCTTAAGGAACTCATGACAGACACTGATCTGTTCGGCTCTACCTCTCTCCCGTCTTTACCTCCGTCATTCATCTTCTCCTTACCCTCTTTCACCTCCTTGGTATCGGCATTTGCTGAATATCTAAAAGGTTATGTTATAAATTGACACCATAGACAACCGACAGACGACAAAAAGAAAAGAAAATCAGATCGCCGCATACTTTACGAAATTCTAAATTGTTGCCATCTTTAGTTGCATGCAACATGTGGTAGACGTTTGGTACCTTGACAGAATATTACATTTGTCATTTTCATTTTGTCCTTGGGACCAGTCAAGAGTCTATTGCTGTTATGTACAGTATACACTGCAGAAAGTGAGGCAATCTCCCAGTCAGGAGATCTATCTAACTGTGGCAGGGGCGTCATTAAGCAGCCGTGCCAACTGGCCACGGGCCACTTCAATAAATTTGACAGCAGCCGCTTCCTCGTTCCGCCTCCTGTCATTAGACAGATTACAGGAAGAGAGAGACGACACCTAATCACATGAAATACCCATCCTTCTGTTGCAAACTGCCAGAGGTAATCCTGGGCCTTTTTTAAGGCCGGACTACATTTATCAGTGCGTCACCACGGGGATGTACATGGTTATCTGTCATGATGCACAAGGATGTGGGCACTGACCTGGTGCTCTTCAGACTCCCCTCATCTGACAGGGTCTTGGTGGAGCTTTTGTTCTTCGAGAGCCAAGACTTAACGCCGTCCACGCGGTCCTCCACCTCGGAATCAGTTTCCGTCTCATCTCCACTGCGGAGAAACAGAATCAGCTCGATATATTTGACTCCAACACAACACAGCAAAAATATTCATCTTAACAAGTCTTTTTTTTTTTTTTTTAAATCCTTTAAATGCCTTCTTGATAAAATTAAAATAAACTGTCTCAAGTTGCCTTGTGCAACAATTCAGTATCAATTTAGGCAGATTTTCAGACAATAAATTGGACAAAATGACTTGTTGTGTGAATATTCTATGCAGCCCAACATCACAGGAATTACACATGCAAAAGTAATGGTTAGTTTTCACAAATAACAAGCTTTTTGCTAGTAATGTTACAGTCGTATTGCGTCTCGTATCATATTAAAACAGTTAGTATGATGCAAGACCATCCAGACAAGCGTGATGATGTGATACGATAACAACACAATCGAGAGTTTTTTCCGACAGAACGTTCCGCAGACGCAGATGAGTGATCGAGGCAGAATGCAGATGAAGCTGTTGGAGGCATAATTAACTTGTTTGGCTGGTTCTGGGCTGCAAGCATCTGTGTGGCATGTCACCTGCTCCTGGTGATTGTTATTGGAGCGGAGCTACGAGACGGCCCCGTGGGGCCTACACTTGACATAACAATCAATATACAGAGACCTGTGGATCCCGATGAAAAAGCTTGGCTAGATCCCACCTGGATAAGGTCAGGCCTCATTCATTTCAAATCCAGGGTGAATTTTCTAAATAATGCGTCCTATTGTCCTAGGGGGTTAATGTGACAGATTGTGGTGAGGAAGAGGAGGGCAGAGTGGCGTAACCTTGAATACGCGGTCAATACTGCGGTCATGGTCGAAATGTTATTCTCCATTTGTTTGAGGACACTCTGCTTTTAACTTCAGTGCTGGATGCACCGTCGCCCTTGGCGACATCATGTGTGAAAATGAATTTTCACATTCACAGAGACGTGTAGAATTGCGCGGAGATGCATATGTTCAGAAGGCCTAAACTACGCTCGACTTGTGGGAAAATTACATTTTCCATTCTTTAGTTTTTGGTTTGAGAGCGGGACAACGGAGTGTATATTAAACACGCAGTAGCAGGGCGAACAGCGGCGATGACGACAGGGCTTGAGGAGAGGAGCTGCCATTTTCAATCCCAGATCTTCTAACTCGGACAAGCTTATCTATCTGAGCCTCGGGGACATGTTGCAGAATGTTTGAAAAAAATGCTTCTAAGGAGCAAACACAATATTCAAAGAGCTGTTAGATGACAGACCAGACGGCAGAGCTCTCTCATTTGTCCACATATCCATCTATGAAGGTCTCCCAGTGAACAGCGTACCATTTCCTTTGTCACCAAGCTTTGTGTCACACATTCAGTCATGTTTCCTCAAAGAACAAAGTGTCCTCTCTGCTCTCTTCTTTTTTCTTTGGAGGTCTGCCTAAAAGCTATTCTTTTTTATTTATTTTCTTACACAAGAGAGGTGGTGGCGGTGAGCACTGTGAGTGAGAGAGCAGAGTCGTAAAGAAGCCTCAGATTCTTGGACCAAATGGTATTCAGGCCTTCATGTTTTCTAAGAGTATTAAGACATTTAACTTTCTCATCATCGAACTTGAGACATTCTGGTGGGGAGGGTAATGGCGATTCCATAGATACCAAATGGGCTGATCATATTATTTTCGATAAGAAAACCTGAGTGTGAAAGAAACTTCAAGTGGCAGCGAGCAAAGAGTCCAAGTCCAGCTATTATATCAACCCTGCATACTAAATGCAAGTGATAAACGCCCGTCATAACAAGATAATCGGTTCATTAATACTCGAAAGTTGATGACATCTGCTGCCAATTTGTAATCTCTGTGATACTGTGACTTATTTGAACATGATATATGACACAACAAAACACTGAAACCAGCCCAGAGCAAAATCATCTCCCTCTCCCCACACACACACACACACACACACACACAAAATAAAAGGTGGCTTGCAATTGAGTGCTGTGCAAATGGTGTCACAAACGATTTGTCCGTGGCCTCACACTACTAGCTAACCAGTCCTGAGGCTCGCAGATACAAACAAGCCCCAGGAATTTAGAAGTGAACATTGATAGCTTCTGACAATTGGCCTGCTCTGGTTGTAAATCTTTGTCAGAAATACTTACACTCAGCATCAAATCTCGTATGGCTTGGTTCTATCGGTTTAGCACTTGTGGTCCCAACACCATGTTTTTAAAGTGTCTGCCCAACATTAGCCAATTATATATGGATAGAAAAAGAGCGTAATGCATCAATTTATCTTAATGAAATAGTGTGCACACACTGTGATGTAATTCATCTCGTAGTAAAGGAGAATTTGCACAAACGGTGAAGAAAAAAAAAATGTACTGATGAAATCCTAGTTCGCACTGCATAGTCCTATATTATATATAACTCCTGTACTTAAACATAGCCTGCTGCAGTCCGTACGAGGAACTGAAATTATCTCCTCCTACAATAATAACAATCCAGCTATTGTAATCTGTTTTTTGAAGCCTTGAGTACAAAAACGTATTGAATAGTAATGTAAATCATCTGGAAAATCCACTTCATATTTATAAGAAAAAAGAAATCACCTCCTCCATTATTGTTCACCCATGCTGCTAATGCAATGATGTTGAAGAAGAGGGAAAAAAGGCAATTAAATAACACTGAAAAGTGTCGCTCTTTTCCTCGAGTTGCACAAAATGAAAAGCAGAGCGTTGATACACGCGGGTTGTCTGATGAAAAACGGATGAAAAAAAAACAGCATATAAAGAGAGCAATGCTATGTCTCTGTGAAGAAGCAATCAGAGGTTAAAGCGGGAAATTATGGACGGGTTTATCTGCCACAAACTGAAGACTACATTTCTTCACTCCGCTCTGATGAAGGTTTAAATTATGTAACATGCCACAAAGATTCCTTTCACTGCATAAAAACTCAAAGAAAATGGGATTCAGTCAGTCAAAAGAACTTAATTAGCATTCACAATCAATGACTACACATTTTACAAGGAAGACAAGGTGAACATTTGTATTTAAAGTTAAATGTTTCACAGCACTATGAAATGAGATTGAATTAGTGGAGTATCTGAATGCCTGCATGGAAATCTACAGCCAAGCCTTTGGGCGTAATCTTTTCAGTGGCGCACTGTGCCATCACTGTCTTGCAACACTTGCTGACTGTGCAGCCGCGGACAGACAGCCGGTCTGCAATCATTTCACAGTCACGAGCATCGCTCACACAGTCACGCTTTCAGGTCTTCCAGAGCACATGTCATTTTCTCCCACCACGCTAAGTTTGTGTCCAGGGCACAATGCAGATCATCTCTTCATGACGGACTTTGAAAATGTACAGAATGTCTATTGTGAAAAGGTTCCCTCTATATATTTCCACATGCCCATATTCCCTACATGTCTTACAGCAAACACTGTTGTCAGGCTGAGTCAGCCCACCTGTGCATAGTTGGCCACCTGCGTGCATGAGGTGGTTTAGTCCAATTAGAGTGGGACCAGGAGGGGTATATGAGTGAGCCATTCTTCAATTAGACTATTCTTTTTTCTACTCTCCTCCAGTGCCAGGCAGCCACAAACAAAAAAAAAACATTTATGTAGAACTACTACCAGTAATGGTACATCTATTTAGTTCCATCTTTCTGCAGAAGCACAGAGTATGTCTAAACTTGTCCAAATGCATAATTCTTCTTTGATTTTGATTTCAGGCTGTACTGTAATGATTTCTACAGACAAATATCAGTCCATATTCATTTCTTATTTGTGAACTGAAAGAAGCAGCATGAAATAATTGTAGAGAAGGAGAAAACATGACTACAATACGGAGGTAATACTGAGGCTGAAAGAAGAAAACAATCAGCAAATGAAATCAATTCATCTTATTTTTAGAGACTTCTTGTCAAGCAACTGTCAAGCAACTGATATTGGAAATGTGTTCGCATATTCTATTTTTGATTTCACATGGACGTATCATGAAATGGAAATAATGTGCAGTGCATTCCCCGCATAAACTCGGTGAGATGTGGGCTTGTCACATGTGCTTTGGAAAACCCACCTCGGAGCAGAAGACGGGTAGAAATCCAAACAAATGCATGATGAAGGTGTATGATGAGGCTGCGAACGTCTGATAGAAAACTACTCGTGGAGACAATGATGCAGTATTACCGAAGGTCTGTAACACTTTGTTGTTTTTCAAATTGTCTGCAGCCTTAGAGGAGAGCAGAATGACGGTGTCGTTTATTTACCGTTCTTGCTCACGCTTCCTCTAAGATTCTGCAAAGTGTTCTATGTGACTTCTCCTCGCGGTGTTGTTGTGAATAACGAATAACACATACGGAGAGGCTACGGAATACTGCATTATTCTCTCTTGTGGTTAAACACGGGTGAGAAAAAAAACACCACGACTGGCAAACAACCATTATGACAGAAACAAAGGATGCATTTTTCCATTCTCACGTTTTGTTTTTTCTTTTCTGATATTTTGTCACCGTGTCTTGCAAACTGCCAGAAGTGTGGGAAACACCAAAGGGGGAACAAGGGGGGGAAAAAAAGAGAAGGTGAGATACACAAACAACAGTGCAAAAAGACGACCAGCTGAGATAACAGCAAATAAATAGTTTTACACTTACACACGCACATGAAATAACTATCCATTGTAAAGCAGTGACTCGGTAAACTATGCGCTGTTGCCGGCCTCCTTCTCAAACAGAGCTGGTGTGTAATGTCTTCCCTTTTTATTTTTTTGAGGTCTGTATTACTGCAGTCAGTGTTTACCTTCGTGGGCTCAGAGCTAGTGTAACCCTCAACCCCTCTGCAAAGAGGGAAGGAGTAACCAAACAGGGAAAAGCGCCGCCGAGACAAAAGATCAGAAGCAGGGAGCCGAATGAAACCGAGTGAGAGGTATTTGGAGAACAGACAAAGTGTAGTATGACTCACAGAGCACTAAAGAGGTTACACAGGAACTGGTGTAGGAAGATGTGGGAGATAGAGGAGGAAAAGGTACAAGTTGTGATTGACAGGCGATTCCAAAAATAAAAATATAAATAGCAGTTCACATTTTCTAAGTTTCTTGCAGCAGGATAACTTGCGCTGGTTCTCCACTGTAGCTACAGCGCAGTATCCCCTGATGTACAAAACACATTACAGATCTACTGAAGCACAGGCAATTGTGTCTTCCTCTTTAGACGGCTAAATCTGGGCTGTACCTGTTGATTAAGTCGTCATTGTCATCACTCTCCATCTCGTCCTCTATGGCCGCCTGCAGGTCACCTATCCTCTTGAAGGCCAGCTTAAGGTCCACCTGTAAGCTCTGATTGGCCGCCTCTAAGCTCTGGATGTCCATTTCCTGGTGAATGGATCACAGCACAGAAGAAGCATGGTTACTTCCTTTAGTGTGAGCGCCGCTGAATCGTATCACGTGTCCCAGCAGCCGGCAGCCTCACCAACTCGTGCTTCTTCCGGCTCGCCTCGGCCTCCCTCTTGGACAGCTCTCCCATTTCTTCTTTCATGTCCCTTGTCTGCCTCTGCATTCGCTTATTCTGGTCCTTCTCCCGGTTTTCCGCAGCAATGCGTTGGTTTTTCTCCTCTGTCAACTTTTCCAGGTTCTCCTTCAGACGACCCACCAGACTCTGGGGAAGAGTCCATCTGAACTGAGTGAACTTGTTCTTACAAGTGGACAAGTGGAAGCTGGAAACAAACATTTTAGGGTAAAAACTGAACAAAGGGGATTCTTTTTGTTCTGTTTTTACCCTAAAATGTTTGTTTCCTAGCTAACAACTTCCTAGTAATTCAAATTTAGAGTTGTATGTTTGTGTCTGTCAAAATGAGTAAATTAGGACACATGGCAAAAACAAACTGAAACAATAAATAGTTATCTATAAAGCTGCATTATGTGGAATTGGGTCCTTGTGACAACAATATATTGATATTTCCAAAAAACTAATTCAATTAAAAACAGAAAACAATAACATGTAGTCATTAAGATCATTAAGAGTTTGGATGAGGGTGAAAAACACAAACGTTTTTCTCAATTATGAATCGAAACATTCAACATTCATCCCCTAGCGGATGCTTTTCCTAACCAGCGACTCCAAGATATAGAGCTATGCAAGGGATCATACCTTCATTTTTCTATCATCTCTAGCTCTTGATAAATACAACAAAGATGTCAAACTTGCGTTTCTAGGGTCACAAAGCGTGTCTTTGTCTCACCTCCAGGCGTTTGATCTGTGTCCTCTCGTACTCCAGCTTGGTCTCCAGCTCACGGATCTTGGCCTCTTGACGGCACACAAGAGACTTTTCCACCATGGACTGTTCTTGGAACTCTAGCTGGCTCTGCAGCGAATGAAGCTGGAGGACACACACACACACACACACACACACACACACACACGTAAACACACACAATCACTCCCAAAGGACTAGCGCTGACTGCACACCTCCCTCTTGATCTCTTGAGCGTTTCCACTTCCTCTTAAGTAAGGACTTGGGAATACTTTGCATACTCAAGCTATGTGTATGTATTAAAACTAAATTAATGTTCACTTTTTCAACCTTTTTTCTTTTTGTTGCACAAATTTAATCCATCTTGGTAAATGTAAATATGGTGCATTCAGCCTGAATAATGAGCTCTAGATAAGCCCCCCCCCCCCCAATCCTACCACAAATGGTCAATAGAAGAGCTCGGGGTTCAGGGCTGAGTAGCACCGAGTCACAGTAATTTCACAGGCTTTGGGAAAGAGCACAGCTTCATGCAAAGCACGTTTGTTCCATCTGAATCGTTTTCTCATGACTGATAAAAGGAGGAAAGATACGTCACAACAAAACCGGTCCAAAAGGCACCACCTAATGGGGGACTTTGCATCTGAGACACAGAGGATTTGGAGTTTCCCTTTTGATATTACTAAATACGCTAGATCCCCCTCCTACTGGGGATGAGATAACCACTTCAAGGTCAGATGCTTTAGATGGCTATCGCCACCTTCTCTGGCAGGTTTTTAACAATGCCTTTCAGCCTGCTGTGTGTCTCTAATGTAGCCAAAAGTATTCTGATGGGTGGGCTTTGCATATAACTAAGTGGACCAAAGCTTTGGCATGGGTTTAGCTTAATCTAATAGAAGCGGGGTCTGCTGTTAGTGGGTGGCAAGAGCTCAATTCTGTCCTTCAGTGGAATTATATTTAAACACATTCTGTTCCACGGTAGGTGGTTTGAATTGTTTAGTAACTGCATGTCAACACTTAAAGGAAGACGCCCTCTGATAGTCCAGTCACTCCGAGCCTGAGCGTGTGTACTGTGCAGGCAAACAAAGCGCTAGATTGCCATATTCTAGGTAAATTCAGCTTTGATAGCCCATGAGGAAATTAATTTTGGAAACAAAAGCGTCAACAAAGAAAATGAGCATTCATTAATGCGTGACACATATGACATGTTAGAGGTCATCCTCTGAAAAAACACTGTTATTATAAAAGCACTATTATTATAAAAAGCACTATTATCAACATAGGCCCGAGTCAGGTGCATTAACCTTTTTACCACCTGAATACACATGTATGCCGAGCCGCAATCATTTAGCTGACGACTCATGCACAGAATACATCAACTAAACCAATCGGCCCAGAAACGTGCTTAATTAGATGAGTAGTATGAACGCCATATTATTCAAATACTAAGCTTTTAAAGAGTGAGCTGTAAGCCAGTTGTGCAGTATGCTAACGCACTGACAATGAACATGCCGTTTAGCAGGTTTAATGTTTACCAAAGGCCGTGTTAGCATGCTAATAGTTGCATGTCAGCGCTAAACACAAAGTGAGGCAAACGGGAATGTTGCAGGTTCACTATTTGACCTTATGATGGTGCTGGATGAGGAATTAATGGATCTCTCGTAACCGTTAAATGAAAGTACATGTCATGGAAATCCAACTATTAGTTTGTTGAGAGACATTTCACTCTGAACCACAAATGTCAACCTCCATCCAGGGGTCGTGCAGGGACTAGTTAGCCTGCAGGTGGGGTCTCGCATGCTGATATGGAGTTCTTTGTACGCATAAAAGCACTCTGTGCTCACCTCAATTATGTCTGTTAATACATATGAAAAGCACATAACTACAGCCTTTTCTCATGCCAGAGCTAAAGTGCTTTAGAGCACAGTGCAGAAAGCGTTGTTTCAAAAACATAAAAAGATGGACTCTGCACAAACACGGCACAGTGCATATTAAATGTTCATGTGAGTACGTCATTGTACTAGGAATGACACACAAATGAATGTCTCAGGGCCACTCGTCTGTTCACGGAAGTGTTTGACTGTGCAAGGCAGCTTGCAAATACAAAAGTCACAGGGCAGCAGTTTGATATTTCTGTGTATGAATCAGCTGTGTGTGTCTGTTGTGAGGGACTGTTTTTATGTTTGAGAGTTTCCATTCTATTGAGTACAGTAACAAGGTTTTGCTGGTTTTTCAGTCCAATTCTTTATCAGCAATAGTTAAGACATCCAATGATGTTCCCTATTGCCACCTTGGCAGACCAAAAACACCAGCGATGAGAGATATCGCGGAGATAGAAGCTGCTGCACCAAGTTGAGAGAGAATCGTAGAAAGGAGCTGGAATGAGTGCTTTCATTTTATCTAATTGGTTAAACCACGGAGGCAATCTGCCGAGTTTATGTACATGACTCTTCCTTTAAGTATGAGTACCTAGAGGCAAAAAAGAACAATTTCTTTCCTTGACTCTAGATCTTTGCTGATTCCTACTATTTAAATGCAAATTGCAATGCAATTTTTGAGAAGAAAGCTGCCACAGAATGGGAGCGTTTTTTTTTTTTGGTCACAATAATCAGAGAGAAGTGTTGAGGCAGCGGGTGGGTTCCTGGCAGGCGGCTGAAGTGCTTTTGAATACTTCCTTGTACCTTTTCTTGGATCTCCTGCTTCTCCTTTGTGGCCTCTTCCAGCTGGGCCTGCAGGTCACTGATCTGGTTCAAGTCCCTGGCAGACTAGTGCAAACACACACACACACAAAGTTAATAGTCAGAGGATTAGGATATTTGTGCGTGTGAGAGAGGAAGTGTGTCAATGTATGTTTAAATCATAAAAAATAAAAAAGCATCCGTTTTTAATGTAAATGGTTAATGAACATTATACTTCTGTGCCAAATCATTTGTCATGTGATCTGCTGCAGAACAGCTTGCATCGTGCTGACTGCAGAGCGCACACTGTGTTTAGAGGGGAACATGTCCTCCAAACCTCAAAGCCACTCTACTTAAACATGCAGAAAGGAACAGAATGTTAATGTCGAAGTTAAAGACAGTACACCACAACTTCTCAAAGTAGAGGAATTACGCTGTTTTTGTCTGATTTTGGTTGGAGCATTGATAAGAAAAGGAATTCATATTTTCAAGGCTCTCAAACTGCTCCCTGAGGTGTTAGGCATGTTGGGTTACCTGGGCAACTGCAGCTTTGTGTTTCTTCATCAGCTCATTCATGTCCTCCTGATCCTCCTCCATACGAGACTGCAGGTCATTCTTCTCTCTCTGCAGACGGCTGACCTGCTCCTCCAACTGCAGAACAAAATGAGGAGGAGGAAACACGCACATTTTAGTCTAGAATGACAGGGCTTTTTCATGAGCTATTGAATATGATAAATGGTCATTAGCTGGCCAGGCCGCGGCAGTCCTGAAATCTCAGCTGATGGCAGTGAAACGCAATCTGGACGGGGGCTCTGGCTGAGGGATGAGACCAATTGGAGATAATCAATTGGCTCATTTAGGCAGGGAAAAGTGCAGCCAGTGCAGCATATTGGCGATGTCCTGTTTAGAGTTCATCCTCTGTGTTCGGGGGTGGGCCTGGAGGGGGTGGACTCAGACCCTCAATATGCATTCTCTAATCTGAGACATTTACAAGACCTTTCCTTGCCATAAATGCAGCAATTAACAAGCAAAGCACCGGCACACAGCACTCTGTGTGTGCCATCCCCAGAGACACCAACATCCTGAGTCTACGAGTCTGACATGCAGGCAGTACTCTCATGAGACAGCCATTAATGAGCAGATGGAGAGAGGGGAAAAAAATTCCACAAAGCTTATTTATCCATTAGAGCAAAAACGTTGAAATCAGATATAAGCCAAAGGGCATTTATTATTTGAATATCCCACCACGGATTTATGATGCACGCATATTAATGTTCAGTGCATTTTGAAAGCACGTGAGAAAAATCCCCTCCATTAATTAAACATCGTTGGTTGTTTTGCTCATCAGGAGAAGAGTATAGAAACATTAACATAAACTATTTCTTCTTTTTTAGTAAGTAAAAAAATCTGTTTCCGCATTGCGAGATGAAAAAGGGTGGGTCTATTTCATTAAATTAAATATGTTAAAATATACATACTATTGATTATTAACACACAAAAACATATTGTGTTAAAAACAAAAACCACATGCAGAACTAATTAGCCTACCGGAGTGAATAATTGGAGCTTAATTTGTGCAGTTCCACTCTACAGATGTGAAAACTCACCGACATCTTAGTTTTGACCACATCCTCCATTTGGATATGCAAGTCCTCGATTTCAATCTCCATGCTCTTTCGAGCCTTCACTGCTGTCGCTGAAGTGAACTCTGACTCCTCCAGCTGTGAGAAACAGGAGGAAGAAAAAGGTACCCGCGAGGAGGTGAGGGACAAACATTAGTAGGCCAAGATCAAGGAGCTATCCCGGATAATGCAGAGGAATGAGGATTTATCAACCTGGGCGTAATTATACCCTGAGACCAGACCAATTTCAAAAAGTGTGTGTGTTTTTTTTTTTTTTTATCAGTATGAGACACAGTAAAGTGTTCAACAGGTTGGCATACTTGATTTTTGAGCTGAGCGATCTCCCTCTTGCTGGGGGCGTTACTCTTCAGGTGGTCCAGCATTATCTGTGCATCAGCCAGAAGGACTTTGGTTCTCTTCAGGTCTTTCTTCAGCCTCTTCTCTGTCTCCACGTCCCTCTGGCTCACCTGAATCACAAAACACACCTTTCTAGCCAGTATTGTTACGAACTCTGTTTTCTATCCGCCCTCTATGTCCCACAGCACCTCTCCAGACTCCAAGGCAGTTTTCTTTCCCATCAAAAAACAGAAGTGGCGCACACTAAATTGCGCACACTTAACCGCGCCGACAGAGACCAGAGGCGGAGAGATGGAGGTACCTGGTCCTGGGCACTCAGCAGTTTGGACTCCAGCTCTCGTCTCTCACGCAACACTTTCTGCTTGTCTTCATACTCCTCCTCCAGCTGCACCTCCATCTGTTTCAGCTGCAGGACACGGGAACAGTGTGTCAGGATGCACAAACAGATGATCAGTGATAAACAAAGTCAGACAGAACACACCATCGACCATCCTGTTCGACATGGCTGCTCTCGCACATCAAAGACAAATGGATCTCTACTGATGAATACAGCATATTTGTATCCAAAATAGGAAAACCAACATAAAATTGAAATAACTTTGCATGGATCTCTAAGTACAATGAACTTGATCAACTGTCAGTTCAAGGTAGAGAGGCTATGTGTCGAAAACGGTACACACGTGTGTAAGATTGAGAATGAGCAGTACCCACCTTCTTACTGCAGGAATGCCTGATCTCCTCCACCTCTTCATCCTTACTCTCAATATCTTTAGAGTGGGTCTGCCGCTGCCTCTCCATCTCCATCTCAAGCCGCAGCTTAGCCTAAGGGCATGACGGGGAAACACACATACAACAGAAAAGAAATAAGAAAAAATAAAACGGAAAAAATGAGTCTCTAATTAAGTAATTTCTTAAACAAACATGTTGGTACTTTTAAAGCCAGTTTTTTTTGAGTTACGGGGCTTAAAGAATTACAGTTTCGAGTTTGAAACACTGAATATCGTGATATAAGCAGCTTTTAGCAATAAAAACTCAAGTATTTCACCATATTGCATCGTCATCTACCTGCTCCAGCATCTGGATGGTTCCAGCCTGTTCATCCAGCTCCTCCTCCTGGTCTTTCACCTTGATCTCAAGGTCCCGAAGTTGCTTCTTGACCTTGGAGAGTGAGGCTTCATCCTTCGACTCCTGGGAGGAGAGATCCTGTAGCTCAGCCTCCAGCTGCTGCACCTTCATAGTCGCGGCGCACAATTCAATGTCCTTGTCCTGCAGGCGACAGAGATACAGTAAAACGCACATCTGGACCAGCCCAGTTATGTCAAATAGAGAGCGGAGAGACCAGACATGTAGTCCCTGAGAGAGGACATCCGAACACGTTTCAAGTGTGTAGTGTAGTGTAAAGTGGCTTACCTGCAGCTGCTGGCGGAGGTTAAACATCTCACCAGTCATTAAGTCTTTCTCTCGAGCCAGCTTCTCCCTCTGGCTCCTTTCTCTTTGTACCTCAGCCTGAGCCTGGTTCTGCTCCAGGTCAAATCTGGAACACACACACACACACACACACGCACAAATATACCTCTCAGCAAAATCGTAATTGTACATGAGAATAGAAATCCAAAAGGCTGTAAAGTTGAGCATAATAGCAAACTATATATCTGTAATTACACAAAGTGGCAATCGGGGCGGAAACCTCCAATGCTCCAGTGCTTAAGTAGCTTAAACTTGCAGTCTTTCTAATGGCCAACAGGGGGCGACTCTTCTGGCTGTGAAAGTCTGATTGTGTAAAAGTCCATTAGAAAATGACCCTACTTCTCACTTGTTTTGTAACCTCGGTAGACATTGTAAACATGCGTTTATGGTCTCAATCGCTAGTTCAAAGACTTCCTTAATACAACACGATGATCATTTAGTAAATAATGGTCCCATTTAGAGGAAAATAGACGATAAAGCAGGGTATGCTTTGAACTTTACTCCCTTTATAGCAAGTCATTTGTCATCATAAATTGTCTCTCAATATCTAACCCTAACGCCTGCTTCTCAGCAGATTTTGAGCCTATGAGGCTATCCTGTACAAAGAGCCCAACATCAGTTCAGCGCTACCTCTATTTCAGGCTCAACTGTTGTCCCCTTCCGTTAGCAATCAATTTACAATTGGGTTGTAATAATGTGCAAAATGTTTTCTTCAGTTGTCTGGGACAGAAACACTTATGGTTAGTGAACTTAACAGCTAAGTGTTTCATGCTGTCAGCTCGTTGTAATTCCCTGTTTTTCTCTCTGAAGCGTAGCTGAAAATAATTTCACCCACAGAGCATCTTCAATTAGCCACAGGGGAGAGATCACATTCTGCCACAGCGGTAGCTTCTCAAGTGCTTAAAGTCTGAGTCATTTTCTCAGCTAATGCAATTCCACAGATTACAGAACATCTCAGTCAAATTAAAGAAAACGTTAGTGTTCTGCTGGGTGGGTCAGCATGTCTGCACCTGTCCTTTTTAAGGAGAAAAGAGCAATATGTTCTCTCTTTAATTTGTGTTTATGAAAGAAAAAGAAAGAAGGACAGACAGACAGACAAACAAACTGCTACTGACTTCCTCTGTTTCTTCTCCAGATCATGGTTGCGACTATGCAGGCCCTCCAGGTGAAGCTTGGTGTCCTGCAGCTCTGCCGTCAATTTCTGGCACTTCTTCTTCAGCTGCTGCACAGAGCGCTGCACATCCTCATTATCCGTCTGCAAATCAGCCAGCTGCAGCGCGCACACACACACAAACACAAACCCACGTAAACAAACACACAACATTTCTATTATTCTTTTAAGATAGTTGAATGCATATTACATTCATATAACTGGCAAGAAGTGTGAGGTAACCAAACATTATAATAAACTTCATTTGTTTGAGGATTTAGGATTATAAATAGAGTTTCTTGCCCTTCTCTCGAGATGTCTTTTGCTCTGCTGCTCTGTGTCCAACTTCTCATCAAACTCCTGATGGAGTTTCTTTTTGGTGAAGTCCATTTCACGAATGGCTCGGTTGTATTTTATCCGCCACTCGCCTCCTGGAGGGAAGACATACAATTCATAAAATGTCTGTGTGACATTTGGGTGTCTTCAGCCTTTGATGCAGGTCTAGCAGGGTATACAGACGAAAAAGGCTCAAAAGCTCAGTGATGATGGATGCTGTGGATTATGGAGTACACTGCACTGGCTGTGATGGTTATCAGATTCGAGAAACGAAATAATATAATCTTTCAGAAAAATAAAACGCCTTTCATCAAATCCCGACCTTTTAAGGTCATAGAAATTCGACAGGAAACTACAAAGTAGCCTCTGCGTTTCAGCTCTAATCTTGGATAAACCTGGGGTAAGAATTCCGAGCACACCACAATAGTAGTTAGAGTAGGACATGTCTAAGTGGCACTTTCCACAGTTCTTAGCCGACCCTAATTCTGGAGCTGTCAGAGGCTATCAGAACCATAACAGCGGACAGTCAGATATTCAGGTTCAGGTTCATTTCCAAGCCTTATCATTTTAGAGGCTGTCCATTTCTCCTTCACATACTAACACCGGCTCCTCCATCAGTGCTGCTCATTAGCATATATATAGCATAATGACAACTTGCAGGGCCACCGGCTCTGATCCCAACGATTATTTTCTCATTCATCTAAGAATTCTGATGTGCTCTGTAATGGCTTGTCTGCCGAGGTGGGTTGAAAGGGGGTGGGAACGCAGAGAGGGAAAAAAGGTCTCATGGACAATATGCTCTCAGCGGGAGCTCTCTTTCACAGCAGGTGCAGACCAATCAGCAACAGGCATTAGTTGTATGCCTGGGAGCGAACATCTTAATCCCCTAGCGGTAAATCCCAAACTTGGGAAATATACTTAATAGCATTATGTGAGATGTGACCAAGTCTCGCTGCCATGTCTCGCTGAAACAGACGAACAAAGCCGCTAATTCCCGCAGCTACAATTAGTATAGGGGAGATTTTTTAAACTGTGCACGTAACGCTGGTATGAGCGCTCAGTAAATTATGCTTCTGCCCTGAGCTGACATGCCCATTAGGCAGGTCTTGGCAAGCTGCTGCAAATGTCACAGGGGCCAATTAATTAGGCGATTGAAAATAAATGTTTAAAAATGCTGATGACCAAGATTGTGATTCCAATGAGAGAGGAAAAAGTTTGTCTTCCTCAATCGTCTTTGGCATGAAAATGAAACGCACGGATAGATGACAGTCTCTGGTGTCAGCTGCGAATGGGGACCAGCGGTTCTCAGTTCAACTAACCAGCATCGTCGTCATCATCCACCTCGCCGTTGAGGTCTGCCGTTTTCATGAGCCGAGCTTCCATCACCTCCATCTCTTGTGATTCTAATTGTTTCTTCATGGTGTCAAACTTGGCCTGGAATGCACATGTTCATACACCAATCAAAATAAATCACGCTGACATTGGATTTTATTTGAAATATTACAATGTGAGTTCATATGTCTGTGTGTGTGTGTGTGTGTGTGTGTGTATATGTGCCTGTAAATCCTTCATGTCCTTCTCCAGGCGGAGTCTCTCTGAAGTCTCTGTCTCCAGCAACTGAGATGCTGACTCACTGGTGCTTCTCTCATCAGTCAGTTCTGCCAACAAGTCTGAGATCTGGACACAAACACACACACACACAGTCAGGGTGTAATACAAAACGACAAAATACTCGCCACCGTTCTTCTACAAGTAAGAAATGAAAAGAGTTTAACTCCACCACTGATCTTAAACCCCCGTCTTCCCAGCATGCATTGCCACGGGCAAAGGGACCCACCCTGCTCTCCAATCGATCTGTGTTCAGTCTCAGCTCATTCCGCTCTTTCTCCACTTTCTCCAGCTTCGATTTCTGCTGCTGTATCTCCTCCTGGGGTACAGAATGTAGCCTAGTTACGTGTAATGTTGCAGGTAAAACTGTGAAATATTAAGTGTTACATGAGACATCGAAAAAATAAACAGGAAGTTCCATGCTGCAGTGGCAAGCAGTGAAACATTAAAGGGGATTATAGCCTCTCTGACTGGAAGGGATCTATCGGGTTGCATCACACAGAAAGGCCTCCTCACGTCTTTGCCTCGCATCTGCTCCTCGGTGAGCTGGACCTCAATGAGGGGCTGGACTGTGGTGAAGAGCTTCCACCATGGCCAGCCCTTCACGCCGCGGTTCTTCTTGATGTTTTTCTGGAGGCAACGGATTGCTAGATCCTGAATCTAAAACACACATACGGAGAAGCAGTCACCAAACAGGAGCACAGCTGGGAAAACGTGTGTTTTTTGTAGTGCAGGGGTTCTAAAAAACATCTCTTTTTCTTTTAAAAAACAATATTGTGTTACTTCATCCGAGGGAACGTTAGCTAGCTAACGGTGGAAATGTTGTCTCTACCGGATGATGTGTCGGGATTGGCGGCCCAGTGGTTGAGCATAGCTGGTGTAGTGTACACACACATAGAGATACACAGATTGAGTCGATGGTAGTGTAATATTAATGTAATTACTTGGAGCTGTATCTGTAAATTGATCTTCCGGTACAAATAAGTGCTTCGTAATTAAGACAAATGAGATAGTACAGGCTTTACTGCTGCAATTTGTGCAGTACATGGTGTTAAATGCAGTATATGGGAAGAGATTATGTAATGGACAGATATCACAGGGTGGCAGTGTCCAGGGGGCCATGAAACAATGCCAGAAAATAAGGAAAATCTTAATTACCCAGTGGAATAAATGTTTTACCGAGCTCATTTATTGTTGCCATATCATCCTCGCCACCGATGAACAATATTTGAAAAACATTTCACTCCTCATTCTTATGCTATATTGCCTGTGTATGGGCTCCCGCAGCTAACCCGGGACTTGCCAGCCTCCTCTGGAGAGTTTCTGCAGAATGTGTTCCAAGGCTGGAAGCAAATTTTTTTGATTAATTAAATCAAACATGTTGGCAGCTAATTCCAAGTATTACACGATTTCCATGCTGCTTATGCATGAGGCTCTCCAGCAGCAGCAGATTATGGGCAAACCCAATTAGAGCAACGCAATACTCAGCATCAGGTACATTTCGCCCTGAAGGTACTCTCTATGACCAATTAGGATTTGTCACACAGTGAAAGCCTTAACATGGAGCAAAATGCAACACATCTCTGACAGAAGATTTAAACAGGTCTCACTTGTCATATTTAGTCTAAACTGAATAGAAAACAAACAAAAGATTATACTACAAGAACACCGTGGATAAACGTGTTGCTATTCACATCACATTAAGAGGGTGTGACAGCTGTGAGACGTGAGGGATGTGAATTAGGCTTGTGAGCCAAGATTATGACTAAAGTGTGTTTCAGTCCTCTTCCTTGGTGTTCTACATTTCCATTCGAGTTGAACAATCTGTTTCAGTGTGTGTGCATGTGTATGTATGCCGGCATGTCTGTACATATGTCAGACTTCTGCATATGTCAGAGTGCTGCAATATATATGACTGCAGCACCACGTCTGAAGCAAACACTTACATGCTCAGTTTCTGAGGATTTCTTCAACATGAAACAATGCCCTGCTAACCCTCCGAGACCCGACCCGATCCCGGCCGACATTACTGTCTTTAAGAGACTGTAGCGGGCTCATCCTTAAAGCTACAGGGAGGATACTGGTATCATGTGAAACTAGACAACCTACATGTAATGAATCCATTGGTGCCAACCATGCATTGCCAGCTTGTTGGGAAGGGGGCTGAACAACAAAGCAAAATTAGGCTAAATTTGTGACAACTGGCATGGCAATTTATGAAAGGATCCCTTGAACTCTAACCTCAAGATATCTGATTGAAAATGGGTGCTGTGGGTTGTTTTCATACAGTATTCATAAGCATTTTTGCATGCAGTCTTATTCTCAAAATTGTGTATTTAAATATTTCTGCATACTGGAGTCCCTGAACATTCTTGGAATTATTTAAATTGGGTATGACTGGAGAAACTTCTATAAAATTACCTGTTGTGACCACTAAGATAGTCACAGCCTCATGAAACGTTACAACCACAAACTAGAGACCTTGGCCGTTCAGAGGATGTATGGGCTTCCATATTGACAATGAGGGGATTTACTAAAACATGTAATGGGCACACACTATATATAGAAATGTACCTTACACCAACTCAGAGCCTACCTATGCCTTTACAGTGGGAGGTATTCATGTTAGTTATGGAACTATGGGTATTGCATGTTTCAAATGAATGAGATGTCCTGTTTCCCTGTCTGATAAAGGTTTATATAATTCAGTGAGCACTGTTGCATTAAGTAGGTACATGAGTGTAGCTTATGATTGCTGCTTTACACCGATTTCAAAGCAAATAACTTAAAAAATATAATACAAAAATAATTATAGGGTCCCTGAAGGACAAAACCCCCAATGCTACGAGTGCCTGCTGAGGCAAAATAACAGACTTTTAAAATGTCAGGTTGTCCCCCTGAGGAAGCAGTAGACGGTTGAAAGGGGGAGGGGGGGAGTAAAAACACAAGAAAAATTATGGTTTTGTCATTTAATGTCACATGGGCTTGGCACAGCTTCACAAGGTTAACATGCCAGGGACTATCAATCAAGGGAACTGGTGACCGTCTGTCACATTCATATACATCAACCAGCATGTGTCGAAGAGGCTTCACCAGAACACATCCGCACTGTTCCAGAGGCACAGTATCATCTACTGTACCTGCTACGACTGAATACTTCAATCAGTGCAAGAGGCAATGGAGCCCTATCAATATTCACAAAAGGGATGAAAGGGTAACAGCAAAGGCGCAAATGGGCGTTATTATGTGATGATTATTTCAAGATTGAACAGCAGCACACTCTGTGGATCATGGGGAGAAGGAGAGATGAAAATCACTCCACAGTCCTGCTTCTGTTCCATTAATCTGGTGTTGACTAATTGAATCAGGAATAATAGAAGCAGAATGAGATTCAGTGGGAAAAAACAGCCTTTCGGGTAATCATTGCCTCATTGGATCTACCACACATGTAATAAATCCAGCATACTGTGGTTGCTTGAGCAGTAGCTGAAAAAAAAGGGGAAAATCAAAGGGAAGCAAACTAGATTTGGCACTGTTCCTCACTTCTGGTTTCTCTACAGCACAAATTTTTACATCTCCGCCTGACTGCAGATACCGACCTAATAATGTTATTTATACTTTTAGAGGGCTTCATATGATACGTCATTGCATTATTGGAAAGACTGGAGTTCGATGCATAATTGGACGATTCCAATGCAGTGAATACCTGCACCAAGCTGTGCCTGACACTGAATCGGATTGGGCTGCATGTTTAGAATATAGACTATATACAGTATAAGAAGTGGACGTAGTCTCACCCATTTGTTTCTGAATTGCCACTTTGAAGCCTTTGGCCGTCACCATCTTGGTTTTTTCGCAACCAGAAGTGACATAAATGGAAGGAGATGAGTACAACCGAACGCTGAATGAAACATTTTTAGGTGACCAAAATGTTTCAATTAACTTTCATGAATTAAAAACACACTATGAAAGGGTTATGGTTGTAAGACAAAGACGCTTACAACTCCCAGACCGTGGTAACGACCTGTCAATCACAAGGTGGCCACGGCCTAAAGCATACCCTGCTTTACCTTTTATTTTACTCTAAATGGGACCATAATTTACGAAATGAACATCGTGCTGTATAGAAGAAGACCTGAAACCAGCTATTGAGACTATCAACTTGTGTTTACAATGTTACTGAGGTAATTAATCAAATAAGAAGAAGGGCCCTTTTCTCATAGGCTTTTAAACAATCAGATGTTTCGAAGCATAAGACACAGCTCTGCCTGAATGGAGCTTTTTTTTCTCCCAAATGTCATATCAGTGATCTGTCATATTCTGATATCATTATTGTTTTACCAACACTGTGGGAATAACTTACAGGCCTGAATTACAAATTATTACGAATCCAAAAACTGTGATATATTGTTTGTTAAAGTCATACAAAAAACAGACTATGTCTGTTCCCGGTGCAGCCACTAGGCGGACTTTGCTACTTTTGGACAGGACCAGACCCTGTAGCCCTGACTTGAATCTGCGGTCACATTCAACCACATTCATAATTGTATGTTACATTGAGTTTAAAAGCAGTGAAATTAAAAGATATCATGAACTTATCTCTCTATTAAGGATGTATTTGCACGAGATAAGGGGCACATGGGGGCAGAGGAAAAAAAAAACTGCCTTTTTGCTAATGACTTTTGTAATTGCACAGTTGCCTAGCCATTTTGAACGGTTCCTCGCTGTTGATTTACTTCTCCTTCTCGCAGATTATGAAGCACCAGGCTCTTAGCCTGCTTCACTGTGTGAATGATGACCTATGAACCTAATAAAGAAAATACATAGGCCTCTCTCGACTCCCCATTTTTAACCAACATCCATTACTCAGACTCGACTTATGGTAGAAACAGTAACAACAGAAGGGAGCTGGAAGTCCAGTAATATAAAAGGTCATATTGATTTACCTCATTGCAAAGATGACAATTTCATAGTTTTACTGCCATCATATATACGATATCTACTCACTAACAGCATGTCATACTGGATGGAGAGCAGCGATGTTGATTCTGTTTCTGCTGGTTCATCACTAGCCAGCTGAAGCAGCACATTCACTTAAATAGTAATCCCAGAGAGGGAGAAGCACTGTGGGAGTCCATACATCACAGGGGGACATGTATGAGGTCCAGAGAGATGGACCCATCACATGCTGGGAGAGAGATGGAAGATGGGTGGAGCAGATGGGTGTGTGAGTCAGCAGTATGTTTGATAAGGCTTCACTCAAGGGGAGCAGTTTGATAAAACGCAACAGAAATGGACGTGTCTCTTTCAAATATCCCCCTGGGAGAGCTGATTGGATGGATTACGGAACAGGAGGGAAGGGGGAGAGGGCAACAGATTTAGAGAACACATTTATAATTATTTGAAGATTTACAGCAGAGCGGGTTGGATCTACCCAAAGAGCAGAGCAGAGATGCACTAAATTAGCTGTGAACAAGGAAGTCTCAACTCCTGGTGGAGTCCTAGGGAACAAGGCCTCTGGGGCTCACAATCTCCACCTACTTATGAAAAAATAAAAAAGAGCTAAGCAGCTATATTGACCTTGATTGATGGACCTTACTTTGTTCACTTTTGCAAGTATCAAATGTATTTTGCATTTGAAACTTGTCTCGCCAGATAAACACGTGATCGATAATTCAGTTTAGATGTCATCCTTGGTGTTTTGGGCTTCGCCTAACTTTAATTTAAGACTAAGCCGTTCTTCTCATGTGACGTCTTTCCTACCTTCCTCTTCTTGAAGGCTTGCCGTGCCAGGTAGCCCCTACAGGAGGCTTGGAACAGGGTGAGATTACACTTGGTCTGCTCATCCCTCTGCTCCTCCAGCTTGGCCAAGGTGCCGGCTCTGAAGAACAACTACAACAAAACACATAAAACCAAATTAATTTATTAGCGATAGATTAAACTAGTGGGAGATTATGTAACGCTTATTTTAGCCAGGAGGGAAATTGGATTTAGAGGGAGTGCTTTAAAGCAAAATATAAACAGGACTGAGTTTTAAAAAAGTAAATAAGTGCACTGAAGCAGTTAATCAATAAGAGGCAGTGTAATCCTCGGACGAGTGAGTCTTATCTAAGTGGGAAAGCTGTGATTAAGTTATTATCTCGGACAATCAGTCTTGTCTGTTTCTAATCTAGGCCAAAGGTAAAACACAGGTAAACAGCCGATATAAAGCAGATCACGCCTGTCTATACCTCAGAGGGATTACGCACTGTGAATGCATTCCAGATATGATGGCAGCGAGCTATTAAAATGGATGACGGACCGCTTCCACCCAAGGTCTCTCTGCACTGGTCCCAATGCTTTATAAATGACCAAATCCATATGTGATTTGTTAACAAAGCCAAAGCTGGAAATGATCGGGCAGCTTCAGGAGGGGAATCTGGTGAACCAGTAGGGAGGATTGATGCATTCAATGACATCAGTGAATATTACTTTTCAAATTGCTTAGTGGGGGCTTGAGCAGAAGCTATTTGTCATCATCAGGCACCAGTAGTACTTTGTAAAAATGTCTTTGGCTGTGCTGTTTTTAGACACGTGGCCATCTCTAATGGCTGTCAAAAGCTGTGATTCCGCTGCCGTCAGGTTACATGGGACCTGGTGTAATTGGCATGTAAGTGAGCCAGGTTGCTAGGATGCCACTGTAATGCTTTGTGAATGGCCAACTGTGCTCGTCTACGTCTGAGCCCATTTCACACTCCAAAGTGTGGCTCCATGCGATGCTGCCTCCGAACCATTCTCGAGTCGTGTGTTTTAAAAGGAGCCCTATGCAGCGCACATATCTGGGAGCACAAGTTCCACTGTTTTCTACATGATTGTTCCCTTTGATTTCCTTCTTGGCTGATGGCCACTTTCCAGCTGATAGGATTAGACCTCAGTGTGCCAGGCAGTGTTTACTGTGATTACTTTACAACGGTCATGGGGAAAAACAAAGAGGGCCATCAGTTGCGAGAATTTGCTCTAATGACCTGAAAAGAAAGAGAGAATTGCGGCCGGGCGGGGTGGAGAAATGTCTCTCGGGTTGCCACTGGCTACACGACTGAAAGAAGGGGAAAGGCTTGGCAACTTTCCAAAAGAGGATGACAAACAAACCTCAAGGAGGGACAGGTGTAGTCAAAGACACACTCCCCCCAGACAGTGAGTGTCTTTTTAAGTAAAAAAAATTAAAGTACAAGGATAAAGAGAGCCTTGTACTGCAGCTGCGTGCTTAGAGCTTCCAGAGGAGTGAAACTGGCAGCGATTTACAGCAAAGGTTTCGTCAATCATTTGAAAGCTGTTTAGTATGTTTGACATGTGGTGGTGTGACTTACCCTACTGAGACCCATGTGGTAGCTGCTCTTCTCCAAATCCAAGGACTCCAGTAGCTCCTCCACAGCCTGGGTGAAGGCACACATGTACACAAACAAACACACACACTTAGTCTTTCAACTGCTGCATCCAGTGGGAAATTCTACTGACACCGCAACACTTCAGTAGTCCACAGCTCCCCTAAGTTGCCATACTGAACAAATGGTACAGTGCAGTCCCACCCCACCCTCTTCTCTCACATCCATTCCCGCCTGGATTTTTGTTTTGAAAGTAAGTCAGTAAGCACAGGAAAAGTTTGGCTCTTCAGAACCTCCCAACCACAAAGCAATTACAACATGTCCCCCTCATAATCCACCTGCTCCTGGCATAATCCATGCGACCCCCCCCCTCACCCCCCCTTCCCCCGTGGTCTTGGCCCTCTTGCAGTTTTGAACACACTTAGCCGATGCAGAGGTACACCATTAGCCAGCCTGGAGCCTCTTCCATCTACATGCCTGTATACTGTAGGTGTATTGTTGTCTCAGCCGCCTCTCTCTACTCCAGCCTCCAGCCTGAAAGACCACATCTAGATTACACCAGGAGAGGTTTGCCATGAGCACTGAGGGGCTTTTGTTTGCCAGCGTTTCCACAGAAACTCAGCCACAAAACAGGGACACAGGGGAAAAAGAGCTTTTCTCTCCCTTAACCCCATTCTTTCACTCTCTCTCATTTTTCTCTAAAAACAAACTCGTATATTTTTTTCCACTGCACTTCAACCAGGGCTTCTATTGCAGAGGTCCAGTGCACAATCATTATTCATAGATTTAAAACAAAAGCATTACAGATGTAAAGCACCTGCACTGTCAAAACAACAGGGAAAAAACCTTGGCAGCAACAAAAGATAAGTACATCTTCTTGAATGGTGTTTTGTTGCTTCGAGCAGACTTTCTAAATATTAAGCCACACTACAGATCTGCCTCTTTAGCAGGAGGGATCCTGGTAAGGTTAAGTTGATTAGATAATTCCAATGGCTCTGATGAATGAGGGTTTATTTCTCTGTCAGTTGACTGCTGACAAATCAGGGGCAGATGTAATGAAGCTGCCTCTTCACAACATTAATCTTCACTGCGCTTGGCCACTGGCAGAGCTGCACATTTTCCTCCCTCGTCGATTGACTCACTCTCTTCTCGTCCTTCACAATGTAATTCCTCCCATGCTTCTTGGTGAGGTGCGGTGCCAGCACGTCAAAGCGCCGTCGAAACTCCGAGAACACCATGTGATCGGGGTAACCTGTAAAGGTCGGCATGGAATAACAATGTTAGATTCTGGAATTGTTTTGAAATTTAGGGAGGGACTATATGAAAAAAAAGAAAGGAGAGGTCTGTATTTCTGTGCCCGTCCTTATAGTATGTGAGTTAGGCAGCAATCTCACCTTGCCTGTAGATCCGGAGAGCATCCAGCAGCTTGGAGCCGCGCAGCTGAGCACGGAGCAAGGCTACATCTAGCTGCATTAAGCCGGGATCTCCAGTCTCCCCTTGAGCCTCACATTCCCCTCCTTTGAACAAGGATCCACTCAGAGCCTTGAGGGCATCTGCCTTAGGCAATATGCAGTGAACAAAGTGAATCCTGGACCTCCGCACCATGTCAAGGAGAGCATCCTGGAAAACAAAGAGCAGTGCAATGCAATACTTTCCACAGACATACCTACATGGAATCAGTAGCCTAGCTGATTTACATAAAGCAACCAAGTGATACGCATATTGGTTTGGATATGCACACCGTACAATATCACATTAAGTAAGAACTTTGTGTTTCAATGGTCACATGCAGGTTAAATCGACTGCCTTAATTCTGCAGAATCCTGTTGTCAAGCATTTAAAAACTCTGTAACTCTATGACACTGGAAGAGAGATAATAAAACATTTAATTTCATCATCTCAATTTGTAAAGCTTGACTTTAAGTGTCTGTATGTCTCTTTTTTCTTTCATTTTTTACCAATTTCTGTGGAGAAATACATAAATGTTTGTTTTTAATCTCAAAGGGGCTTAATAGTGCCTCTATGAATACTAAACAATGGGTGATTCTGGTATTAACTGATTAAACCATTTTTTACCACAAAGTGTTTCACCTTTTCCTCTCATTTGGTTGTTGCTACTATACGTACAAGGTTTGGGGAGCAAGCAGCCCAGTGTTTCTGGGAATTGTTGTATTGGATGAGTCCACACCTCACAGGCAACTTTCCTAACAATATCTCAACTATCATTTATTTGCCATAACACTGACATGTGCAGATGTTGTAGAGAAAAAAAAAAAACGTCAAAGTATTGGATTTATAAAATGCTGTCTGTGAAAATAATCCAGGGTACTGCAGAAGGTTTGGAAGCAAAATAGCTGCAGACAGAGCTGTTCTCATAGCGCACTAACACCAGGCCTAATATCATTTTCAAATCCGTCTCTGGGTGCAGCCCAGATATTGGCCTTCATCCCATCCATTTCATTTAAAGCTGCGTAGGGCAATTTGTGTTGGCGACAGTGTCCAAAGGACACTACTGTACAAATTCACAACGATGAGCCTTGATTTACTCATCACATCAACCTGTCAAGCTCCCACCACAAACAGGATTAATGAAAAAGGATGCAGACTGGGATGTTGATTCTCAGTGTCCTTGGCAGTACAAGGCACATGTTGTTTTGAAACTTGACAGTGGACAAACACGTAGAAACAAAGTCTGACTGATTAGTTCCATCCTCTCCTCTCACCACTTGAAGCTTTATCTGGATGCACAAGGACTTCTTTTTGATGGCGGCCACCCCTGTGGTGAAGGTCTTCCTCATGCTGGTGGCCCGTCGCAAGGACAGCTGGGAAACGCCTTCGAGGCCCGCGATGGACCCGGACAGCACAGTGGCTCCAGCCGCACGGCCCATGAACAACGAGCTGATGAGCTTCCTGCAAGAGATGCACTACTTCAGCCTAAAGTTTGGTTGAAAACTCCGCCACCCCCACCTCCTCACGCATGTGTGATGCTTACTTCTGGGAGTCCTGCAGCATGCTTGTAGCATTGGTAGACGCAGGATTCTGCTTGGCGTAGTTCAGCCACCCGCAGGCATTGTACTCCACCCAGTCAGTCCCGTGACTGTGGCCCAGCAGGAAATGATGATCCTTCTCACTCTTCAAGAGGAAAGTGTGACCTGTTAGAAATACAAGAGGCAGTGTGAGGTTCCCCGGCTCATTGTACGTAACGCAGAGAGACGAGCAGTCTCCTTTCGGAGTTTAGGAAAGAGGTCATACGGTCTGCATGCAGGGCTTATCAAAAATGTGTCTTGATTACTCTGGAATATGCAAGGGCTGTCACAGACCTACATAAACTTCACTGATACAGTGAAAGTAAAATACAATCTGTTCCCAACCTAGTTGTTCATGTGGTAGACTATCGAAAATATATACATGATAAACTAGAGAGGGGAGCTCAAATCTGGTTTGGAAGACTGAATCAAAACTTTTCTAGAACTCTATGGAGTTCTGTTAGGATATTTTCTATACATGATACAATAAGGTTTAGTATGACACAAAACAGTCTTCACTGGAGGACTGTAGTCTCAGAGATTGTTACAACATGCATGGTGAAATGTCTGTATCTAAAATTAAACCTGTTCCAAGAGTTGGCCAATAATGTGAAGTGAGTGAGTAAAGAAAGATTCCGCGATCACATATGATCACAAATTGCACATAATATTTCATGCCAAAACAAACGGAGATGAAAGTTCACACCAAGCATGTTTATTTGCACCTCATCATTTGGTTTGGCAACATCATTAATATTACTGCGGCGTTAATTAGATTTGGATTAAATATTCACTTTTTTTATTTTTTGTTTAAAAGATATACTGGAATTCTTCGAATAAGAATTACCAGTCAATTTCTGTACACTAAAGGCTGTTGTATTCGCTCCAAGTGTGTCTGTGTGTGTTTGTCCTCTCCTTGCCTTTGCTCTCGCCCTCAGCAGGTCCGTAGTAGCTAAAGAGACGTCCCAACAGGGTTTCCTCTGACCCCCCAGGCTGCAGCGCCTCCTCCTCCATCAGCCACAGCAGGCCCCGTGCCTCATCTGTCCGCACCGTCCGTACCTGTCGAATAAAGACGTATACGCGCAAAGATCATAGGTCATAGGTCATAGCTCCTCGGTGCAATCATAGCGGGGACACAAATGCTCTGTTTTACCTTCGGAAACAATGGAATATAAGTAGAAAAACACTCTCACCAAAATTAGCTGAAGACTGCCATGATCACTGTACCTTTCAGCTAACTTTCTATTTGACCTATTTCACTAAAAAAGATTGTTTTACAAACAGTGCCTTGCACATGAATAACAAACCGCCTTGCCACAAGGACGTTTAGCTTGCTTTAGCTATTCACTGAGAAATCTTAATTAATTAATTAATCGGAGGGTATTACCGATTTTTTTTGTTCATCCACTTTCTGGGTACTTAAAAAAAATACTGCTGCTTGTGAAAGATTCTGAGAGCTGGCCTCCTATACTCAGTGTTTCCTTGAATATTCGTTTCTACTAAAGGTCAGTAAAGTAGTGAGCTGCGCTGTATGTTATTACCAGTGTGAGCCGGTTGTGACAGGCCTGATAGCACAACTAGCATCCGAAATGAAAATTTCAAAAGAATTTGTGGTCTCCAGCAGTTGCTGTGATAATGGCATAATCAATTTAGCTTTTCCTTATAATCGAAATGGAAACAAAAAAGAGCTCATGAATACAGAGAGTGGCGCGGGGGTCGGGAGGAGGGATTAAAAAGTAATGCAATTAGTATTACAATTAGTGTGAGCACAGAGAAGGAATTAAAACCCACTCCGGCATTGATGATCATGGAATAAGTGTATGGGAAAGGTTTTTCATGCGTCCATGTACGATAAACAACAAGTACATGTGACCCTATTGGACAGTGCAGCTTCAGTTTAACATTTAAAAGCACACTGTGTTTGTTTCTATTTTTTGCTCTTAAACTTTTGCCAGAGTCCTATGAGTTTAGATGATGAAATAAGCCACTGTGGTTTTGTGGATGACAATGAGCTCCAGGGAGATTGATCTCCACACTGCCAGCTCGGTTGGCATGGCTGACGCCTGAATCCAGCCCGGGAGCTTGGGAACCAAACTCACAGAACCAAAAACTGTTTTTAGCAGCTATCAGGAAGTTACACTGGAGACATCCTTATCAGCAGTGCACACTGCGCTGACTTCAAATACAACACAGAGTATCAGTTTGGAGGAGACATATGACAACTTTGAGGCAATGAATTGAGCGTTAAGGCTGTTTGCGATAACGGACATCTGAGCTCCAACAGGAGAAAAAAAGAATATATGTGAGTTGAGAAAAAATAAAAAAAATCCAACTGTCTTTTCATTCAAAGCAGCAGATCTTTAAAGTTGACTTTAGAAATGACTTTGAAGGATCTGTGTTTCTTCCCCTTTGGTTTTCAGTTTGATATACTACAGTTCAATACTTATGATGACATTCCCATTAGACTGTGGACCCTATGAAAAGTAAAGCACTCAATGTGAACATATTGGAATTATACCAAAGTGATCTATGACTCTCTAAGCCATTTCTGTTTCCATGGTGCAGATCACAGGCTGCAGAGGCCAAACATCGATTTTCTTTCTTAATGTCAATTCTATAACCTTTCTGTTCCCGCTCCTACCCTCTCGTTTGAGCCTCTGCCAAACACCTTTCAATATTTCAGAACTCACAAGAGGAAAACGTCCAATTCTAAAAGATAGTCTTTATTGTTGAATGAAAAAGGAAGATTCAGATAACCATGTGAAAATAAATCATCAAATACTCCAGACTTGTGCATGAAAATATCCAGAAATTCGAGCCAAAAATTGCAGACAACCAACACATGAAGACATTGAACTTACCAGCGCTTGGCTTGAGGCCTGGTCTACCACTGCTACAGACAAGGAGGTGCTGGGCTCTGTGTCATCTAAAGCAAGCTCGATGTTCTCCTGAAGGAGGAAAGGCAGATTGACAGACTCTTTAATGACTTGTGAGGATGGGAAATCAAAGAAACAGGAGAAACTGAGCTTAGATACAGTTTTGGAATCAAATTTCAAAAGTGATTGACATAGATTTCATCATGGTGGTTAGCTTAATGTGTTTCTACGGACATAGACAAGCATGTTTAATCAAGCGGGGCGCAACATTCATGAAATGGTAATATAGATGATGAGGAATAATGGATGAATGGATGGGATGTTTTTCTGACCATCCCCTTTTAACGCTAGGACTTGTTCCACAAACCCAGGAAACTATGGTACCACAGTGTGACCGCCATATCCCAATTCCTGCTTTGGTTTTAGTTCCTGTCCCTAAAAGTAGTTTCCGATTTCCCAGAAACCTCGCTGATGGTCCAACACAACTCTGATCCCATGCCCCCATGAGCCCTCGGAGACCTATGCTCCATGTGACGCTGACTAACATGAATGTGAATGTCAGCTGGTAAACCCCTATAAGAGTTCAATGATTAATCAATAAGTTGATCAACAGAAAAGTAAATGTAATCATTTTGATAATTTGTTGAAGCAAAATGCCAAACATTTGCTGTTTCCAGCTTCTTAAATTTGATAATTTATAAAAACAATTATGATATATGATAGTAAACTGAACATCTTTGGGTTTTGGCGTATTGGTCTAACAAAAGACATTGGAAAACCTCACCTTGGACTGTGGGAAATTAGAATTGACATTTATTTAAATTTATTTCTGATATTTTATGTATCGAACAATTAAACCCAAAAAATTATTGTCAGATAATTTGATCATAAAAGAAAATAATCGCTAGTTGAAGCCTGGCCCCAGATCCTGGACGTTCTCCACATGAGACAATAGAGGCCAGCGCTGATCCCACGACACAGGTGCCAGTTATGGAACTAATTTAAAAATCCTAATTCCCCTTCATCATGTTGGGGCGGCTGGGCCCATGCGTCTCGTGAATGTGCAGGCATCCATAGTAATTCCCAAGATTTTCATGGATATTGAAATGTAAAAAACAATGGCATATTAGATGTAAAAAAAAAAAAAAACTAAAGCCACAACAAATCTATTATAATAACAAGAACATTTGGCATTTACAAAGGCTGCTTTTCCTATGGGTAAATGGAAACTCGAAAAGATTTCATTACTGTTGCAGATAATAACATTTCAGGGATAAAAGTGGAAATAAATACAGTAAATTACCTTCACCGGAGCAAAACGGGCATAAGGCAGCTCGCAGTGACAAAGTGCAGGCGGCTCTAGGAATGTGGGGAAACGTTGGCAGTGCTAATAGTGTGGCCGTGACAGATGCCAGTGTTCCAGTTGACAGTGTATGTGAAGTAGCCGAAATAATTTTTGTTCTCTTCCATGCAATGTCAGTATGCAGAGGATATTTTTTTCTTTCTTTTTTTATGCAACACTTAACAGCATTTAAAATATAAAAAACAATACAAAGTATGTGCCTGTTGTGTGCCTCACAGTTTAACCTGCATGTCCCTGTTATTGATACTGTGTGCTCTGTTAAATTAATTTGACCCAGTTTTCAATGACGGTTTCACAGCTTCTTATAATTTCAAGTTGCACTGACAATAGAGAACTACACTACACACAGATTTATGCAATACTTCAGTTCGCTCCAATTCCCTTTCTCCCAGGCGGAGGGCGTGGGTGGGAAAGTGGGTGGGAAATCCCAGGATCCTTGCTCGCAGTATTAAGAGTAACATGATCAAGATTTTACTGTGCTATCAGCTGAGTTTTGAATAAGAAGGATATTAGGAGCCGGGACAGCCGTAATGTATGGATATATATTGATATCAGCGATGAAAGAAAAATAAATCTTAATTTCTTAGGAATGACTGTGAGTTTTGGTCCAGCACTGCTGCACACAACTCAAAGGAGGACAGAAGAAGAATTGTAACACCACCGCTGTGCAGCTGGGCGTGTCTCCCAAAGGCAGTTGTGAGTGACTTTCCTTTGATCTCGGCAGAAGAGGTGAAGACTGGCATCGCTAATGAGAAGGTCTACCACATGAACTACGCTGGCTTGTCACAGCTTGTGGCAGGTGGGAGGGATCTGATGTGTGAACACATACACTATTGGAGTTGACTTATCTGAGAGAAAGCGGCAGACAAAAGGAGAGAGAGATAGGAGGAAGAAAGAGACGGGCAGAATGAGGCTGGGTTTTGTTGTATGTGCACACTTCACATGGCCTTACCTCTTTGTATCTCTCCAACTCCTGAACGAAGGTGCGCTGGTAGAAGAGGGAATGCAGGCGTTCTTGAGTGTAGTTGTGGCATAGGTCCTCAAAGGTTGCGCCGCACTCGTGCTTGGCCAGCCTGGGGTTCTGAAAGCCCGGTGTGTCCACAATGAGCAGAGAGCACAGGGAGTGCTGGCTGGATTTCAAGGCCCTGAAGCACACAGGGCAAACACACACACACACTGAGATGCTTGAGACCACATTGTATTGATTGCATTCGCTGCATATAACCCTTGGCTTTAACCTTAGCTCTCTCCACCACATCCTTAACTTTAACCCCCACTAAACATAACCCTAGTTCTATTCGAAAAGCTAAATCCAAGGCCTAAAGTTGAAATAGCATCTTATACTCCCAAACTAGCCATAAAAGCCATTAAAAAACAACCTTGTCTGGACTGGCAACGCTTAAACCCTCCCCCAAAAACCGCAGTTGTGAAAGATTTTGCTCAAGATGCAAAGATTTAGAAACACATCACAAGGCATCTGCAAGATTCCATTATATAACGGTGCAGACAAAAACATGCCATCTTCAATTTGACACAGCTGCGGGAAAGTACGGGATCAGAAATACTAACCGGTTTATTAAAGAGATGAGGGTCGTGAAGAGTTCCGAGTAAAGTCCCGATGCCATGGCCTCTAAACACTCCATGGCCGTGACTTTGGATCCCGCTATGAGAGGCAGCCAGACAAAGAGCAGATCAGAAAAAGCTCACAACATATCGCCATGGACAAATAACATGAGGGCCAGTTGAATTAGATGAAGAAAGACAGGGCATTTGTTTCTAAAATGATGTACAACATAGTAATGTGTGTGCATATTATGCCCAAAGGCAGGCACAAAGTATTCAAAGTGGGTCTGCAATAGTCTCTGTAAAGCAGCGTCATTTAGGACTCAGGTGTTTCCAAAATGGTCAGATCAACCGGCGCATTCTCATGTCTGTGCCTAGCGGCAATGGCCACCTGTTAAACTCCTAATCCATCCCACTATCACAGAAAATAGTGCGTTCATGGCGCCTGAGGGACATTTTCATCTGCGCACACACACCTAGGTGACTGTATGTTCATGTGCGAGGGCATGTACAGGGAAGGTGAAGCGGAGGTCAATTCTGTCCATCCCTTCTGTGACAGACTTTTAACTGTATCCTCGTGCCCTTCAAAGTGCGTTGCAGGCCTGACGGAAAGCATGTGAAAAATCAATGTGAGGCAATTATGATTTCAAGGACAATGAACGAGGAGCAGATCCAAAATTGCTTGTCCCGACACAGTGTGTGTACTTATCTTTCAATAGCCATTGTAAAGCTGTGGTATTCATTACTAAGATAAGCTTTACTTTCTCCAGAGCATGCAATTTCCCTCCAGTGATGAGCAGAGGCGTATGCGTGTGCATGTGTGTGTGGAAAGAGAGTGACAAAGAGAAAGAGTGGTGGGGAGGGGGAGTGTGAAGAATGAAGAAGAAATAGTCTGTTGGTAAATGCGGTCTGTGGAGTACCTGCATCTGCTGTGCCATTTTCGTCCGAAGCCTGGCGGATGGAGCTGGCTCTGGGCAGGGTGCCCTTGGCCTGGTGCTTGAAGATGGAGGAGGAGAGCTCCTCCAGGGTGCAGCCCAGCAGGTAGGCTGCCTTCTGGGCCCACTCATGACGTGCAAATTGTTTCCTGCCAGCTGAGACACGTGCATGAAAACCTCCATTAGCTGTTCTGCCAATGACCCCAGGTACATGGCTAGCCCGTTAGCTTTGTGACAAGCCCGTCTCCGGTCAAGCTGACAATGACGCAGCTAGTGAGAACATGCACTAAAAGCATGTTCAAATGTTAGCGGCTTAAACAGGAAAAAAAATAAGGCATATCCACTTGCTTCAACAACTACTGTTTCATGTTCAAAAAGAAGTCTATGAAGTGATAATTGCCCTTTTTATTATCTCAAGAATGAAAGCAAAACTTATAATTAGGGGACACAATTAATGTATTTACATAAAGTCCTCTGTTGGGAAACACAAGTGTTCTCTTTTTAATCTCGTGGCTGAGTGATGGAAACATGCAGATACGAGTGCAAGCTTCAGTTTTAATCCACCATGAAGTGGTATCTTCTAAGACTTGAGAGAGGAACTGGGGGATTTCACGCAGAGAGCAGTGGGCTCTATCTGTTTCATCAGCACCGCAGCAGCCCTGCGTACTTTTCATGATAAGCAGGACGGTTGTCAAGACAAGTGCAGCCATTTGAATATTTGCTTTGATAGACATTCGCCACGACAGTAATTGAAATTCCAGTAAATCATCAAAAAGAGGAAATTGGGTTTGCCAATATTTTTGGTTATTACGGAATCAAAACATAATGGAGTTTATAACTTTTAAAGATTAGAAAATAAATACATATTTATAATACTTGCCCTTAGAAGCATCCAGACTCACAGTGTGATAAGCCTTTTTTATCTACACTTATTAAATAGAAGTGTTGATACAGGGGAAGGCAAGTTCATTTCAGGTGGTCCCTTTAATTAGTTTTGGTGGATAAGAGACCAGTGCTGCCCTCTTGTGTTACACTATGAAGCTGCAATAAATATTTATGATATTTTAAAATGTTTATGGCAATCAATCACAATGAAAGAATCGGCAGCAAAAACATTTTTCTTTTTTAATGGATCAGATTATGATTGGAGTACCTTAATGAATAAATTAAATAGTCCCTTAGACAGGCAGACAGAATTTAATTGCCACCAAAAGTGTTGACTATTGGGCATAACTTGTATACCATCAAGCCTAGTTTCTTCATGAGAACCACTGCGTGTTTAACAAGAAGACAGCAGTCTGAATCCATAAATCTCCCAGTCATTTGCAGATTAGATGTTGTTAAGTGTCGGTATTATGGGCCGATAATAATTGCTGAGCATTTTAAAAGTGTTCCTGGGTGGTGTTGTGCTGCCATGAAAAAGATTGGCAGCCAGCTGGAGGGGATCACTGAAAATTATTTGGCAATTACAATGCAGGCAGAGAGTGAAGAGCGAACAAACATGTCAAAAGCAAAAAATACACAGTCACTGTTACAATATATTCCTAAATTATTCTGATATACTGCTTCCGAAACACTGAAAGTCATCAAGTTAATAGATGTGCATTACAATTACATTTGCATTGCAAAATACAGTCAAATTCCATCCTTTCAACATTCCACTGTAGCTTAAGCAAGGGCATATCATACTGAGAAAATGCTATTTATATGCTAATCTCATCATAATACAAATCTTTTTGACAGCATCAACCTTTTAAAATAGCAGGTATCTCATTGTAAACTGAAAGTCAAATGCTGTGAGAGGCAGATCTACTACTTTATAGCAAAAATAAATAAATAAAAAAAGATCCTCTCTTACATTAGGTTTCATCATACAAATAGCTTCAAAGACAGGAACAAATCCTCATGTTTAAGAGGGCCGCTGTTTCCATTAGTCCTCTGATGTTTTTTTATGACAATAAAATATTTTTGTCAAGACTTGAAGCCAAAATCAGATTGATTATTTCTGTCCTTCAATGTTTCACTGTTTCCTGCTTATTAGACTCGGACAGTGGTTTCGGCTGTGCTTTGATTATATAAAATGATCAATCAGTAAAATGAATAGGGTCAACCTGAGTTGTTGAAGATGAACCCGCTCGGAGGTGACCAGGGGCCTCTTTTATAAAACAGTGCATGGATCAACACTAAATGTTTGCGGACGTAAAAGAGGAAATGAACGTGCGCCAAAGAAATATTCTGATTAATAAAACCTTTGCGTACGCCTGCTAGTGCCTTTGCATCCATCACGCATTACAAGAGTCACCTCAATATTAGACGGAGGCGGAGAGGGGGGCAGCTACCGCGGCGTCTCCAGTTAGCTGTGATACTTGCATCGGATAGCTGTTTTTTCAGTTTGTCTGTATACATTATACTGTATCTTTTTCAATCGAACAAATCATAAATAAATACGTAAATAAAAGTTGTGCTCACTGCAGCGAGATTACACACAAAAAACTATATAAAAACTAAAATCATACATGGTGATGCATTCACAGTATTATAAGATATTATTGAAAACGATCTATTCTGGAATTCTTTAACGCTATTAAAGAATGCATTTGCTAAATGTCTTGGATTACTACAACCGATGATGAGAATGTCAACAGGCCCTGTTTTGTGCGTATGCAACAGTTATAAATGAGACCCCTGGAAAAATATCCTGGACACTCACTTTTTTGTTTTTGAGCCGTAGATCAGCGCAGTAGAGCACCTGTGCACTGCGAAACATCTTTTTAAATTGCAGATGCACAATTCAGCTATCTGGATTACAGCTGTCTTGCATCACACTGGAGTTACCTCCAGTGAGATAAAGCAGGCTTGACATCTTTGCGATTACACAAAGTGTTGTGAAAACAATTCTCTCACACAAGGGTCCTTTTGTGATATTTTGGCTTTTACATCGTGTACTGTAGTGTGTGCAAATCAACAATGATCTCTATTTACTGGTTTGCGTTATATCATTAATAACATTATCCTTATGAATAAGTGATGCAGCTATAGAATGAAAAAGTATTCGGTGAGCAATCTTACCCTTAGTAGCCCCTGCAGACCCAAGATGGTAGATGGCCCCGAGGACGAGCCAGAAGGCCCTCTGCTCATCACCGCTGATCCCCAGAACCTTCATGGCTGCTTGCAGCTTGGAAAACAGCTGGGAGGCCCGCTGCTTATCCTCAGTCTGGCAGATAGCACATGACGTCAAATAAAATTCCTTTTAGAATGATTAACGATTTAAAAAAAAAATCCTCTATAAGATGTCTTAAAGTAATGCTAAGAGATTGACCAACTTGTCATATTATAAGTTAAAATGGGATTAACAAAACTGATTTAATCTGCAAAGGTTCAGCACAGTTGTTGATAGATATCAGTGATTATTCTGCCAGCTGTTGAGACTGTGTCATCTTTCAAAACATGCTTTCTGACCTGTTCTCATTTCTATTATGAATTTGCAATTTAAGTATTAGTTGTCTATTCTGGGCCAGCACATACTGTGCAAACGGGCCAAACTCCCATTAACAAGTAGTATTTACCTTCGTCTGAGGCATGATTCCAAATGCATTGTTTTCAGCAAAGTGGTTAAGGTGCAGCTCCGTTCTGATAAAGAAATGAGAACAACACGGAAGGTGTCAACATCTCCCATGTCTACTAATGTCTTCATAACAGAGAAGCAGCAACACATCCTTGCAACATATCAACATATTAATCCAGAACAGAATTGTGGTGCGGTGTGCATTGATTTTGCATAATAGTATTAATCCTGACCTAAGAGCGCTGTCGAGTCCAGCCATCAGGTAGTAAAAGACATTAAAAGTGGACTCTCCCCCTGGTCTTCTTGTCACCCTCATCTTCTCCAGAAGCATGGTCTGTAAGGCCGCAGCAGAACAGGATGTTAGCATGATCGAAAATAACATTTACTACGGGCAGTGCAAGTGTAATAACAAAGCCTGCTGGAGGGGAAAATTTGAATTAGTTTATGACACGTTGTCTGAGATCATAGCATATTTGCATGAGTAGGAAATACAATGGTTGAGCACCAGTGATTTGAATGAATGAATGAATTAGGGCTGTCCTCGACCAAAGAAATTATTGAACACTCAAACAATTTAGTCTACGAATCAATCGATTAGTTGATTTAATCGACAGTAAATCTGCGTTTCTCTACAAAGAATCACACAAAAACACCACTTTGAATTGTGTTTACTAGACGGACGGAAAGACAGACAGACAGACAGACAGACAGACAGACAGACAGACAGATAGATACATGTGTTCATTGATACCTGTATAGAGGCTGAGGTCACCAGGCCTGCCTGGTCAAAGTCCAAGGAAACAATATGGGAGAAGCGACTGGCATTCCCATTCATACAGGTAGAGGCATTTCCAAAAGCTTCCAAAACTGTGTAGACCGCCTGCCATTTCTCTGCTACAGACAACAAAGAGTCCAATAAGAGGGGGGTCCTTGTAATACAGCAGTACAACATGCACTACACTTAGTACTTTTTACTTAGAGTTCCTTTCCAACCTACTGGAGAATGTTTTGTTGGTGCTGCCAGCAATGGCGACCAGGTATTGGATGATGTGTTGACAGTTGGTGGTCTTGCCACTTCCACTCTTGCCCAGCAGGACGATGGACTGATCCTGTCGAGTGGTCAGCAGGTTCCTATAGGCAGCCTGGGCCATGCTGTAAATGTGAGGGGCAGTGTCCTCCCTTCTGCAGCCCTTGAACATTTGCATCACCTGGAAAGAAGATAAATAGATCCCAGAGAAGAGGATGTACATATCAAGTTTATTTCATTCTGATCGCCCGCTCATATTTTGCTACTCCGTACGAGACGTGTCATCATATTCACAGGCTGCAGCTTACCTTCTCAGAGTACATCGAAGGGGCGCTAATGGGGTTGACGACCACCATGTTGGGCCCAGCATGGGTGTGCACCAGGTTACCACCGTACCGCTGCCTCAGTGAGTGCATCACACTCGACTCGTTCAAATACTGCAGAGAGGCCAGGTCCTCCAACCGGTCAAACATCGGAGGGTTTGCCTGGAGTTCAAAGTCAAAGCGGTCACGTACTCTCACCCGGTGTCATCCGTAATTGATGCGCTTCAGAGTTGATTTGATAATTAAATACCTTCTCCACATCGTCTTCATCCACATCCAATAAAGATCCGTCACTCTCCAGGCGGATTTTCACCTTCCCCTCTGGCAGGCTGCCCGCCTCCGTCTTCAGGAGAGTTGCTGCAGCACCACAAAGTCTGGAGTTAATTCATCATGACATATGATCTCGAGCCGAGTGCAGCGGCTTCACCTCATTTTACATGTCTGATAATGCGTGGCAGTTGTATCGCTTTCAATAATGTATGAGCTTCATTAAAAGTGAACAAGCAACATGCTTAGTCTTATTACATACAGCCGGCGGTCTAGTCTAGTTTGGATACTGGTACATAAATGCTGAAGATTACTTACCCATGGAAAATCCATCCTTGTGGACCAGCCATACTTTCTCTGTGTTATACCAGGCTCTCTCTGCCGTTATCTGCTCCTCAGTCTTTCCCTGTTAGAGACAGGTTAACACTCAGGATGAGAAACACATGTACAATCAATAATTAAACATCACCGAATGAAGGACTAAAATAAAAAAATTATGCATAAAGGACCACCACGAGGATCCTACAAATGACACTTTCACGAGCACGGACTAACATGCAGTTCACATTCACATGAGACACATCAGAGGAACTGCATTCATAACCCCCCCTCCGTTTAAAGCACCCTTCAGAGCTCCCAGAGTATGTGTTGAACTCATGGAGAGTGCATTTTATGTGTTCTCTGAAAAGACATCACAGACAGAGTGTGGGGCAGGGATGTTTCATCACAACTAAGTACATCACAAAGACAAAAATACACGAGTTTAGGGGGATTGCACAACAGAAGAAGAAGAAAAACAAAAAAAACATCTAAATAATTTCAAACACAACAAACAGAAACAGCCCAAAAGTGTTTTGGAGTGAGTCATGCATGGAAACAGACGTAAACAGAAAGCTAACATAACAAGCATCGGATAGCTGCACCGAGAAAGCATATCGTTTGTATTTTCTCCCTTCGGTTAGGACGTAGGGACAGCAGGGAGTGAAGTGCAACAGCTAGGGCTATGGGGAAGATGAAACCAGGGCCTTCCTGGAGGTGAGATTGCCTCACTTACTACAGAGCTGTCGTCCCACCCACACCCTCAATCATCACACAAGAAAACCACAAAACACACACTTCACTCTGACACACGGAAGAACTACAATCAGTTGTAGCCATGGTCAGACCTTAGCTGCAGCCGAGTGTGCTGCCTGAAGGATGGCCACGGGGTCCTCAACAAGCTTGGGCTGGAGAAAGGAAGGAGAACTGAGAAGTCAGTATTTTCAGTGGGTTTTCGAAACGATGCAGAACAAGACACGGTGGAGCAGAGGAAAAAGACGTGCTGTAGGTCAAAAACATTTTATGTGTAGAAAACATAATACAAAAACACTCCGGCAAGGCCATCGGCAGTTCAACGGCGCGATAGTAAGTCAAGCAACGGCAGCAGAATAAGTGAGTCATTAAAGTAATTCACCATATGAAATTACAACATGAATGCATTAATGAGCAGGGATTACAAGGTGCATTGAAGTACAGCGAGTGGGCTCTGTGGGGCACAAAATAAATGATCTGTCATATTAACAGTCACAGTTAACAAGATCAGTTGTGCACAGTAAGGTCTAAATGCAGGGCACCATGCAGCCAGAAATATTAGTAGTCAAGGCTAAATAACTTAGCTATAGAGATGGTTTGGGCATGCATTAACACAAGGATATAATGTAATGGGATATATACTGTATCACTGCAAGCAATTTCAGGGAGTTTAATAAGAACTTTTTCAGTAATAGGTATTTCAGAACCTGTTTACAGTCGCATGTGACCACAGTCTTAACATCAGTAACTATATGTGGGTGTCAACGGCAAAAACAGCAAGACCAATACACAGATGCATGTTGTGGGAATTGGAAACTGAACGCATTCAAACTAAGCTATTTATAATCTTGTTTCTGCATCTAAAAATGTAAGGATCCCCGAACCAAATTTTAGCAACCACTAGTTTGTGTCACACTACTACATCCCGGGGCCCTCGCATGAATCCCGAATGAACCGAAGAGAGCAGCTAGGGGACGAAGACGAGCAGGCGCAGACAAAGTAGGGCAGAGAGGGGTCAGTAGAGGAGAACAAGCTCAGACTCCAGCACTCCACGGGCGAGGCAGTGCGGCAAGCCCACCGTCAAGCCGGCCGTACCTGAGAGGATTTGCTGCCTCTGGCACGCTAGCCATGCAAACAGCATACAGGACAGCAGCGAGTCGGGATCCAATGACCCGCAGAGAGGCCAAAGTAGAGACATGAGACACAATTTGAGACAACAGAGGGGGGGGGGGGTAAAAAGAAGTGCATTTCAGTGCTCTGGACTTTGAGAGAATAAATAACCAGACAGTCGTATTATCAAGCAGTGACAAAGTAATAACAATGGGCATTGTACGAAGTCATGCAGTTCACAGGTGCTCCTCTGGACCTGATAACAAAGCAGTTAATACTACAGGATGAATGAGAGGAGGGCCCTGGGCAAGAGAAACACAGAGCTACAGCTGTTAAATCCAGGTGTGCAGGTGAGCTCAAAGAGATCAAGAACTCAAATTGTTGTTTCTGAAACAAAAGTGTCACCTATCAATCCCACGGCATCCCATTTACGATGGCATTTATGGATAAAAAATGTTATATCATAATTAGTTTTTATCAAAGTGTCCACAGAATATTGTTCATTCTAGTTCGGGCTAAAGTATTTAAATCACGCAGGGGTATCCAACAAGAGGCCTTATAATCTGGTTATTTAATATATATCATTTATTGTATTACAAGAACACATGCTATATTGTGATATATATAGTTATACATGAAATTACCTATATTGGGATGGAAGATTTGTCCATATCGCCCAGTCCTATCTCCAGTATATTAACACAAGTTTAGCTCATACTGCCAAGAAAGCCTTTATTTTCCTTAAAGCCATCTCCGTAACTTGCAACAGAGAACATATCCCACCCATTGCTCTCAAAGTATCAGATTTCACACCAAGTGTTCAACAACGCAGAGGACCCCTGTAATAAGAACCCTACTGGCAGACAGCTTGGGACAGCCGTGGACCCGGGCCATTTTAGACACATTTTCCTCTAGCTGGGGAAGCAAGCAAGTTGACTCAGGCTGGTAACGGGGTAAGCCTCGGCAAAGCATGGCAGGCACAAACCAAACAAAGTGAGAAAGAGAGAAGTTACATCGTTGACATTGACGGCGAAGATCCTCCTCACGCGCTTGTAGTCCTCCTCAGAGGGAACCAGCTCCGGGACCTACAGTTGGATAGCAAGACCAGCAATTGCAGTTGGGAAAGCCAGGAAGTAAAATCAATGATGCAGAGGAAATTGCTGTTATGATCCACTTTACACAACAAAAAAAAAACCTGAGTGGGCACATTGAAGCATGCCATGTAAAAAAAAAAAAAATGATGTGAGAAACACACACTGTGGCGTGTACCTTTGCAGCAAGATGAACGCACACCTGTTCATTGGGTGCAGGCTGAGCCTGGGGCAGCGCAACGGGGGACGGCTTACCATCGGGGGCCGCAGGGGGACAAGATGTCTCCTTTCCCTTCACACAATCATACGCAAACATCCACAAAACACACAGTTGGACGGACAAAGGTGCACGCACACAGATGGAAATGACATGGGTAGGTGACGATGAGGATGACATTGATGTCTGAGCATGGTGTACTTTCTTTAAACTCATTATTCCATTCAACACGTCAAGAACTACAACCAACTTCAAAGGGATGTTTGTTCCCGCTAATTTAATTTTCCAGTTAATTCAATCAGGAAATGAGCAAAGGGAAAACGAGTATCGAAGAGAATCGGATCATTAAGCGCCGCATCAGAAAGATAATGGTTCAAGGCTTTTGTTTGTTAATGGTTACTTGAGTAACAAGCTGTTGTTCCTTAAAGTAATTAAAATGGTTTAGCATTGTCTCAGCTGAATAATCATACAATCGTGACAACATGCAAAGAATGTGGGAGTAGCAAGCACCTGAAATTAAATCATCAAGTTTCATCATTTGCTCTCTAATTGTATGCAGCTGTGGATCAGTAATTCAAATAATAAGTTTTTTTTCCCATATCTGCTGCCGTTTAAATAAGTTATATTGAAGTTGAGGTTGTGCAGCTAAAAAGCTATTTTAATCATGACAAAACCATTACTTCTGATTAATGTTTATCTTGAGATGACAATCAGGCTAAGTAGGGCCATTACAATGCTCGTTTTAATTTGACTTTTTCTCTAATCTTATGTGCTAAAAGTGAGAATTCAACTAGCTTCCACACAAAGCCTAGAGGTGAAAACACACACGTCATCCTGATTCTTTTTTTATTTTTTTTATTGTATCTAATGGTAATGGCTGATGTCACCAGCATGCTGTGTTGATACGTGGCTCTGGCGAGAGCAGAAAACTAAAAATCCCTAGACAGCACAAACCTTTGAGGATGCTCAGTCACACACAAAAGCACATTCCTGAGTTCACATCTTGATCCTTCCCTTAATATTAGAAACCTAAATCTCTCTCCAGAGAAGACGTAAACACGATACCCATCGGCAAAAACACCAGGTGCATATCTCCAAAATCAAATCCCCAGCTCCACGGCCAAATAACCAACTGTTCGCCAGATTTTATGGGCATCTGTTGATCAAATTTTCAGATGGCCCGCTGGCAGACAAAATGCCAAAGACGCTAAATAACAGAAAGAAATATATAACCTTGTCGGAGGTACAAACTGAAAAAAGAGACCACGACTTTAAATACTGAAAGGACAGCCACACAATAAAAGTCCAGACGTAAAAGTGTAGCTGAAGGTGAATTTAATAATCCAGCTACCAGCTCCAAGCAGCACGTGGTGACTCGTGATTAACTGGGATCTTGGTTTACTGGTCAGCTCTTGTGAGCTGTTTAATTGGCAGCAGCCAGCGATCAGCTTACTCTGTGAGAATGAGCATTTGTATTCTCATTGGGATTCCTGTTTCTTTAAAAAAGCCTCCCAAAAGAACCGCCGAAGCCCCCTTGCCTCAGTGGTCAGCGCAACGCCCGTGCTCTGGCTGCAGAAAGTGACAGTAATGAGTCACGGCTCGGCGCTCGCAGATAACTCCGACTGACCAGACCAGCCGAGTGCGGGCCATGAGTACACCCTCATACCCACTGATGAAGTCTATTCATGAGCTGGCACATGCACCCTTCTTGCCTTCACTTATTCAGGGAGGCTTCATTATGTCGAGGCTCCTTTTTTGTCCCCCAAAAAAATATCTACTTGTACTTTTGTGAAAATGTAAAAAGAGCAATTGTGTAAATCATGAAGATGACGTGGAGTAATAAAACGCCAGTCGTATGAAATGGTAACCGAAACCTGAAGCTGTCTTTCAGGGAGAACACTGTGAGGAGGTTGCATGAACGGAAATGTCTGTGTTATTATCAAACAGCATGCTCCACCCAGAGGTTAAGTAGCAAACGTGCACTTATTTCACTCAATACCTCCGGTTTCTTTACAGCAACCAGACGGGGCTTTGGGATGAAGCCTGCAGGAGGAGCCAGGGAGTCCGTTTTTTGGACAGGGATGAATCCTGGAGGTCTTGCGAGGGGATTCTGTTTTGGGGGCCCCAGACTGGATTTTCTGGCAGGGATAAAACCAGGTGGAGGTATCAACAGGTTCTGTTTGGGGAGCGGGATGAAACCGGCAGGCGGGGCCAAGGGGTTGGGTTTGGGAGAGGGGATGAATCCAACTGGACGGATGAGGGGGTTAAACTTTGGTGGTGCGGGGTTCGGTGCTGTAGTAGTGGGAACAGATGTGACCTCCTCCGTTTTTTCCACGGTAGCTTTTTCCTCCTCTTCCTCCGCCTCTTCTTTCTCCTCGTCTTTCATGTCCTCTTTGCGGTCCTGGGTGCGGGTGCGAGGCCGGTGTTCCTTGGTTCTCCCTCTGCCCATTAAGCTGGCCAGGCCCATGGAGATATCATCCTTGTCCTGCCGAGCAACTCTGGTGCTCATGAAGGTCTGGGAGTCTGCAGCGGAGGCGGCCCCGGCAGACTCGGAAACGGCGGGCTGGTTCTGCTCCGCCGTCCCAGCAGGAACCACGCGCCTGACAACTCTCCTCACGACCCTCACCACTTTTTTACCACTGGAGCTCTGCTCCTCCCCCGGGCTGTCTGAGCCGCCCATGGCAACGTTACTATTTGACTCTTCAGCTGACAACGCCGTCGACCGTGGACCACTTCCTGTGTCTAGCCCAGGTTTAGTGGCTTCCTGAGGCTGACTACTATCGCCATCGGACTGGATGTAAACAGAGCAAGGCAGACAATAGTGCAGATTATACATCCGGCAGGCGCAGATAAACTGTTGAAGATTTCATGTTCTGGGCTCAGAAACTCTGTCGAAAGGCTTATTCAACAATTCCACCTTTCAATTCAATAGTAACTTTGGAGCTTATTGGCAAACTGTTGCAAATGTGCTCAAAACATTTTTGTCATACTTCAAGTATGCACACAATGTTTCAGACACGTGATGCTCAATGTTGACAATGAAGAGACTAAATTGTAGAAAATGTCCTTTGTCAAACTCACACTTTAGTCATATTCTATAACCACTAGTTGCCAAGAGAGTAATGAACATTGCCTCAAGTCCTATCAGTATACAGGTAGTTATTGATGAAGAAACTGTATTTGTCATCACCATTACATCCATTTTTTTTAAATTCAACGTATTACTAGTTAACTTCCCAAGACCATGGTTAAGTAATCTGATATTAGCTAGCAGAAGGTTGTGATCATGATTAGTGACCAAAATTATTTTTCTGATATCTTGTATCACCGCACACAAAACTGTTCATTCATCATGTGAATTAGTGGCCAAAAGCATGCTGGGGGGGGGCACTTACATCTGGCTTGTTCTCAACTTTAACCTACACAAGAGGAAGCAACAAAAACAAGATGAAACCACACATTCAGATCCAAAGCTTTTCTCCATTAACAGAAAGGTTCATCCATTCAACAAGCAACAGCATGCACTTATGAACTGAAAGGCAAAAAAAACAAAACATGAACACACACAGAAAAACCAGAGACTTCCCTTTTGATCCCAGAATGAAAAGCGGGATTTGTACGCCATGGAGACGGGCCAGAAGTCATGGAACAAGCTGGGCGACGTGTAGAATAAATGTACAAAATGATGAGATGATGAGAGAGAAAAAAATAAAAGAGAGACAGCTGAGGAGAGGAGGATGTACCGCGCGTAGCGATGAGGAATGGCAACTTAGGGGCGAGAGGTGGGAAACTGTGACCTTTTTTTCTGCACACAACAAGGCGGTGAGGCCATGCAGCCCTGAGGACAGAACACATGAAATGGAGAGTTTAACTATAGCTCTCTTCACACTTTAAGAGACAAGCGGGAGATGTGACGATCTAACAAGATTTATGTAAACAGGACTGAAAGTCTGCACTCAGAATCACCCGCACGAGTGGTATTTAATATATGTGGGCCTCGCTCGCAATCAATTACTGTTACTCTGCATGAAGAACGGCCCTTCACCTCAGTCAGCATGCTAACTTAATATGTTGGTCATTTGTCTTCAAATCAATCAACTTTGACTTGGCAAAATACATTAAAGCCAGCAAAATGATTGACAAAGGAATCAAACACCTCCGATTTTCACACTTACATCTATAATTAATAACCAGGCAAACATATCACACATTTTAATAAACAGTTTAGACAACAACAAAAAAGGGCCTTTTACTCACTGAGGAGACAGAGCACAGCAAAAATGTTTCACCATGTCTGGCCCTGCTTTCATCAGGAGTTCACTCCTATAAATAGTTTCAGCAGCAAAAGGAGGCCATTTCTGAGAGGCCATCAGAGCCCAAATGGAACTGCTAAGCAGAGCATGTAGACCCTGAGCGGATCACACCGCTCACCACACACACAGTCCGCCAGAGGCCCGCGCCCATTACCTTCTCTTTAGGCCCGGTTAACCTTCCAATCTTCGCTCCGTCACCGGAGCGGAGCAGTCGGGGCCAAGGCAGGTAGGGACCTGGGTCTGCAAAAGAGCTCACGCTCACTAGTCCTGAGGGAATGGGAGGGCAACGTCGACGGCGGGGTCGCAGTCAGCACAGCACAGCGCAGTAACACTGTGGTCTGGGGAGTGGAGGGGGCGTAACACGAGAGGAGATAGAAGAGGGACAGCTGCTGAAATACACAGGGGGTATAAATAGCACTTGTGGAGGCACATCAATTAACACTTTTCACTGGCACTCCCATTTCCTGGTGACAAGGGGTCTCCCTAATCAGGTGATACACAAACTTCTATTTGCCCTTTCCATTTGAGGGGAACACAAAAGCTGCAATAACTCAATTAAGATATCTACGGCTCAGTAATAAATTCAACAATGTCCTTCTCCAAACAGACTGCAAATTGAATGACATCTTATTTAAGCTTCCAATTACCCCTCCACAATAAGCATTCACACCATTATCTGCACATCCAACATCAAAAAAAGAATCCTCTCCATTCGCTGTAAGGTGAGATTCGCATTGATTCACAGATAAACACGCAAAAAAACAAAGGCCTGTCATCTGAGGACACAGCATGTCTGTAATATTTGTGGAAGGCATGTTCATCAACATGCTTTTTATACCACAAGAGGGAGCTATAAACTAATGTAATAATTCCTCTGTTTCATAGCGGGGTCTGCATGGGCACACTACTGACCTAAATTTGAGACGTTGTATGGTTTAGTGACAAACGCTGACAAGGATGCTGTACAAAACAGTGGTTGCAGGACACGAGCCCAGATATATGACAAACAGTGTGAAGGAGTAAATCGAGATTCAAATCTTTCAAGACATGGCTTAATGTGAAAGCTCTGTCAATACTGCATTGCTGTAAAAAAAAAAAAACTGTTGGGTAACAATACGTGCAACGGTGAGCCTCCTGGAGGTAGGTTTTCAGCTCGTTGGTGCCATGGAAATAAAGCAACAGGCTAGCTGGGCGGGAATAAGCTAATCCCTTCTTGGCATGCTCTTTTCCTCTTCATAAAGTCATAAACTGTTTAATTGATCAAATAACCAGCGCTTATGTACAAAGTACAAAGTAGCAAGTGGGTGTTGTTGAAGTAATCCATTCAGAATCAAGAGAAAACGTTTCATTTGAATTATAATGTGGAAAAATGGAGCCTTCCTGCAAAAAAAAAAGAATATATATTTTTATTAATCTGCTATAAAGCGTTTCTTCTTCATGGTAAAACCAGGAGCTCCTATTAACACTCAGCATGAGCCAGCCAAACACACAGCCTAACCCTCCTATCTAGCACAGTTTGCTAATCCCCAGAGTCAGTTACTGGGACACAGCATCGTGTTGGCTGTTTGTCTACACATGGTTAGGGCAGACCAAAGATTAAGGACCCTATACACCACAAACACTGCTGATTCTGACCCAGATAAACCCCTTAAATAATATGAAATCTGTTGGAATTATGTTGGAAATAATAATATCTCCATCTCCAGATATAATAATATCTGCTATTGCTTTATTTACCAAACCCTTATTAATTTGAGATAGAAAGAAGAAATTAGAAAAGGAAGAGCTGACAAAACAAGACACACAAGCTACGGCAGAATGACAAAATCCCTGAAATAAAAGTATTATATTTATTGATCATTTCAGATTAAAATCTCCAGACAAGCATTATCCCCAAAAGCAGGCAGAAATCCCAGGGACGTTTGACCAGCGTCCATGTTTTGGGAGCCAAGAGCAGAAATAAATCATGGAACATCACAATCTGCAGTCCTCTGACAATTCCAGGATGTGACCCAGATTTTACTCAGTAATAGAGAAAAAGGCCTGAGAATCAGAACTTCTCTCTGAAAGTAGGCCACCGGGCCATTATTTAGGGAGCAGCAAGTTTATACCCAGGTGTGAGCTCACCTGTGTCTGCTGTGTGTAGTGGGCAGCAGAAAGTAAACAAGGCCTCATGTAACAGTGATAAACAATTTGGAATGACAGTGGATTTCTGGATGAGAAATCCAGCAACTAATTGATGGACCCAGTTGTAACAGCACACATTCATAATCTCAATAAAAAAGGAATTCTTTCCAGTTTTAGTGACACTAATAAAAGTGCCATAAAACAAGTAATGAGGCTCAATTAAAATAGCTCGTGCTTATGGCTGACAGGAAGAGGGTGTGTATGACGAGTGTTTATGTCTCACTGACTGACAGACATGTTTTTTAGTCACACACAAAAATGTCAAGTATGTCTGTCTTATTACGTCACACAGAAATAGCCACAGTGAATCATTTCATCAGACAAAATTACATGAGAGGTGAAGGTCTGAAACCAGCATAAAATTATGAAATACTAAATACATGTAAAGAATGGAGGGTATCTTAAGTGCAGCCTCTCTATCATGAACCAAACCGCTTTATTCTTGGAAGCCCCACCTCTTTCTAATCCACGCCTGTGCTAATACTCTCTGCTGCTGTAGCATTGCCCCACTGGAGAGGGGGATGATGTGATTTAAATGGGCAGCTCGGGGAGGAGATTACACCGTTTGCTAATTTCCTAATGATAAAACTGTGTCTGGGCTGCAGAAAGACAGGAAATGTAGGGTATGGCAGACAAGTGGTGCAGGGGATATAAGTTGGCCACACGGGAACATCAGGTCCTCAATATCATTGAGTGTAAAAAAGGTCAAATTAGCTGCTGAAAGGTATGATCTGGGATATTATTGAGATATTACATAGATCAGCTTTGTCCAGATTGTTTTTGCCCTATTTAAACTGTTTATATAATTTTATTCTATTTTATTTTATTTTATTCTAGTTTCACTTATTTTGGTTTAGTTTAGATTATTTCAATTTTTTTATTAAATAAAAACAAATATACATTATTAAATAAAAACTTTTTTACAGGAGCTGCCAGCTTTAAAATGATGAAGCAATTGTATATATAATTATGAAATATGGAAGTAAAAGGTATTAGACCCAGGTGTACAACAAATCCGCCAAATAGACCCAGGTGTACAACAATAACAAAGTGGCATGTGCTGTTCATGGAGACACTAACCAGTCAAAGGAGAGCCCTTTTTGCCCCCCTGCAAAAAAAAAAAAGGCATCTGAACTTTGTTTCTTAATGCCTCTGACCAATTGATTGACCTCAACCAGCTGGAAAATTGTCTAACAGTGCCCCTCCCTTCAGAATGTGTGTGAGACAACAAATAGCAGACACAGGTATCACAGCCCCACTTACACACTGTACACCTCCTCACATGCTGTACAGCAGGGTTCCCCATCTACAAACTGAAGAGGCATGAGCACTCATTTCTCACCTTGTTTAGACACACTGGATCAGTTGATCCTGCTTTAGTTCCCAACCAGAATGGTTTAGGTTGTTTTTTTTTTTTATTCGAGTATGCTCATTAAATAAACTCACGTCTTAGTGTTATGGGGTTTAAATCCTGTTTTAACTTTCAAACAATAGCTCAAACCTATTTTACATTTAATTTCTTTATTTTTGTCGACTGTGCATGTGACTTCACATAACAGTGATCTGAGTCCAATGGTGTGTGTCTGAAACTCGGTGCCAATGATAGGGGAGCTTACAGTGAATCGGGGAAGACACTGAAAAGCTTTGGAAATAAAACAGAAGAATTGCTGTTCTGGCCTCATGTAGTGTGGACAATGGCTGCCACCCAATGGACAAAAGGTTCATGTGCTCAGCTGTGCATACTCAGCCTCGCCATGAAATAATCTCACTTAGGCCCAGAATAATGTGCCGGCACGTCTAAAGTTTCTTTCTCCTGAGAAGGGGTCTACTGCTGACCCTTTGAATGGCAAAAAAGCAAATGTTTGAGATTATATTAATTTAGTGCCATAAACAATAATATGGATGAGGAGATTCCTTTTTTGTGTGTGTGTAAGGTGTATTATGCAGCCTAAAGCAAACCGTCTGATGTTACTGACTGATCAGAGACCATGTAATGATAAAACAGAAATAGAGAGATACAGAGGGAGACTCCAGGAAGTCACTGCACCCAGCCAAGAAGTAGTCCAACACATAAACAAACTCCTGTAAAACCACAACTAGTTATAGATACAACAACACAGCTTGAGATATAACATGTTAATTTGTGAGTTTCAAAAATTCCTGGCGTAGGCGGTTCTTTTTTTTTTACTTTTGAACAAAACTAGGCTAGCTGTTTCCATCTGCCTCCAGTGTTTATGCTAAGCTAAGCTAACAGTCTCCTGACTGTGGCTTCATTGCTAGCGGGCAGATATGAGAGCGGTATGACTTTTCTTTGCTGCCGTACAGTACACACCACGCCAACTGTGATGCACCACTTCTGTTTAATTTAACACACCGGCCTTGTTCAGTGCACCTTTGACAACCGAACAACAAACCCTGTATGGCCCCACAACATGAGTTATAATCACTGAACTTTCCCACCAAGCTGAGCAAATCTGAGCCAGGTCTCAACCCTGATGTGCTCTGAAAAGAATGGAGATAAGCTCCTTCATCACACAAAAGCGCTGTGAACCATTCTCGTACAGTGTGATTCTGAATCCGTCTGTATCTGAAAACTGGCATTTTTGCGTGTATCAGGATGAATATGACATACTATAATTTACCTGAGGTAAGGCTGTTCAATAGGCAAAAATACATATTCTTAAAGTAATAATCTCAAAGATTTTCATTTAAAGAAGCGTTGGTTAAGTCACTGTAAATCAGCGAATTAGGTAACACAATGGTGATTGAGCCTATATCCCCCACCTTGCATTTGCAGTATTACAAACTGGGTGTCTGTGGCAACATTTCCCGGGAGAAATCACAAGTGGCGTCACTGTTTGGACCCCTGGGAAGTGAGATCCAAAAACACACCTGCATTTACTGCTTTCCGCCACAGGCGCCGCCAAAGAGAACGAAGCGGAGATCTTGGAGTTTGGAAGTGTAATTTCCAAGATTCAACAATATCTAACAGTATTCAGCTTTTTTTTTGTCAGTTTTTAAACTGAAATGACACGTGTGATGTTTTATTTGCCTCCATCCTCATTATGTAACTAATATGCTGGGGCTTTTAATCAAGACTATTGTACTTTGTTCAACTTTTATTACAAACTATTTTTTTATTACAAAATAAAATATATAAAATTGTAAAAGCACTGCGAGAACATCACTGGTGCACCTCAAATAATAAACCAGCACACCCCTAACCTGGGCCAACTCAACCACTGTCTTAAGACACTTAAAAATGCTCAAATTTGGGTGTTTGTTGTGCCAGCTAATGAAGAGTTTAACTTGATGCTCCTCTACTTGTTGCCCATGATTATCCGAGCGAAAAGAACTGAATGGGCCGCAGGCCAAGTCTTACAAGACCATATGGCCGTGGTTTGCAGCGGCGTTTGGGCCGTTGTTTCCTTCAGCGTCCTATTGTTTGGTGTCAAAGGACTGGGGGAGGGTGGGGAGGCGGGGGATTATACACAGAACACATTCTCTTTCTCAAAACACACACACACTCCCCCAAACATATAAGCACAAAAGCACATTACCAGTGTCATTACAGTTCCACCCATGATGGAGAGATCTTCAAGAGCGTCTTCAGGGCGCAAAACCACATACTTAGAAGAAGGAGATACCGAAATGAAAAGAAAATAAAAGGCTGGTATATATGATCATTGTAGGTGGTAATTTTAGTAAATTTTACTCCAAGTACATATTTAGAAAATAATTGGAATTACACCGCTCCAGGAGCACCAGCACAATGCAAGTATGGAGGATCATTCTTCAGAAGTCTGTTATTGTCACGACATCCAAAGTGAAATCCCGGCCAACAAGAGAGCAGTATTTTTCAGATATAATCATGGGTTTGAAATTCTGCGATGGCATTGAAGACACAGAATCAGTAAGTGTGGAATTTGTGTTTGCAAGTTAGAATATATTCACTCGGGTGGACTGAACATGACTCAACAACACTACTTACATCAGAGAAGTCTTTGTGGGGGCCCTCAGTGGTCCTCAGCCAGCTGCGGTTCAACTCACTCAGCTCCAAAATCGGCTGCACCTTCAGCCGGACCGTCTCTCCAGACTGGCGGATCATCTCCACGATCTCATCCCTGCTCTTGTTCTCCACGTTGATCCCATTGATTTCCACGAGCCTGTCCCCCGGCACCAGGCCCAGAGCCCGGTCCTTGGTCCCAGCACCCGGTTCGGCAAAGTGCACCACGCGCCGGTACACTCTTCCATCGGGCAGCCTGTCTAGCATGGTGGTCCTGCGCAAAGAGAAGCCAAAATCCCCGGTGTTGCGCCGTTGCAGCTCCAGCTCTCTTGGATCCGGTATTGGTGGAGCAACAAGCACGGGCAACTGTAGGTCTGCGCCCGGGAAGGTCTTTTCCACCAGCTCAGGAATGTCAACCGTGTATGTGCCTTTTGGGCTGGAGCGGGACTTCAAATATGTCGTCCAGTTCTCCCCAGCAAGATCTGAAGCTTCCGAAGCGTCGTCCTTGTTGTCCTTCTGGGAAAAGGACACGTGCCTCTGGCCTACCACAGAATTCACCCGGGCCAATTCCCCAAACTTAGATGCTCTCTCCTTCACAGAGCTGCGATGATGGGCCAGTTCTTTTCCCCTCACGTCTTCGCCAGAGATACTTGCACTTATTCGCCCAACATCCTGCACATGGGTGTGAAGGCGCTCGACCTCCAGGTCCGTCAGGCTGAGCTCCATGTTGGTCGCTACCTTAATAGGGATAGGACTAGAGATCTCCAACTTGCTCCTCGAGTCCCTCTTCGAGCTCCCTCGATTGAGGTTGAAGAATCCTCTACGTATGCTCATCTCTTCCAGGCTCTTCAACTCTGCCTGGGACATGCGCTCTTTCTTCTCCTTCTTCTCCTTCTTGCCCAAGTCCTTCTCCTTCTCCTTCTCCTTGTCTTTCTTAATGAGGTGAAACATGCTCCAACTTTTATGTAGCCTTATACCAGTTTGAATTTGTTCACAGCGACAAAAAGGGCAGTGTCATATCATTGATGAGATGGAGAGAGAGAGAGAGAGAGCATCCGTGGTAGCTACGGACCTGCAAAGTCATCTGTAAGGAAAAAGAGGAGAAAATTAAGAAAATGTTTGCTGAACAGCCTCGTTTAGTTCTGCCTGAATATGGTACTGGCATGCCGATTGTTGGTCAATATTATTTAATCATGCACATCTGTAATGGCACATACAGTATTATGTCATATGTGCAAAACAAAATTGCAGATACAGTAAATTCTTTCCAGGATGGTTTTTTTTTTGGTTTTTTTTATCCTTCCTTTATCTTCAAGTTTAATAATGTTTTATTTTTAATATTGTTTTGTATAGATAAGTAATAACATCCTACACCTATGAAAACATTAGAACAAATACTGCAATGCACACCATAACCCTTCTTCTCATCTTGCAGCTTTTGCATCATTGCAATCAGCCTTTTCTTTTTCTCCATACAAATCATCAATCAACACAATCAAAGTAACTCAAAATCAGAAGAAAAGTATACTGTGTCAGCTTTGAGAAAGGGAACTGAGAACACGTATTGCTGCATTACAGTGTCAACAAAAAGATATGACCTACAAAAATACTAATATAGTCTCGATTTGGGATTTATTCTCTCACTCCTCTCCACTGACACGTCCACCAGTCGAAGTTGCCCTACATACAGACACAGCTTTGAAGAGCTTGGACCACATCTGTCTTGCTGTCCAAATGTCCAGCATCACCGTTCAAAGTGATGCGGACCACATGAACATTTGCGCACGAGGCTCTCCATAGAACCTGAATGCCTCGCGCGCACTTACACGGTGTGCCCGGGTCAACCCACACCCAGTAAATTCGCACTTAATCCACACTTAATCACATTTCCTGAGGTCAGACAGGCTGTGAAACTGCAACAAACTCAGTTTACAGCACTTTCAACTTGTTTGAATCTGGTCATGGTGACTTTTCGCGTAAAATGATAGAACATTCTTGGTGTTTAGCTTTTACCTGAACTTACTGTACACACGCTGTCGCGAGGCAGTCGCTGCGACTGGTCCAGCTCGGCTGTAATGCTCTCCCTTTAAGCTGCTTTGCCCTCATTCTCTAGCACCGGTGGCCTTAGGGAGCACTTTCAGTAGAGAGTGTAACAATGTCATTTAGATAAAATATCACAGTTTTTAGTTGACACTGACCAACCTGCAATTGCCCGCGTTGTTGTCTTGCTTGAAGTTTTCGGCATTTTTCTCCTTGGTATTGACAGTAGGTAGGTGCGAGAAATTTAGCTTGTGATGCCTTCACATGCTTACCGTAAGCTCCGTCTTAACAAAACCCTCGACTGTGGACACACCCCCTCTCATGTTTGTGTTTTTAATTAAAAATGAATTAAAAGGAAAAAACTGTCAGTTAGTAGTCATGTATAGAATAGTCTGTATATATATATTTCAATATGAAAAAATGTAAATGGGACTTAAATGATGTGCATAGAACACCATCATACCACATAAATTAATGGTTATCCAAGACATGCCTTCACCACGTTTTATGCTGCTTTCATGCAGTCCATTTATGTGTGGAAAAGGTGTTCTAAATCCAGGTCAAATCTAGCCCTCTATTGTTTTGTTTGGGTCGTCAATGTTACAACAGCTCTAAAAATGTAATAATTCCAACAGCACTTAAAGGCACCACCAGTGTAAACCGGACAGCAGTGACCCCTCCTGGTCTTTTTACTTAATGGAACAGTGAAGGTGCAGGTATATAGTAGGAAGAACAGGTAAATATTATATTATATTATATTGCCATGCAGGAGAGCAAGATTTTTCAGATACATCTGCTTATGTTTTTAATTTGAAAAAATTGTTAAAGTGTCTTTGAGTTTTTTGAAAAGCGCTTATTAAATAAAATGTATTATTATTATTAAGTCAGGGAAAATCAAGCCATTTGTCACACTCTATGGCACAGGTAACTTACTGTACAGGTTACACTCCATTAACTTTGCTGACGTTGCCTTTTTTGATTAATATAGACTTCTAAACCAGACCACAGCCCTTGTCCATTGCTGCTTAACAGGCCAACTTAGCATGTAGTTTCTGATGTTTAAACTGGTCATCTGTCTAAAAAGGATCCTTTGCAGACCCTTGTTTCTTCAACAAGGGTAGTGTACATGTGGGAGTATAGGTGGAGGTATGAATAAATCACAGCAAATACCTTGATTTGACTCTATTTACAGAAACGTTTTCATAGAAAGCTGCACTACAATAATGTCAGTGCTTCCCTCTACAGTACCCCTAACCCAGAATAGTAATCACATTGCAACATCTCCAAATCATTCCAAAACTCCATATTATTCATGTCAAGTTCTCTTGCGCTGGAGAGATTTTCTGTGGCTATAGAAACAAACAAACAACTGACTCACTCACAGTTTCTCCCTGAAATTTTCTGAATCCTTTGGATAACCACTAACTTCATAACTTACTTAAACTGATCCATCCTGAAGAGATTTCAATCACACGAACACAAAAAGAAAAATATGGTTTGAAATCATTTACAGCCAAGACTTTTTCCCTCTTCCTGTTTTGGCCACATTGTGCAGTCTAGTCTTGCTGCGTTCCTTTTCATCTTGATTTCTCTTTGAGGTGCACTCGAGTGTGGAGTCCGTCTCAAAGGAGATGGCCGGGCCTTGGTTCGGGACACCGCCGCTCCTCTTGTCCCGTGACACGGAAGAGGTGGTCTGCAGGACGACCCTGCCATGAAGCGAGTGTTTGAGCTCAAGCAACAGTGGGTTGTTGTCAGAGTACAAATCCATCTGCTGCCCGGGGTTTCCACCGGAGTCGCAGCACGTACAGCACGCAGAGAACAACACTCTGAAAATATAAATCCAGCCCAGGTAATGCAGCTCCACAATGTTCAAGATGAAGCAGCCTAGACTGACACTGAACATGAAGTTGAGAAAGATAGTCTTCTCTGTTGCTCGAGACACAAAGCAGTCGGTCCTGTTTGGACAGGGGTAGGTCTCACAGCGGAAAAGGTGTGGGACTTCAAATCCGAAAAGGTAGTACTGTCCAATGAGGAAGATTATCTCCATGATGGAGCGCAGCAAAACATGTATGATATAGATAAGTAGCACTTGGCTGGAGAGCTGGGTTGGGTCCTTTCCTACCTCTTTCGCATCCTCTTCCAGCTGGCTCTTCTCCTCGCACTCACACTCACCTTCCCGTGAGCTCCGGTCCTCGTTGTTATAGCTCGTGCTACAAGGACTGCCGGCCTCCAGTGTCATCTCTGGATCTCCTCCCATGTGTTTGTCCCTTTCAAGTGAAGGCGAGGACCCGGGCGCCACTTCAACCTTCCTGTCCTCTAACTTTTCATTCTTGGTGATTTTTTGCAGGACGTAGACAATGTAGAAGATGGAGGGTGTGGAGACCAGAACGATCTGAAAGACCCAAAAGCGCAAGTGTGAGACGGGGGCAAAAGTGTCGTAGCAGACGTTGTTGCATCCGGGCTGCAGGGTGTTGCAGGTGAACTTGGACTGCTCGTCGCTGTAGACAGCATCCCCCACCAGGGCCACGAGCAAGATGCGGAAGATGAGCAGCATCGTCAGCCATATCTTGCCAATGACTGTGGAATGGTTCTGGACTTCCGTTAGGAAGCGGCCAAGAATGGACCAGTCTCCCATTTCTGTGGAGAACACAATAGTTAAATAAATAAATGCAATTTATAGCAGTCAGGCAGAACGTATGAATAACAGAATCATAATGAAACTGAAGTGTTTGATCTGCACTCCTAAGGAGAGGAAAAAAAGCTTACCAAGGAAGCAGCTGCTTGAAACCTGACATATTTTGACATGTGTGGCTTTTTCATATTATCTAGATTTAAATATTAACCTAGAATTCCACTATAAATATATAGTAAATATCCTAAAATAGTTTTCTTAGTGTGTCATCACCTCATGTTAGTATACGCAAGTGTCACAATCTGGCATCATTTTTCCACTATGAATTTCTTCAAAAGGATAAACTGCTTGAGTTGTAATCAAGAATTCTTTCAAATCACATCAAATTACATGCATTTTATATGACTTTACATAAGAGCAGATGATGCATTCAGCTATAAATTACCATCAGCCCAGTTACATTCAATGAAACACCATTTCCTGTAAGAGAAAGTTGTGTTTTTACAAATGAATTCTCTATGTAATATATATAATTTTCTCCTAAAAAGAAAAGAAAAAAACAAGCTAAAAAATAATAAACTTCCATGATATTCATTCTGTTCTCCTGTCCTGGAGGAGCTTACCTTTGGAGAATCTGACTTTTCCTTATCCAAAGCTGGAAAATTATCAGAGGAAGCAATCTGCATAACTGTATTTTCAAGTGGAGCTCGTTGCTGGACGTTATCGTGTCTTTTGCGCTGGATGAAGGGAGAATGGGCTGACCACACATATTCCCTAACTCTAACTGAAACATTCGTTGCACTGTCTGTGAATAAAGGCTTTCAATGTAGAGTGGGACAAAGATTGAAATGTACAATGGGGGCACCTTTACTGAACAGCCATTCACGGACGAGCCGAGAGTTCAAAGAACGTACTGGAAAGAGTGTGAACAATACTGTTTCAAGCACCGACCTGTGTCCACTTTCATTTTAGAGATGAAATACAAGTCTCGTTTCTTAGTGGGAGGGTGAAGAACCACTGTGCATCAATTCTCATGTCTGCTTATGATACAAGTTTTAAGAAATTTGTCAGGAACTTTTTCATTTTTATCAACTTTTGGTCGTAGTGGAGCAAACGAATATAACTCAAATGGTACTCATAAATAGAAGCACATGGGTAACTTCAAAACATTTTTTTCTAATTCTCAGATTTTATTTTCATTCATAGTTCGTGGATTCTTTTTTCTTTGACTGCATTTAATTTAGGAGAAAAATTCAACTCTTATTGAGGTGTGCCTTTCTTAGTTTTTATAGGCCAACTGTTTAAACTGTGTTTTAACCTATATGGTACACTGGTCCTCCTGTCATAATGCAAATTTAACATTGTTTGGCATTTTTGCCCAAGTATGTATTGCGTACATTGTCTGGTGCTGTCAAGCAATCTGAACCCTATTGCTTCGATGACACACAGGTACTTAGTTTTAAACAGCACACTTTAATGCGTTTAACCTACTTATTGTATCCACATGGGGTATTATTATTAGCTGAATAGGGGGGGTATCTTTTTGTTAACTAAGATATTTTACAGCAAATATGGAATAAGAAAATGACACAGGGAGTTTGTATCTTACGTGGGCCTACAGTATGTGGTTAGCCGGACATACAATCACATGTGTCTTAGTTATCCTAGCCGTAGCCGTTTATGAATGTCTTTGCATACTTTTCTTGGGACCCCAGAACATCTGTACTTTTCTCTTGGGTGTCTACAAGGTTGAAGGTGTCCTTTGAGCACAGACAGACATCCTGTATTCCTCATGTATTGCCTACTTGCATCTCGTAACTCCAACAGCGAGTTAATTATTGTTATATCACAGAAATCTATCACATGTTCCCTTCTATGAAATGACCAACGTGTGAAACATCTTTGAGATGGTCGCAAAAACATCCGGCTGATACAATGCAGCTATGATTCATCTCCAGTATGCTCACATCAGTTTTCACTCTTTCCAAGGGTTGAGTAATCACTGGTTATACAGTTTGATGATGCATTGTATAACAAAGTGAAGGACAAATTTGCATTTGGTTGAAAGAACACTGGCAAATAAATGCACGTCTACTCCATTTGTAGAAAGAACGCAGATAAGATATGGTTTGAGACACACAGAAAGTGTCAATTCTCATTTTCCACACACTCAACTTTCACTTTTAACGAATCAGCAGCCTTAGCATGTAAGCCAAAGATATTGTGTGGCAATAACCTTAATAAAAATTGTATAAAAACATCAGAAACAACTTATTGATCCATCACACAAGTAGGAAATTCTGCAGAAAATACTCATAATAAACATAAAAGTAGTTTATTCAATATAGGTGGCGTATTTGCAGTCAATGAGTGGCCACAATTGTTTTTATTATTTTTGGTCCACTGGGAGGCAATTCAACCAATTTACTGTCGTTTTCATTCACCCCATCATATGAATGAAAATAACTGCTGGGCACGAGGATTATTTATTGCTCCGTTTAAACTGGAAAACCTCTCATTAGTGGGAAGAAGTAGGACCAAATGCTTGTAATGCATAACAAATCGCTTTCCAAATGAATTTTCTTCTAAAAACGACTGTGGTGTTACTGAAACACATTCATATCCAAACCACATGCGACAGTGGTCGACAAATCAGGGTAACAAATGCCCCTCGCAGAATCAGCGAAAACCCATCCGGAGGGGTGTTTAGAAATCCAACTACATGAAATTACTTCTGTGATAGGAGAGGAACGACTCAGATAATCTCTTGCACGTATATTTCTGAAAACGTTTTAATTTGACAGTCTTTACCTATTTATATATTTATTATAAACCGTATACACGCTTACACTAACTATTTTAACGTACTAAATTTAACGCACACCCCTACATAGTATGCAGAATGGTTCAGCCCCCGAGGTTACCGGAAGTTGTTTCAGCTGCCATGTTTGGTTGCTTTGTTGTAGGCTTCTACAAGGTTTCCTACAGAATTAGTAAGTGTGGAAATGGAGCCGAGCTGGAGTACGTTTCTTTTTCAAGTAAGTTGACTCTTCAGGAGGGGGACTGGGATAGCTCGTGAAACAACCGTAAAAAAAACGGAAGCACCGGATACCTCGCCGGTAAAACCAGTTTTTTAAACGAGTAACGTTAACGCCAAGATCAAGTAACCAAGCAAAACAATGGTATATGAATCCAGGCGTCCAGCTGTGAGGCTCGGGGAATGACGCTAGAACAAAAAAATCAGTTCTCCTTAACGTGCGTTTGGAAAAAAATGTGGCTTGTTTTGCTCTTGTGCGAATACTTGGCTCGTTGATGTTGAATAACTCGACAGTGTTCGGGTGTTTTTTTAAGTTTGTTTGCCAAGTCGAAGCTAGCAAAAACATGCGGGATAATTTGAAGTAAGGCTTGAGACGCCACTGCACCGTTACAATCGAGACAGACCAGGGTTTTTTTCTTCTTCTTCTTCTCTCCCTGTGACTGAGAGGGCTTTGATCGGACGCCGCGGGATAGTGAGCTTTATAAGATTTTGACGTTTTAACGCAGATGATACCTCGGGCAACTTAAAGTGGCGGCCGATCGTGAACGTTGGAAGAAGTGCAAGTTGCTCTCCGGCTCGTCGGCGATTTTAACGCTACCCGACCGACGGTTCGCGAGCCCGCGGGGAACTTTCCGCTCGTCCCCGCCGGTTCGACACTTAACTAGCCAAGTTAGCTCACGGTGTTCCGGCTGCTCGCGTCAAAACTCGCTGGCTAATTTAACGTTAGCTTAATTTGGGCGAGGCTGACGCAACGAGATTACGAATCTAATGTTACAGCGACTTTGCGTTGAGCGAGCGGGGGTGTGCGGCGGTTCTCTGGTTTATTCACCGGCTATTTATCCCGCAAAAGGAATTCAAACTATGCGCACAACCTCCGGCTAACGCTAGCGGAGGAGAAAGGAGCACATTTTGAAGATTAGCAGCGGCATTACGCAACGTATGGACCCGTTTTCAGCCCCAGAGTGAACGCCGCCGCTTGAGAGCTATATGTGCCACCGGTTTGGCGCTTTTCAACGCGCACTAAGACGTGAGGCTATTGTTCAATACAAGAAAATGAATGAAAGGTTGTGTCCCCATGACGTTACATAGCCCGACAACAATTAACGTTAAGCCTAGTGAGGACTTCGTGTTGGCGGGGGTGGGTGGGGGGGGGGTAAGACCTGGAGTTTTATGGAGAGGATAACGTCATATTTCAAACGATGATGTTTTGCCGCGCATCTGAACGCTTCTTTAAAGCTGTCATTTTGTCCCTTGTTAATTAACACACGGACCCCATGTTGTACATCGCCGGTCTTCTGTCTCGTGTGTTTCCAAATCTTGAGGGATTTGTGTTTTTTTTCCTCTTTTTTTGTTGTTGTTGTATTGTCCGATTTAAGTTATGCCCCAGTGTGTGTTTAGTGGGTGTGACAGGCTCCTCATGGGAAGAGCCTCCTCAGTGAGCTTTGCAGCAGTTCAGTTATCATTCACAAAAAATACTTTGAACTGTTTTTTTTATTATTATTTATTAGAAAACTAACAAAAATCTACATCCTCAGATGAAATGTTCAGGACAGATTTGCTGCCTGCAAAATTATTATTATTTTTAATGCAGCATGTAGAGTAATATGAGAGGGGGAAAGGGGTCACTTATAGTTTTTATAGGTAACATTATTTTTTTATGTTTGAGGCCCTTGCCAATGCTATGCAATGATAATTTCACTATTTTGTGACAAACACGTTGAACTTAAAGAGAAACGGGTTTACTTTGTGTCGCTTGCCGTCTACTGTACTGATTAGTTCATCAAGTAAGTCTGTTATTACAAATGTGTCACACTGGTGGACTATGGGTGGATAGGAGGCGTCGATAAATATCCCAAAACTTGAAGGGATCACCATTACCAGGCTAGGTCACAGGAGAAGCTACAGTTGGTGCAAGGGCCAGGGGGAATATCATATCGTCAATATGTCGGAGGAATTTTAGTGTGTTTTGCTCTGTTGGGCCTCACTGTTGAGCTTTCTGTTGTTTTATTGCCCTGCTGTCAAAGCACTTTGTAACCTCTGTTTTTACAAGTGCTGTGTAAATAAAATTATTATAAAGTTAGTACTTATCCAGTGTAACCATAAAGCCTCATACTGACTTTCGGCAAAGCAACCGTATGAAAAGTGCACTATGGATTTCTTTTAGCATATTTGTAATTAAGTTAAGGTTGCGTATCACAGTTTTTTGAGATACGGCACATTTTTCTGTGGTATTGGTAGTAACGCTCTGCTCCTCTGTCAGAGACTGATCACTTACTTACATTTTCTTCCTGATGAAAAGAGCAGATGGACGGTGTGGCTTGTTGTGTAGTGTCTGGCATCTAGCCAGAGGCCCTGCATGTATTATGTCCCGCACACTGTTACTCTGTCAATCTCATGTAAATCTGCGTGAAGTTATCAATCGGGCGCTTGACGCAAGGAGGTAGATGTTTCTTACAACTACCGTCAATTGACACACGCTTTGCAGTATTTCTTTTTAGTTTGAAAGTGCTCCACTATGTTACTGTTTACAGAAAAGCATTTTATTAAAAGATGATGATTAACATATTCCTGTTTTTATACTTTGTCGGGCGTTTTAAATGATCCATATTGTTGTGTAAATGAGCTTGAATAATGCTTTAAGTACAGCTGCCTCTCCTCCTGTTTTTGATTAATGCGCAGTGCAATGTATTGAAAATTAAATATTAAGAACAAAAACACCATACAAACTCTATTATAATAATTTTTTTAAAAAGTGCTTCTCCATTCATTCCCAAAATGTCTCAAAGAAAATGACCCTCAACAGGTGTGACACATACTGAAAATTGAAAATGATTGACTCATCCTAAACTAATAATATTCCCCTTTCAGGACACTGCAAAACATATAAACATAGTTTAAAAATAGCTGCGACGATGCACCTTGCAGTTTGGAGCCATTCTGTTGGTTTGTTGGTGTAGATCTGTTTCTAGCACATATACATATCTATATATATATACATAACCACTAAGCTGCTATGACTAATGTGGTGACAAACAATTGCCTTCTCAAAAATCCCGCCAACATCAAGTGACATAATCATTCATTAGTAATATTGTCTATGACCAATAATCCAATGTTTTAGCCCTGTTTGCTCTCTAAACCCCCGAGTCTTTAGTTTTCTAGATGTTCAACTTTGTTCACCAACTAGTCGCTAACTTTCTGTTTGCCATTTGGTGCTAAATAGGAAGTTGCACAAAGTACTTTTATTCACAGTTTATATCAAATGCATTAATGAATGGAGCTTTAGCATCAGTCGTAAACTTTAGGTTTAAGTCATCATGCCAGAGGAAAGGCTTTTTTGTAGACATAATAAAAGACTGCAATCTCTTCTTTTTTTTTTTTTTTTTGGCTTACCAGTGCAAGTGGGACAAATTTATTTTTGCTTCATCTATTGTACTGCTCACGTGTTTTTAACAATAGATCTTTTTTTTAATGCTTTTGACAAAAGGCTTAGGAACAATACCAGGGCCCTGGAAGAAGCTCACCTAAATGGAATGCAGTCGTTTTATTAATCAGTTAGCAAAAACACCTGTGCCTTTTACTGCTTTGACAAGCCAAAAATGTCTGCTTTGAAAAGTGCATATTAGCTTTCAGAATTGTCGTAATAATGCCTTTTGGCCATTCTAAAGCTGATAACGGTGTTAGTGACTATTACTGCGTTGCACAGATGGAAATAATGGGCGACTCTGGGATCCGAACGTCGCTGTTTCAAAGACTACTTGCCAAGTGTTCTTGACACCATGTGTTCGTGTAACTGCGGTTACGCTAGCAAAGTGCCAAAAGATAACCGATCATTCTGTTCTGTGGCATGCATAAGCTACATCAGAGAGACCAACATCCCAGTTTGGGATCGCTGATTTTAAGTATTTTTGGTCGAGGGATGACACAATGAGTTGCTTAGAAATGGCCTCTAGCATCCTCTTCCATGATGCAGTCAAAGCCCAGGTGAAAGAATTGATGCATCAAAAAGAACTGAAAATACCTCAACATGCAACCTACAACATCAGCAGGCAAGGCCCTGAATCCCTGCAGTATTAGTGTAGCTTTACAGGCTATGAAAGAAAATCCAGAAGGATTACAAAAGTGATGTTTCGTAGGAACTTGTGTCAACTCGGCAGTCTGGGTAGCGGCCAAAGATTTCAGAAATTGGTAAACAAGCAATGAACAACCCGAGAACAAACTCATGAACTCGAAGAGAAGGCTCTACATGTGTGCCAGAAAAAGAAAAGAAAAAATAGATTTTGTTTCCTAAAATATGCGATCACTTTGTTCCTTTTGCTTTTTATTCATCAATTATAGTTTCGTTTTGTTAAAAAAAAAAAAAAAGAAGAAAAAAAAGGATTTCGGTAAGCAGCTGTAGAGTGTGACACAAAAGCTTGAAGAAAGACGTAATCTGACTTAGACCATGAGCTCGATTCAAGTCTACAGTGGCCCGTGGAGCCATCAGGGCACTCCCTCCATTTTGATGTTATTTATGAGGGAGCAGCCCCAGTTGTCAGAGCGCATTTGTGTCAAAATGGTCAGAGCTGCATGAAGGCACAGCAGCTTACAGGCCCTGCACCTCTGTATAGAGGCAGGCTGTCTGCAGTGGCCGTGTCTGCCGTTCACAAGCTTCACAAAGAGGGTTCCCGGCTGGTATCCGCCCCCCCTGCCTTCCACCCCACCCAAACATAAAGGCCCCCCCCCCTCCTCGCCCCGGCCCACCTGGTGTGCCAGTGGACGGGTTCGCATTGGCATGATGATGACTAATCCTGGAAGGTGGCAAGCGTGAGCAGGTGCTCGGACAAATGGATTGGTGGGCTTAGTGGCATTCTCCACAAGTTCCCAGGTCCCATTGCGTACGGGGGGGAATGACGGCTAGTTTCGCCGGGTAGTGTGTGGAAAAACAATGACCCCGTCTCATGAATAGATGAGCTAAATCAATGAAGATGAGCATACAAAGATCCCCTGCTGAGGCATCACTGCTCAGATTTGTGTCTCTCACAATAGGCTGGATGACATAAGGAGGACACTGTGTGGTTCATTTTTCTTTTCTGTTCCCTTTGCCGCCTCTGTTGCACCTCCTTTTCTTGGCTGGCCTTCTGCGATGGATGATTGAACCTCAAAGGGAAAGGTCAAGCATTTCACCTTGCCCTTTCTTGCTGGTGTTTCACGACACAGTCGTCTTGACTGTGTCCGTTTTACTAAAACAACAGCGTTAACTGTGATTTTAATATTTATGTATGAGGCGGTGGGGGCGGGGGGGTTAAGGAAAAAAATGCTGTCTTTACAAGGTACATTAGAAGTTAAACAACAACCATCAAGGAATATGATTTATCATTAACATAACTTCTTGCTGACTGTTTACAACTCTGTGCCTGCCGACTTCTGAACTTGATTAGAGCATAACTAACCGAAGTGTGTGTGTGTGTGTGTGTGTGTGTGTGTGTGTGTGTGTGTGTGTGTGTGTGTGTGTGTGTGTGTGTGTGTGTGTGTGTGTGTGTGTGTGTGTGTGTGTGTCCTTTCCTTCACCGTGCCCTCTAACTGAGCTCCTTAGCTAAGCTAATGGCCTGCTCTTCAGAGTTCTGGACTCTGCGTTGCCTCTAATTTTGGTACGCTTGCTTTGCAGTCACATGCTCAGTGCCGTCATGATGGGATCATTTTTCATCCAGTATATTTGGATTCTTTCGCACCGGTGGCATGCTGCGTCAACCTCATTAATGACAGACCCAGGGCTTATTTTGTGTTCCCTAGCATCTTACTAACCTTTTGTTGTTTTCGTAGACCCGTCAGAGCTTACGCACCTCCACTTATTATGATTTAGTATGTGAATTCTGATGCAGCCGATGGAAAGGTCGTGGGGTATGCCATCTGTTTTTGAAACCGCAATCCCCAATATTGATATCGCTGCATATGTGTGTTTGTTTCATCAGCAGGCCAATGAAGCCCTCCACCACCAGCACCATGTGGCCCAGAACAGCCTGCTGCCACTTCTTAATGCAGGAGCCGAACAAATCGACCAGAAGCCCATCCTGCCCATCCACATAGACCACAAGCCCCCTACCAGCGCCGCGGATCTCCTCAAAGACAATGTGGCCAGCGGAGGGGGTGTGCGGCCGCCAATGCCTGTGATAAAGAAGGAACACAAGGGCAAAACGCCGTTCGTCTGCGGCTACTGCAACAAGGCCTTCCGTGACAGCTACCACCTGCGGCGCCACGAGTCCAGCCACACCGGCATCAAGATGGTGTCGCGGCCAAAGAAAACCGCCCAGGCGGCCCCAACCATGGTGCCCATGATCTCGACCATGTCCCGGGAGAACAACGGCCACCCTTCCTACATCTCCACGGTGGCGGGCATCCTCTCCACGGCGACCACCTCGGTTTCCTCGGGCGCGAGCATCATGACGTCGTCCGCGATGGGCAACGTGCCGCAGCAAAACATCCCGAAGAAGCCCGCCAAGCCCGTCAAGAAAAACCACGGGTGCGAGATGTGTGGCAAGGCCTTTCGGGACGTCTACCACCTGAATCGCCACAAGCTGTCCCATTCGGATGAGAAGCCTTTCGAGTGCCCCATCTGCCAGCAGCGCTTTAAAAGGAAGGACCGAATGACCTACCATGTCCGCTCTCACGACGGGGGAGTCCACAAGCCCTATGTGTGTTCGGTGTGTGGGAAAGGCTTTTCCAGGTAAGGACCGCATTCCTTTTGTTTTAAAATGTTTTAAAATGTTTCAGAATAATGATAGAAAAGCATTTTCCGAAGCTATTCCTTCCAGGAAACGTATTGTCGACAGTATTTGAACCATCAGTAGAAAATGTGGAGAAAAGTGTGAAATTAATTCATGTCAAATGTGAAGATATTACAACTTCATGCTGCCAGGCGGACTTGTCATAAGGAGTCAGACCGGCGAACCCTAAGCAGTGCTGGCAACAGATTTCTCGGGGAGATAACATTACCCGTTTCAAATGTCTTTGTACATTCCTCGTATAGCTCCTGAGGTGGTGGAATAAGTTGTTATGTTCCCTCTTAGACCAGAAGCATAATGTAAAAAGAAAAAAAAAACATGACGCAGTTCATAAACAGGCATTTGAAGTGGACTTAAAGTGGCCTAAACTTCCACTTCCACATGTTGGTGAATAACTAAGAAAAATATTTTGACTTTTACTTCTTTCCAAATGTAGATAAATCTGAAGCAATTAAGTTTAATTCACTGCAGTTATCCAACTATTTTGATAAACCTGCTTCTTGAGGCCGGCCCAGTGCAGCCTCGGACTCCCATAATCGTAACAGGAAGTGGTCTCCAGCGGTAGGCCCGCTGGGCATCATGTCACCGTCGTAGCCACTGGAACTGTTTGGGGGGGGTGTGAAGTGCAAGTGTCTGGGACCGTGAACGTCTGTGCTCTGCCAGTGAAACTCTCCTCTATGCGCATCTGAGGACGTGTCTGTACAACTAGTTTATTCATGTGCTTTCAATCAAAAAGTAAGAAGGCTATTGTAAACAGGAAGTATGCCCCTGACATCTAATTTATTCTTATGTTAGTGGAGACGGAGAGTAATTTCACCCTCTGATGGTTGCATTCCAGGGTCAAAGAGGAAAGTCTTGACTTGTCCGCATGGAAGTTAAAAATAACATGATAAACATTTTCTAACAGACCTTTTTCGACTGTTTTACTCGTCGGCCCAAAAATGAGCTTTTCTTGTGTTTTCATGTTTAAATTTTTTGTTTTTTGTTTTTTGTTTCACCAAAAGTTCACTGAACAGTGACCCCCATTGCTTGTAGCAACCCATGAGTTGTTTGTGAGGTATTCACACAGCTCTGTTTAGATTATTCGGTCGCACCATGATTTCATATAGAGGGACGGTTGTTTGGCCACGTAATATCCATTCCGACTGGCTGTGTTTTTATATTTATGCACGTGCAAAGCGGTTTAGATTTGTACTTGTATTGACCCCCCTCCCCCCTCTGCCACCGCCACGCCATTTCAGCCACATGTTTAAACAGTCGCACATGGGAGAGCACCAGTGGTAGATTACCAGGGGGGAGGGGGGGAGGCGTCACTTGTCACTTTGCGGTTCCCGCCAGCATGTCACAGGCTCTCTTTCCCCTGGGAATTCAGTGAACTATGCGGTAATGTCCAGGTCAACATATTTACTGTGTTGGGGATAAATGTTTAGTTTAAGAAGGTCTCTTGTCGGCTTTATATTTCGATTTTTATCGCCACACAAGAAAACTACATTTTACCGTCTCTTTAACAATGCGCATGTGTAAATCGGCATCGAGTGGGCAGAGGAGATCTGTGCTGTAACCGCAGCGCAACTTCATCAAAAACAAAAACACATCAGCAGCGTGCCCCAGCCAAGCTGTAACATTAGCACGGCGCTGTGTAGGACAGTTTCAGGCATGCCTCCAACATGGTGACGTGGGGTAGGGATTCATCAGCATGCTTGAAAGTGAGAATGGGGACTGAATAACAGGCCACTGAGTCACTGCCACTCAGCCAGATATGCAGGCACGCACTGTCTGGAGACCGCGCTCCTCGTCAGCTGGACAAAAAAATAAAAGAAAGAAGAAGAAAAGAAAAATTATTCCGGTTCAGAGCACCACTGAGAAGATTCCACTTGACTCCTCATTTGTATTTAAAAAATATATTAAAAAAATTATAAATAAAAATACAGCAGCGTGAAACTTTCCGGTTTTGGCTGCCAATGCTGTAGCCCTTACTCACTCCCTGATGGCTCTTCCAACATGATTCAGCTCAGGGCTTCAATAGAACTAACAAGCTGACGGAGGAGGATCGCTGCCAAGACCAGTTTGTGAATGCTGGAGTTTCACTGTAAAGGTCAAGAGGCACAGAGCTGTTTTATAGCAACTGCTGATATGCAGTAAACATTAAATTATGCCGTGGAACACTGAATTTCTAACCTTCACTTTAAAGACTTTTTTTGGGGGGGGAGATTTCTTTAAATTAAAATATATATTTCAATGAATGTCATCTGTAGGAAGTAAACACCACCTGTCAGGGTTCTTTTTCAGCCATTTGGCATTTGAATGTTTATAAGCTACATAATACATGTTGATGACAAATCTGCATTAATGAAGTGGAATAAACTTAAACCAACAGAATCTCCTTATATTTCTGGAAGTAAAATTGAGGCTGCATGAAAATAAACAGAAGAGGTGCACTCTAATGCTATACTGTCAATTTATTCAGAGGCAAGTGGAAAATGTACAAATTTACAATCTCTGCGTGGTGCGTTTGTGAAACTAGGTCAAACTGATTCACGCACGATTGATCGTGGAGAATTAAACGCCGTTGACTGAAGTTTTAGGGATTTCTTTTTGGTGCCCATCCCCTCATTACCAGAGCAAACGGAGCACGTCCATAAGCTTCCGCACTTCTGCTCTCGCATTGTATGGGAAAGTTTTAAAGTTCACTTTGCTTTCGAAGTCGCGGCTTTTCTCTTGTGGCGCTCCTTATGTCAGTGAGTGATGTCCACCTGAAGGCTTTGAACGACCTATATTTTTGTATCTCTGCTCAAACCACGAGTAAAGTATATGCAAAGATACTGAAATGACCCCCCCCCCCCAAAAAAATATATAGTCACTTCACTAGTCTACTGCTTATGACTTCTGGTGTAATTAGAAAGGACAGCATTGTTATCAGACTAATGAGGCATCTGCAGTAGACCACGTAGAATAGTCTTCAAGCTGGGGGTTGCTCTTTCTGTTTAAAAAAAAAAAAAAAAAAACACATACGTAGCGAATGGGTTTATAGTTCAAGGAAATCACTACCAACATTCACATTTCCACACTAATCAATACAATCCAAAAATCTATATTGGCACCTTTTAGCAGTACATATTTTATCTGGAAGTTGAAGCGGTGTCAGCGAGACATTCTGTGCTTCAAAGCGCGTATGAAATCAAAACGCCATGCTGTGTTACTCTCCTACAACTCGTGGAGCTCGTTGAATCGCTTTCAAAGATTAAATGTGTTGTGTTTTTCTTCTTCTCTGTTTTATTGAATCTAGGCCAGACCACTTGAGCTGCCATGTGAAGCATGTGCATTCCTCAGAAAGACCATTTAAGTGTCAAGTAACGGTAAGAGTCGTTTCTGTCCTCTACTAGACGATTATGTACGTTGTTGTTGCACGCCGCTGCTGACCTTTGACCCCGTCTGCTTTGCGGCCACAGGCCTGTACCTCTGCTTTCGCCACCAAAGACCGACTCCGCTCCCACATGATCAGGCATGAAGGCAAGGTCACCTGCAGCATCTGTGGGAAGATGCTGAGCGCAGCCTACATCACCAGCCACTTGAAGACTCACGGACAGACCAACTTTAACTCCTGTAACAAAGGTATGTCGCCCTCGTCACGGACGTGCACCCCCTAACACCGCCACAGCGAGGTGTTCAGCTTCCTTAGTCTTTACAACCTTCTCCACATTTTGGCAGCGTGTAATCTTTTTTTATTTTCTTTGAGCTTGGACATCTCTGCCTCATTTTTGTGTTTCTTTGCTTGGCAGGTAGCTTTTTACTTTAGTCGCGTTACTTCTGTAGTCGTCATGAAAACAGAATGGCAGTTAAGCCTTACACGTTCAACCCCATCACCCTCCTCTAATCATGCTGGTTAGATTACAATGTATATCGTTTTGCCACTGTTAAAATCATTGCCATGAGGCTGCTGCCCATTTAGCTATGCTTTTATCTCATAGCAATCAATCAGGGCTGGATGATTAGGAGAAAATCAAATATCAGAATTTTTCCTTTTTTTTACCGAATTGTGACGATATTGTCGGGTTGACCACTGGTGCTTCTTAAAAATGTTTACACAGAGATTCTTGATAAATGATCATCATTGATGTGGATATAATGACTAAGTGGTTGAAGGCAAGTAAAATAACAGTCTGGTTAGTTCAGCAAATTACGTCTCTTTGCTGTAAAGCAGAATTTCCAATATCTAAGACGGTCTCTAATCTCATGTCACAATATCAATATATTGCCCTGCCCTACAACGAATAACTAATTTGAGTAGCTGCAGAACAAAAGGTAAATACTTGTTTTGGTGTGTGTGCATGTGTGTTCCTAGAGGGTAACAGTCTCTGCAATTCCTCCTCAGCTACACCTGTGACCATTTCTGCCCCCATCACCTCGGCGATGAACCGGTGCCACTCCAACAACCCTGTCACCATCGCCGCACAAATGAACATTGGCACCAACACGGTCAACATCACATCTCCACTCAACCTCCAGCACCCGGTCACCATCGCTTCCATCAACATCCCCTCCACGGGGTCCATGAATATCGCCCACCCGGTCGCCATAACGACCACCATGCCCATGAACATGGCCGGTCCGCTCAACATCGCCATGAGGTCAATGGATAGCATGCCTTTTCTGTCCCAAGTCTTGCCTTCTTCCCCACCCTGGTAAAATGGAAAAAAAGGAAGAAGAAGAAGAAAAAAAAAAAAAAAGAGGTGAGAGAGAGAGATCATTGGACTGGCCAGCAAGAAAGGGAAAATGAAGTGAAACAAGAGACTCCTGTCCTCATCATTTGCACCTCAAGCCCGTCTCTTTCTCCCCTGGAACCATGTTTACTTGCCCCGAGGTGAACATTCACATGAGCCGCGCCGCCGGTAGGAGCTCCCCGAGTCACAGCTGCGTCCCAACTAATGTTAAGTAACTGACGCGAGAGGCAGAACACTTGAGTAGAAATCGAGTAGGATTTATCGTGAAATCAGGACAGCCGCCGTAAGACTTAGTGTAGTCAGTTAGAGTGATGAAACTGTGATTTGTATGACGACAAATGAGAGGAGGGGATTCCTCGAGCTCCCCCCGAGGACTCCGTAGGAAAACACACCTGTGCTTTTTTTTTTTTGTTAAAAGGGAGATGAGAAACAGGACTGAAGCAATAACAATAAATTGCTGTTCTAGATGTTTTACAAGTTCTCTCCCAAAGCCTCTGGGTGTTACTTTGTATGTTGTTGTTTTTTTTTGTTGTTTTTTTTATTATTATTATTATTATAGCCTGCTAATCACTATTTAATGTTATAGGAAATGAGTCTAGAAAAAGGGACAGCAGCTTCCATGTGCATGGAAGAATATTTTTTCACAGTGCTATAGCTTTTTCTTTTTCTTCTCGGATCGTAGGTATGCTCTCACGGTACAGTGACTAACTTGTACAGTTGACATAGTAATGTATTTTTCATGTCGGCATTTAAATCTTTCGCTTTCGTCATGCAAGTGGACGTCTTGACGCTGTCCCCTTGACGACGACACATTTGTGCTTTTTGTTTTCTATTGGTATGGAAACACAGAGTTTTTTTTTTTAATTATTTTTATTTGCCTATTTGTAGTGTTTATTTTTCCATGAAGTCAGAGGGGAAAGAGTCTTGCACTGAAAGCATATCCTACACACAGGTGAGCAGCAGTATTATCAAAGATCAAATTGGAGTCTTAAGTGTTCTGGTTAGCCGGCCTGCACCTCGAGGGCTATCTAGTGGCCGAACATGAAAAAAAAAAAAAAAGGCCTGGCCTTGTAGTGAAGCTTTTTTAGGCTGTTGCTGTCATCACAATGGTGACTAATTAGTTTCGTCTGACTCTTCTGTACACTGTTTCCTTTTTTTTCTTTTTTCTTTTTAATCATTTATCTGTGAACGCCCCACGATGATGCTAAGGACCCTTCACTCAGGAAACACACATAAAAAAAAAAATCCCATCACACATGAACGTGGTTCCTTTTAAGTATATCTACCATGTATCTTGATTCTTGTCCCTTTTTTAGATTTCCTTTTTATAATTTGGTATGTCGTATTAAAAGACTTCCATCACGGACTTGAAGTCCGAGAACTGTTGATTTTTAAAGATAGCCGTCCATTTAAATAATCATTTACCGTGCAATGGCATACATGCTGTACTTTTTTTTTTTATTTTATTTTTTATTTTTTTGAAGTTCAGCCTCAGGCTGCAAAGGTATGTGGCAGAGTTTGATGAAATGCAAGTTTGTGTCCATAAAAAGAAATGGGACAAGATTGATGTTGCATGACCCCAAACACTGTAGCTGTTGAACATGAACTATTTTTAATGAATGCCATGTTATCTCAACAGTGTTGCAGTGCTGAGTTGATTCAGTTCATACTGAAAAATGCAATATGCATGTTTGTCATTTTTCCCAAGTTTTGTTTTAAACAAAAATGTTAGTGTAGCTTTTTCTTTGTTCTTATGCATTTACGTAGATACACTATGATAGCCTGTTTGCCAAATTTGATACAATAATAATGTGATAAACTGAACATTTCTGGTGGAATTGAACATCTCTTTATTTTTTAGGAAAAGAAAAAAAAATTGGAAATTCCAGGACCCTTGTGAAAGCAGTTGAATGTATATCTTTGTACAAACCTATTTTAGTTCCACGGATATGGTAGTTACAATAGATGTAAAAGATAAGATAACCTTTTTTTTATAAATCTTTTGTATTAGAACATTAACAATGGTAACTTTGTATATACGAGAGGCTAGGCTTTCCGATTAGCAGAAAGGTCAAACATTCCTACATTTTTTTTAAATGTATGTTTGTCAAATTATTACATAAACATGCGCAATGTTATGTGCCTTTTATTTGGGTTGTCTAAATAAAAGAAAACTATCAAATGTGTTTATATGTATTAAGTAGTGTTCGGTATGAAGAAAGCACCACCGGTTCAAAGTAGGAGTTTGTCACTATTTATCTCTTTAGCAGAGAATTTCCAGAAACCATAAGCTTTATGGTCGTGGTATGTTGAGGAGCACTTACCATTGACCACGACCCTTGGCAGTTGTGCACTCGACCACACCAACACATAGCCGGGAACACGAAACAATGATTAGTGCTTGAGTTTTACAATTTTTTAAAACCCAACCACTGCTGTACCAATTTAGATTGTGTAGCCTCTATATTTGTATCCATTAAATAGGTGTTTTTGTATTTTTCTTATTTGTACATTATGCTAACTACACATATTCCCAACCATTATCCAAAACACATTGCTGGTTTTCAGTTTGAGTTGCCAAAGTTATTTCCCTGCCAAATGAAAATCAACCCTCAACCCAACCAGTTCTGAACACTACGCTCTTGGTCCTGGCCAAGTTGCACCCCTCGTCCCCACTGACTTACAGTCCGTAGGTGGGGTGGGGGCGACCCCAACGCAGAGAGCCCCCGCCCTCTAGTTGCGGGAAAGGGGCTAAGAGATCTGTGTAGGTGAACGAAACGCCAACGCCCTCCTGCTCCCAAGAACTCGAGAGGAAAGCCTTCAGAGACACCCGAAAAAAAAATAAATAGATAAATGCAGATGCTGCTGAGGAAACTGCTAGAGGTCCTGTTGGAGACCAGGACACGGTTCAGTGCCACTGTCCTTGTGCCAACCCATTGACACACACACACACAAAGGGTCCCCGATGCCCTGGGAGCGGACGGGGCTTCATGCGTTACAGTAGACCTGTTCTAGGTGGGAGACCTGAGCATCTCAGCATCTCCCTCTCAGCTGCCCCAAACCACGAGGAGGTGTTCCGGGACGGGAGGACAGAGAAACCAGCGCCATGGGAAGGCCTTGGGTGACGTGCTCAGGCGCCACCACTCTGACTGGCAGGTGCTCCCACTAGATTCTGCGGGGCCACCATCAGACTGCCATGTCCTGGTCCGTCATGCAAGCACACTGAAAGCGTGGCCATAATGTGGAAAGCCCTACGCTCACCACCATGCGCATACAACCAAGTACGCTCCAGAAGGCAGCATTGCTGGGAGGGTTTGTTTGCTATGTTAGTCACCGTTCAGGTGCAGTTTTGTTACTTCAAGTATAATTTGCTGATAATACTCCTGTACTTAAGTAAGACAGATTTTGAATGCAGGGCCATTACTTGCAATTTGAGTGTTGCATTCCTGTACTGGTACTTTTACTTAAAGTTACTTTGAGGAACTTTGAACTTGTTATAAAACATTCTCAATCTAATACCGATGCCTTTATATAAGATAAGACCATGAGCTCGAAGATTGGCTATTTCTATGGAGCGATTCTTAATGCTCTTCATGTGTACCACCGGCTTGAGATTCTATGCAAAATCAGACAAAATCATGCAGGTTCACCAGAAACTCCTTCAGCTCAGGCTCAAGCGGGGCCTTCGGAGGCAACCAGCCCACAGTGGAGGGACCCAGATCCGGCTTCACTGTCTCCTTTGCCCAGCAGTCAGAGCTCGAGCAAGGGGAGGGGAGCTCTGCGCCCGGCAATGGCTCCTCCTCCAGCCAGGAGCAGAGCTCCGCCTCACTGGGAGCCGGTCCCCAGAGCTCTGCCGGCCCTCACTGGGAGTCAACACGGACACCTTCCTGCTGGAGACCCGGGCCGTATTGCTGGGCCTCCTGAAGCGAAGGGAAGCAGGATTGTGCGGGGGCAGACTCTCAGGCCCTTCTGCAGTGAAAATGAGAGCTTTTCTAAAGGGAATCTGGTACCTGGAAACACTTCCACTTGCGTCCACAGGGACCGCCCAAATCAACACAAAATGAGAGGTCCTCATAATAGCTTTAAGTTAAGGATCTGAATACTTCTTCCACCACTTTGTGGTTGTGAGTGACCAAAAGGACTGCATCATTGAACCTCCTAGTGCCTTGTATGTAGGGGTAGGGTGCCAGAGAATCAAGTGGTATCAGATTTAAATACAATTGAGTAAATGATAAAGTTCAGTTCTTAATGAAGAGGTTAAGCTCAATGCGGGGCCAGACCGTGATAATGATTCAGGTCACAAAACTTCCTGCATCCCAGGCCACACATTCAACTCAGACCAGCTGTTGCACTGTGCTTATCCCTGTGCTGTTGGCTTGAATAAGTATTCTCTGACACTCATTGACAACTTGTTTTCACCTGCAGAACTGCCCCCGTCATTTGTCAATCACAAGCATCCGAGTGCATGGAAATCCCTCGAGGCAGCTGTTTCTGAGATGGTGGGGCCACCGCATCTGACACAGACAGTCGCTCCACATTCAGAGTCACGCAGGTCACGCAGCTTGCCTACTATTTGGTCAAAAACCGTTGAGGCCCCTGAGCTGCCTGCACGTTTGCTGAGTTGCAACCAAACAGTGACAGTGATCAGCCCGACGTGTTCTTTTGGAGCTTTCAATGTCCCGGGGAGGTTTATGCGACACCAAGATCTTCCATTTTACTGAATATGTTTTAATAATAGATTGCGCTCTCTGTTTCCAATTCGAATCAGGGTCCAAGGCATTTTTCTATATTTCCAATCTGCATTAATCTGTCCAAAATTTCCGAAAAACAAATGGAAACTGCACTCAAGACCCTTTTGAAAGCTGAATGAGACTTCATGTTTTTTGGTTGGTTTTTTTTGCAGTATAGCGTTGCCCAGCAGATGGTGGTGTCTAAGCATATTTCACTGTTAGGTGCCATTTGAGTCCTCTCCAGTTTTATCTACCCCTTCTCCCTCCAACTGGTCCCCACTGTGGGCCTATTGATTTACATTGCCCTCTATGATAGCAGCCACTTTACTCACTAAATGGCCAAGTTTGATTATTATCCTTCCTGAACTGGATATTCTATTTGACTGGGACGGTGTTGGAAACCACTGAGGCGTACAAAGACACTCCAGAGAACAGCATCTGATGGTGGACATGTTCACGGAGTGGACCAGCTAGATGCCTGTGTGGTGGAACAATTTACCAAAAAGTTAAACGTGCTAAGACAATTGTGTACCATTAATTCCGCAATGTAAACATCAGTTGTTTTGCTCTAAAGTAGGCCATGATCGAGTCAAACATTTAAGGCTGCAGCACTTGTGCTGGTAAAGAACTGTCCGTCCTCCCCCACTTCCCCCTTGCATGTATGCAGTAAAAATAGTAAGGGTTAGAAGAGGGCCTGTCCCGTAATGGAAAGAAAAGATAAAAAAACTAAACTCATTTGACTACTCTCCAGGGCAGCTGTAGTTAGCTGACGTACGCAGGAGGCCTGCTCTGACTTAGTTCCTGTTTTCAGATTGTTTGTAACAATATCAAAGAGGCAAGATTCTAGTCAAAAGGGCTTAAAATAGAATAAAATAAGATGCAATAGATATATAATAATATATAATTTTCATTCACTGAAAATGACATTGATTACACACGATGATGCCAGGTTACTGTGAGACCAGTATGATGGGGCTCTCTTTCACCCGATGATTAAATAACAACACAAATTTCACTCGACACCAAAACGCCGCTTGACATTTCTGCTGCGGTCATGATGACCAAAGCTAAAAGCAAACATGTCGTGTCAAAGCAAACTTGCAGACAGCTGCAGGCTTGTATGGTCAGAAAACCAAAGTTGCCCTTGAATTGCTCCGGATCAACCATTTTTTTCAAAGACTGACTCAGGACCCACTGGTTCCCACCCCATTCAGTAGGGTTTCCAAATAAATTCTTCCACCCTCTTTTACTTCAAGGTTTTACATCTGCAGTACACCTTTCAGACACATGAGGGAGCCTGAATGTTTGTGTTGATAATTGTAGCCTACTTGTAACATTGGACCTAATATGAAAGGTATGGCATATATATTCTGTTTGTTTTACTGATGAGAGGGGAAAAAAACGAGAGCCCGTTGACTCCACCTAAATGTACTTGTCTGGCCTCGTTAATTGAGTATTTAATGTGTGCATATGATTTCAATAACACGAGCATAAAACAAAGATTCATCAAACGTGTGTATCTTACATGGCTGGTTTACGTAGTCAAGCTAATAAAAGGTGATGCGTAAATGGCTGTAAAAGAAATGGTCAGGAACGTTCCTTTATGCACAAATTTGCTCTTCTCGCAATTATTTACTCAAGGCCTATTGTAGGTTGTCATTTTTAAGAAGTGGGTCTTCAGATGAAAAAAAAAAAAAGGCTGGGAAACACTGCTCCAGACTGAGTGACTGCATGACATATTGAATTGGGTCCTTGCTCAACAAGTGACTATTTGCTGCCCTTTGACACAGAGTTTCCCACAAACTGCATTTAGTTGGTGGGTGTGGGTCTTAACAATGTTCCTAAAATTTGAAATCTAGTCAAGATTACAGAGTTACCTTCAGCATTGAGAAGCTGAAAGATGTATAAGTGTGATTATGGTCGACTGCAGTGACTCCTAAGTGTTGGAATAAGGACTACAATCATGTCTGCTCAAAAATGCCCTCCCTCGAGCACTGTATGTAATTTAAATGAATTGTTGTGGTTTCTCACGGACAAAGCAGGCCAATGAGAGCACATGTACTATTAATCGAAATACGAGCATTGAACACGAAACATTTCTTGAAAAGCTTTCATACTTAGAATAATTTTGTTTTTGTCATTAGCTAATTAGCTTAGTAGTTAGCTAGATCAAAAAAGTATGTATCTTTGGAAACAAATGATGAAAGAAACTTTAAATGTAAATATTTGGCCCTGACTTGTCCACAATATTGCATTCAACTGAGTGTAGCTTTTCATTATTTTTAAATCAACCTAAGTGTAGTTTATACAGAAACCTATCAAGATTTGCACTGCAAAAATTATTCAGAATAATAATAAATGTGGATATATCACATTCACATACAGACCAAGCTACGGTACACAAATGTATAAATGTCGTATTTATTTTAATTATGCAACGACAACACCTGCATCCAAATCATGTATCCAGACCCGTGTAGGGCGACGGCTGGCCCGGGTTGGCCCGTGGAAATCCTGTCCAGCAAAGTAGATGAAATCAGACAGTCCACAATCTAATTTAATCTGAGCTCCATGCTACGTGTGGTGTCATGGCTGTCCAATGGTACGCCAGTTTAAACGGCTTAAGGGAGCGTCAGGCTGGGAAAGGATCATGTTATCCTCAGCCGGGTGAGTCGCGTCAGCAAGCTGTCAACTGCCTATCTGAACACTGCTCATGCAAATCTTCTTTTCTTTCTTTCTTTTTTTTTTTTTTTTTCAATATATTGCAGGTACTTTTAGTTGCCTATATGGTGCACATTATTTATTGCTGAACAAAGGTCAGTTATCCACAAGTAGCACGCAAAGAGGTGCAGCTAAAAGAGAGAACACAGAGATGCTTCTGTTGTGCTCACACGTTCACCTTTTTGTGACCTGTCAACTGAATGTTTAAGTAGCCATTGCGGTTATTACTGCAGTTACGCAATAGAGGATAAGACAGGCGTGTATGGTATGAGAGAAGTTTATATGAATAGTTCCCCTAAATTGCAAAGTTTTACTGACAACACTGAATGTAGTATTTAGAATGTGTTTCCAGCATTAGCCGCCATCACATAACCAAATGAGACTACACTGATCTGCCTCACCTTTTTGTTGTTGAGTGAGGCCTACGAGTCTGACTGCTCTCTAGAAGGTGAACATATGCAGTCAAAATATTAAACATCCTTTACTCTCATCTTCACTTTTTGGTAACTTCATTTTGAAGGCATAGAAGAGCTAAAATTGGCATGGTGTCCTGCTGGCACGTCCCCATCAAGTCTGTGCTGTTAATGCTGCAAGACTGAATTCACAAAGTACTGGTACAACAACAACAAATAGTTCAGTGGTTTACTGGGAAAAAAAAGTGGCTTTGTGTCTGTTCCATTCCGTCGTTGCGATGGCGTTGAGACGGATTTACAATTTCGTGTCGAATCAGAGTCCAATTTATTTCAGAGGTATTTCAGCTGGTTGGAGGTTAACTCTGAGGTAGGCCAAACGGAGAGGTTTCTACTTCCTCTGTTTTGTTTCCACCCTGATGTCCACATGTTACAAGGACAAGGCTGCTATATGGACTGGTGCAATTCACCCCTGCAATAAGGAGAGAGAGAGGGAGCGAGGGAGAGAGAGAGAGAGAGAGACAGATGGACAGATGGAGAGGAGGAACACAGGGCTCCTTGAGAAGTGACTCACGTTCCATTGTATAATCAGGGTATATTAAAGGAAGGAACATCACACCCTCGTTGCAGCAATGAGCCATGTGTACCGTTGCTTCATGGTTGTGGAAACCCGCGCGCACCTCCCGCCCCCGTACGTACGACAGGCGCTGTGCTCATATCATGTGAGGACAAACTAGGCACCTTGCTCTTGAAGTTGCAGCAAGTTCCATCGCCGTCGAGCACCGTTACTTCTTCATTTATTTATTTTGTTGCCGGCGTGCTCTTGCTCGGGCTGCATGGCTTTTGACGTGGAAATAGTATAAGAGCACAAGCTATATATATATATATATATATATGCAATCGGCAGCAAACTGAAACGTGTACTACTGAAGGCCGAGGGCTCTGCTGCACCCTTTCCACACCAAACATCACACGGCATTGTGGAAAGTGCACAGTCGGCATTTGAATGCAGACCGTGCACACTCAACTACATGCAAGTGGAATGTCAACTATGTGGACTTGGATTGGCGGGATGGGGGAAAAGTGAGGGGGGGGGGCTGTGCACAGACTGAAGCCTCAATAAAACACAACCAACCTGCACGCGGCCTGTTAATCGTACACTAAAAAATCTCTATCGCATTCCTGTCGGCCTTGTGGTGCATTTCTTTGGCTCGACGCAGGGAATGTAGCGGCGGTCCATGAGGGAGGTGAAAGGTGGTCATTATTCTTGGTGCCCGAAGCTATGTACTGTTGCATTGCCAGCCATGCCTCCACACACTCCTGTTTAATTGTTCTGTACCAGAGAGAGAGAGGGAGAGAGAGAGAGAGAGAGAGACAGAGAGAGAGAGAGAGAGAGAGAGAGAGAGAGAGAAAGGATCCCTGAATTCCTCACAGCACCAATATGAGGCAGATCCTGCACAATTCCAGACATTTTTGACTTGACATATGTAGGAAGACCACAGGTGTAAGTATAATAACATTAACGAGGGCTTTGTTCTACTTAGGTGTCGTCAGCCATGGCAATATGACAGGCAATCATTTTACACCTGTGCTTTTGTTGTTGCAGCGAGCCCAAATAATTAATAATAATAATAATTCAATGAAAAAGGTGTAATCTCAAGGAACTAACCAGGGCTCCCAAATGGAATGCCGCCATAATCAATGTTGTTAATCACACCTGTGCTTTTCCTGCAGCTTTGTAGTTACGGGTGCTCAACACTTTCCTGTGTAATAACACAAATCAACTTCCCCTTTTTCAAAGAATAATTAAAGTGAGCTGTAAGCAACACTGTTCCATCTCCCTCATTTGCATGCGAGTGAGCACGCGCCACGAGAGGGTGGGGGTCGGGGGGTGGAGGGAGGTTGGGGGGGGGTGGAGGGCTATCGAGATGGTGTAGCGTGGAGTGCAGTTTTTCTTTTTCTTTTTTTGTAAGCCTGGGCGACTTCATTTCCCAGCTTGCACCGCGCCCCATGATGTTCCCAACAGCTGACAGACGGTGAAAGCCTCTGCCACAGAGCTGTCGGTGAAAGAGAGTAGCCTGTCGTCGGTAGCCTGTACGGACCGAAAGTCGAGCACTGCTGGACTTCGGACCGCTTCACCCCCTGCTTCGCCGTCGAGCATCTTGTTTTGACCAAAACAAAATATCTCCTCTTGCATTCTGACTTTTTTTTGTGGTGTTTTTTTGTTTTTTTTCCCCTGACTGGGAGCTGGAGGGGGGTGGTGGTGGTAGGGGGGGGGGGGGAGATTTGCTGTCAGCTAACTTCCACAATAGGTCGCTGCGTCGCTGGACTGCTGCATGTGTTTTTATTTTTTTATACATATTTTTTTTCTATTTTAGCTTAACAGTTTGACTCCAGCCCTTCCAGCCGTGCCCCAATGCTGAGGAATGGATAGCGTGTCTGCTAAAGGTGGGAAGATGGTCGAGAGTGATGAGCAGCCGGAGAGGGACAGTGGCGGCGGCGGCGGTGGCGCAGCGATGGCCGCACTACATCAATGCGAACTCATCCAGAATATGATTGAAATCTCCATCCCCAGTTTACAGGGGCTACGGACCAAATGCGCCGCGTCCAACGACCTCACGCAGCAAGAAATACGCACTTTGGAGGTAACGAGCTTCTCTTTTTTTTGTTTTGTGTTGCAGATACGTGTCAAAGCCCCAGTCCTGCGATAGCGGAGCGGTCTAGTCAAATTGCGGAGTCATAAAGCCCCAGCGCACCATGTCCGCCTCGTAAGGGCTGAGCACCGTCTGCGAGCGAGGCGCCCTGTCGCCGAGTGTCGGAGAGCCGAGCACATTGTGTCGCTTTGCACTGTGTTCAGCCCGCTGCGAGGTCGAGGCAGTTGAGGGTGCAGGTGACTAAATAATAAATACAAAAAAAAAAAAAAAAAATGACATCCATTGTTTGCATTCATTGTGTCTGCAGAAGATGCCTAAATGCTCGGAGCTAGGACGACTGATCCGGTTATTTGTGCGACCCCTGAAAACATTTGTCAGGAGCCCCCCCCCCCTCTCCCCCTCATCACCCCGACCCCCCTTCGCGCAGTTCCCAGCGCCGCGACCGTGCGGCCGAATCCCGCCTGGCCTAATGGCACACATTCAATAATCTGATACGCACCGCAACAGCCCTAATTTATGTTATCGTGTTCCGTTCCCTCTGCACGGGATCTTTCTCTCTCCCTCTCTCGCGCGCGCGCGTACGTGCGTGTGCGTGTGCGTGTGTGTGTGTGTGTGTGTGTGTGTGCGCGCACGCGCGAACAAAAGACGCTCGCGAGACGAACACAAAGCAAAAATGTACGACGTGTTCCGCGTTGTTTATCCGCGTGCCAGCCATGAGCGGGCAGGGTTGGGGTTTGATGCACGCGCCGCTAACCCCCCCCCCCCTCTCCCTCATCCCCCTTGCATCTGGATGCAGATCCAGTTCGGTCGCGTTGGCATGACTTGACATTGCTTTGCGCAAGAGCCACGGCTTTGTAGAGGGGAGGGGGAGGAGGGGGGAGGAGGGAGGGAGGGGGCACTGTTGCAGGCGGCGTGATAGAGAAGTCATGCCTGGTCGCATGCAATTTCTGTCTCTAGCCTTTCAACCATCATCTTGGGTTAAACACAAAAAACAAAGCTCTCATAAAATTGCAATTTTTTAATTTTACACCATAATCATCAGTGCCCTGATATCTAATGTAAAATGCACGTTCATCTTTTTGAAAGTATGATCCCTATAATTCCTACTTTGTGTAGTGATTTGTGCAGTGATGTTGATGGAGCCCTTTAATTCGTGAGGAGGAGAGGGGAGGAGGGGGGGGGGGCAGTTCTATCTCAGGCCTGCATGTTTTTTTTCACCCATGGGATGTTTACGGTCACATATTGTTGTCGTAAATATTCTCAGCTGCGAGATGACTGAAGGGGATCATGTCATGGAAAGTGCAGCTTGGTGTTGTTAGTAACAATGCCATGAGGGGACAACGGCCCCGCTTCCTGCAGAGGAGGGCGATGGGAAAGAGGGTGGGGGGGGTGTGTGTGTGTGTGTGTGTGTGTGTGTGTGTGGAGCTATAAAAGACTGACACAGTACATTTGGATGAGATGTGGAGTTGTGAGAAATAGTGGAATAGTACAAGGTTACTGCCTACTACTTGTGGAGGGTAGACCAGTGTCTCTTTGGGTGTAGGCTCCAGACGTACCGACATCCTGGAGACATGATAGATGGTAAATGGGTTTTCTGGCTCATGGTTTATTTAAGCGTTATACCTCGGATAAAAGGAATATTCACTCCTGATTGGCTGGAGGCTATCAATTATCCATGTCTGTTTTATTTCTGTATAACTGAACACCCCGTCAACAATTGCGCCGTCGCCCCGAAAAACTAATGTACCAGAAAGCTCCGGGCGTTTAGTTTCAGCCACACAGAGACGCAGTGGCCTGGCTGAACTGGTTTTCCAGTGACCTTCAGAATGGTCAAGAGGCGACACCATTCAGTGCTGCAATGGATCTGCTGCTGCTTTACGCCGTCGGTTTGCTTTCAGCGGGGCCACAAGAGATCTACGCGAGTAGATTCTCACAATGTCCACCAGATCATTTGGTAGCCCCCTCGGTTGGCCGGCAGGCACAAGCTGCGAGTTGGCACGCCGCGTGGGAACACATTTTCACAGGCTCGAGTAAAGAAACACTGTAATAAATGGGAGGAAAAACAAATTCAAAGTATTAGCTGAAGCGGAGACCAGACCAGAGCAGTTGTCCGTTTCAGTCCCCCCCCCTCCCCCACCCCCCACACACCCACACCCGCTGCTTTTTGTACAGCGAGTGTGAAACTCGTAGTCTGCTTGAAAAGTTTGCACAAAGAAAGCCAAGTTGGCTGCCTGTCCCGCGCTGTACGGGCTTCAACTCTTCTCCATCCGGCGTGACGCGCGCTTCGTCACTGCGTGGAACAGGACGTGATCTGGCAGAGTGCTTCCTGAGGTGCGCCGCCGTGTCTTTCCACGTGGATCTTGCGCCGGCATTGTTCTCCACGGCAATGGGCAGGCCGCGCATGTTTCTTGAAGGCTATGAAGGAACTGCTCTGAAGTCTGTTTCCTGTAGTCGGAGGCCGTTGTGAGGAGGGGGGGGGGAGGGGGTAGGGTATCCCTGAAAAGACAGAAATGCAAATAGGGGGTCTGGTTACCTCGAGTTAGCTCTCCCGGGTTGTGGTTTAGCAAGGTTTAGTATCCTTGCATTTTGAGGAGTGAAATTGACCACTTCCTGTGGTGGAGATGATGAGAACCTCAGACTGCTCACAGGCTTTTAGCTGCAGCCCTGGAAACGGGGATGGAAGATGCTTTCTGGTTGACAGCTAAATGTAGGTCTCGCTGGTACGTTTTTTTATTTCATCTCATTTTTAGGGGTTATAACTATTCTTACGTCCCGGTGGTCTCAACTGTTTCTGCTATTACAGAGCATGTATGTAACTGGTACCTAAAGCTGTTCCGAAGTCTAAATTGTGGCATTAAATGTCATCAGCTGAGCAAGTGGCAATGTCTAAGGTCACAGCTCGCGTCAAAACTTGTGCAAACTTCCCTCGAACTGATCATTTGCCATCTCTTTCATTATGCGTCAAGAGAATGGTTGAATGATTCATTTGAATTTATTTTACGTCATCAGACAGACTTTTATCGGTTCCAGTTGTGATGTGTTAAAACTATCGTGATTTGTTATGCCTGTGGTATCATTACTCAGTTGCATGAGCCTAAATTCTCAGCTCCGTTGCAGCTAAAGGGCGTTTTGTAAAATTGTGTTCCCTTTCAACAGTTTTAATTCATTTAGAACTCCGACATGTTTTACTGTCACACTGTCCGTTCCGTTTTCTATTTTCCTCCTCTCATCTGCCATAGATACAGGGCGAGCACTCTGAATGCTCTTCATTGATTCAGAGACACTTAATCATCAAACCAGTAGATTCTTGGAATCTACTTTCCGGTCATTTAAACAAGGCGAGAAGTCACAACTGTTTAAACAAAGAATTTGGATTTGAAAAGAAAGCAGCGCAGAAGAAGTCGTGAAAATGTCCTGAAATCTATTCAGTTTGTACGATTAAGTGACAATACAGGCGCTGTCTGTTGTCGTGTGCAAATACTTTTTTTTTAAAACCCTTGTGACATTTTAAAGCGAAGTCTGCCAACCAGCTTCATAGCTGCTGTTCTGTAGCTTTTCTCTGACCTTTGACACAAGACGGGAGAAGTTCTCAGTGCAGATCAGTACGCGTTTATTCATAAGGCAACGCGCAGGTTTTATTTATCATGGGAGTAGCCTACATTCAAGCAACACACACAAGCTTAGACCTGGATTATATTCTTTAAATTAGCCCGAAGGTGTTTGAACTGACAAAAAAAAGCTGCTGATTGCTGATCCGGCTCTACATGGCTTTCAAATGGAGTCAAGTGTCCATCATCATTGCTAAGCTACCCGGTCTGGATGTCTTTCAACAAGCTTTTTTTAAGTGGAGCTTGCAGGGCACGGGGTGCTGTCTTGATCAGCAGTCTTACTTCCTATGTCTTTACTGGCACACCATTTTGAAACCACGTCTTGACATACTTGTGCACTTTCACTTCTTGCTTCAGCTCCCGCTTGAGATTTCGTTTGCCGCACGCATCGAATGGCCCGAAAAAGATTCTGGAGTTAATCATAGATTTAGTACGACTTCACGCACCCTGATACCAACATGGCTCCAAATCCCGGGCCGACGCGCCACGTGCTGTATTTCAGACGTGAGCGAACGACGTCCCGAACTTTGACCCGTCGCCGTGACAGGTGTCCCAACGGGCCCTGCCGCCATCTTGAAAATCATCTAGCAAGCACGCTGGCTCGCAACTCCCGCGTCAGTGTCCGGGCGATCACATGTACACCGGCGGCCAGACTTGATCGATGTCATTCCTGCCAACGCTTTAAGCACCGCGGGGGTCAGAGTAGTTGTCGCACCCGAGGTGCAAACGGGCGCCGCTCCCGTGTTGCGCTGGAGGGCCATCGAGAGAGGCTTGAACTCACTTTATACTCTCATTGAGAGAGCTTTATTATTCCTGTGTGTGTGTGTGTGTGTGTGTGTGTGTGTGTGTGTGTGTGTGTGTGTGTGTGTGTGTGTGTTCCCCCTGCCTTGCCAGTGAGAGGATAATGATGCCGGCCTCTCAAATGGAGTGCTAACTGGTACTTCACTTTTCACATGTTAATCCCACTCGGCCTCCCGTGCTGCCTCTGCGTTACTTTTACTGTAGCGCTTCATGTATTCCTGACTTTTGCTTCATCATGCCCGCTTGCACTGCCCTCGGAGCTTGTTTGCTTTCAAAGCCAAATCAGTCTCCATGATCCAGACGCTGCACTCAAGACATCCTGTAAAACAGTAGAATGTGCCGTTTTGTTTCTCCGTAAATTTAAAACAAGTGTGCAAGATATTTATTCCTTGCCGTCAGTCTTAACATAAAAGCAACCCAGGGTCTTTATCTCTTGTAATCACTGCTCTCAGTAATGATCAGCAAACAGCAAAGCGTCACTCTGTTTTGTCTCCTCACTGTGTTGGAGAGAGTTTGCTGTGCGCTCGTGGTGCGAGCTGTTGTGGCTGCATCTATATTTAGACATCTTTCTTCCTACGCATTTTCAGGGTTGGTTGTTAAATAAGAAAATCAAATGACGCGCAAAGAGCCTGTGTAAGAGGGGAGAGCAGGGAGGAAAGGGGAGGGGAGAATCAAAGCCAATCCGCTGGGCTGCTTCTTGTGACATGACAACCGCTCTCTCTCTGTGTGTGTGTGTGTGTGTGTGTGTGTGTGTGTGTGTGTGTGTGTGTGTGTGTGTGTGTGTGTGTGTGTGTGTGTGTGTGTGTGTGTGTTTATCTGTCGGAGGCCTAGGAGAAGACAATGGAGAATGTCGCTCACATGAGGGTACAGAGGAAACACAACTCCAGCGACTGTGGCAACGGCGATCCTGTCTCTGTTTCCTTTTTTTTTTCGTGGTGCAGTCAGTAAGAATGGGCTGCATGATGTGGAAATCAGCATGGTTGAGGAGTGTAGGCTGGCCTTAGTCTATTCTTAAACTGACTCAGGATGAGTTGCATTACATCCTGTAATTTTGAGGTCCGCTGCACTTCTTTTGTGGAAAAGAGGCAATTTGCTTGCTCCAAATCGTGAAGAAGTTAGCACGGTGGTTGGTTGTAAATGGTTAAATGTGAGCACTATGTAGGTCTACTTGAAAATGTGTTCTTTATAGGAAAAACCTTTTATTCGTGTACATTTTCAGTTTTCACCAAATGTGTTTATTGTGCATTATCTGCAGTGTGTTGGTACTTTTGTACATGTTATGCAATGTACAAAATGGCCCCACTGACCACATGTTGTTCCATCAGATATGTCACAGTGTTAGCCTAAACAAGGCCAACAGTCCGTCCCCCCCCACCCCCACCCCCCTCCCAGCCCAGCGTAGGGGTCAACTTGCACTGGTAGTCACAATGATGGAGGAGGGGCAGCAAGCCATTATCCGGGTCTGTCAACCATGTACATCTCTCCCCCCCCGCACACACACACACACACACACACACACACACACACACACACACACACACCTCCAGAAGTCCTCGTGACCTGCCCTCTGCATAACTAGGTCTGCCTGCCTTCACTGTGCTATTGTGCTTCTTGACATTTTCATCTATTTTTTTATTTGTGAGGATAAAAATTGTGCATCAGCCATAAAACATCGGTGCACTCACCGCACGATCCACTGAGAAAACGTGCCTTTTAGACCAATCTTAAAAGTAGCCTTGCATTCGCATCATCTTGCAGCTCCAGTGCTATCCCGTCGCTGCTGTCACATTCCATGCTGACTTTGACTCTGACTGGAGCTGCCACATGGAAAGACAGAGGAGGCTACAGGCTACAACCAAAAAAAAAAAAAAAAAGAAGTAGCCCTGCTTTTGTGTCCCTTTGTTGCTAATTGTGATATTATTGTGCACAGATGTGGTTTTGTCCAACTGCATTTACTGCTTGTACTGAAAATCTTGGTCAAAGACATCCAACAATCGCTAGATTTTGCTCGGCCCTTTTAATGATCAATAGCTAATATGACACCAGGCGTAGAGATGCCTCACTGAGCCCGTTCTGACAACAAGAAACGTGAGCATTTCCAGTCTGAGAGAAAGGAACTGACCTTCCTGTGCAAATATCAATTCCTGGGATAGAGCGTTGTGGCTCACTTCTCGGACGCTCTCCTCGGCAGGTGCACCAAAAGTGGCTGCGTCAGCAAGAGCCTCGAGCAAACAATTGGAGCCATGGGATCGGCTCCTTCAAGCCTGCTGTGTCAGGCGGGGCCGCCGCTGGGACTCCTCTCCCCTTTCTGGGTGGCGGACACACTGGCTGTCACTCATCTCCTCACCGCATTAGGCCGTTGCCATGGTGTTGTTTAGCTCTGCTGCTGACAGGTGGGCTCTGACGCCATTTCCCCTCCCCCCTCCTCCCACCTCCAGGCCACGCGTCAAACGCTGCGTTCTCCACTCTGCACCAAAAATATATTCGAGGGGTCTGTCATTATCTGTCCAGATGCCTGACTGTGTTCTCAACACGCATTACTGGTATCTTTGTGGGCTTTGGGGACAGGTGTGTGTGTCTGTGTCTGTGTGTGTGCTTGTGTAACTCTAGCCACCTTATTTATTCAGGGTGGTAATAGGTAAAGAGAATGCTCCGTGTGTGACCGGAGATTAAACGCGCTGGCCGTGTTTTGCCGCTGCCACAGTTATTGTCCTGTGGAGACCCATGGTGACATTTGTATGTTGAGATGTATTGTGTCTGATCTCTGTGTTTCGCATGTGTGGGAAAATCCCACTGAAATGTTGCTGACGACTCAGAAGAGGGGTTGCTAGGTAACCTGACGTCACAGGGCTGCACTGGTGTGTAGGGGCAAAGCAGGAAGCCGTAGCTCATTAGCCACATCGAGCACAGGCCTCTCACTGCTGACCATGCCAGTAGTCCACATCTCCAGGAACAGTGCATTCGGAGAGCACAGGGAATAATCTGTGAGGCTCTGTAATTCAGAATGTCTGCCTGTAATGGATAGGATAGACAATTTGTCACAGATATTAGTATGTTTCCATGTGTGCTCGTGGATATATGTCTTTTCCAGCCACAGATGTGTATACATGAGAATGTAAGAAGATACAACTTCAATCTTCCCAAGGGAAATTGCTGTGCAGCTGTTGCAATTCAAAGTGGGAAGAGTCTAAGACAACAATAAGGTGCAAATTCAAAATATATACGGTACAAAATGCCAAAATCGGGTTAGTGTCGAAGGTGCCAAGCTCTTACTGGTTAGACTCGTAGGTCAAATGTTTGCACCTAAAAGGAGGTTCAAACTCTGAAGATATTTTGTAAACAGCAGGGCATCACATAACGACCACATTACAGTATGTTTATGCTTTTTGAAAAAAAGTTTATGAAGGCATTCACATATAAGGGGATATTTTTTATTTATTTGTTTGCATTTATTTTCTTCTGCACGTCCTTGCTTGTAAGTTTTGAAAACATCTTTTCAGCCGACATTCAATAATGCATGCCGTTTTATTATTTCATAATGCTCTCGAGTGCCACTGATAATAGCTGAGTAATTGCGGCGCTGAAAAGCTGCAGTCAGAGTCGACACGGAGAGCATTTTACTTCCTTTCCATCCTCTTTCATCTCCGTGGCCCTCAGTGGAGAGGCTTTTGTTAGCTGCCACGCAGCAGCCTTTTTACATCCCAAGGCCGCACTTTCTGGCAGCAGCGTGGCTGTATGAGTGTCTGTCTGCTCGGTCGATGTGGATGTGTCACGGAGAAAGTTGAATGAGCAGAGAAAAGGCGCGCGTGTGTCCGTGCGTGCTCGCTCGCGCCTCATTGTTGCTCATTCGCTCCAAGAGGTGCGCAGGTGGGTTCGAGAGCTAGCTGGTGTTTCCGAAGGTGCTGCCTGCTGTAATGGACTCTCACAGATAAGGCCTTGAGATAAGGAGACACACTATACGGCTGCACTGAGCTGCACAACGCGAGCCGCTGCAAACCAACACCACGGCGCCACTGTGATACTTACTCACAGGACCACTGCACTTGACATTGGCTTCGAAAGCGTCGGCGTCTCGTCTCGCGGCTTCATATGTCGTTGAATATGAGTGCTTTCGAGACGGTGACGGTGCTGGTTTTTTGGAAGCACAGCCCGGGTTTGGGCTGTTCTGGTAATGTTAAAAGTGGTGCGTCACGAGACACTATGGTAAAGGTCGTTACCAGGGCTTTAGTCATTAATGTGCTGATTAGCAGATGCAAGCCTCAAGAGGAGGATGGTGATGGGGGTGGGGTGGTGTAGGGTGGGGTGATGGGGTTAGTGTGCGTCGGTAAGCCACTACCCAAGCGTTTAGTTCTCTCTTCTCCTCTTCATTCACTCTCCTGCTTCATCAGCAACGCCACCCGGATGTGGGGAGATACTGGGGAGGCTGGCTCTCTGGAGGAGGAGGAGGAGGAGGAGGAGGGGAGGAGGGGGCAATGCTTTATGGGATTTCTGATGGCATAGATACATATATGGTTGATTGTGACAAAAGGTACAATCCCGCGCCGTGCTTTCTCAGAGCCTCTGAAATGAACTGGAAAATTGACAGGTCAGATGGCACTTTCTTCCACCATTATGTCACTGAGCTGCCTCCGTGTTCCGAATACACTTGTTTGCTGTGCCAGCACCGCAGATGCTCCCATTAGATGACCGGCTCGCTGTTCCTCTGTATGATAATAGCTGTTTATATCTAATTAACTGTCTTGTGCACCGGGGGCACTGGAAAAGCGGGTTAAACAAACACTGAAGTCGTTGCTGCAGGTACACCGAGTTCAGATCGGGAAAACAGTGTGAGTACGGAGTGATTAATGCATCAGGTTCACCTTTTATTCTGTTCAAGAGGCTTCTGTTGATGGAAGATATATAGTAGTTTGTGTCAGCTGAGGTGATGAATTTAATTTGGATTCGGCCCCATGTAATGTCCCTTTTGTATCATCAACAGTAGTCTGTCATATCCGTGTTACTGCTCCAAACAATGACTTATTGTGTGTGGTATTACAGTAAAAACAAAGCACACATACTGCATAATTTCTGTGTCATCTCACACGCAAAGCCCCCCACCGCGCCCCCCACTGCCAACGCAGAGGTGTGACAGCGAAGGCCTGCTCCTTAGCCGGAGCGCCGAGCACGCTGTGAGTCTCTCCTCTAACCTGCCCCTCCCGTCTGCGCTGTGTTCTCTATTGCTCCCTGCAGGTGAAGCTGATGAAATACATCTGTAAACAGCTGCAGTGCAAGCAGAAAGTGCCAGAGACGGAGAGGCCCGAGGCCCTGGACAGCTACCCGCACCTACGAGACTGGCTCCGCACCATCAACCTGCGACCGGAGCTCATTGAGGTATCGCGGTGTTCTGTGTGAATATCAGTCTCTCTCTATCTCTATCTCTCTATCTCTCTCTCTCTCTCTATCTCGCTCTCTCTCTCTCTCTCGCTCTCTATCTCTATCTCTATCTCGCTCTCACTCTCGCTTTCTTTGGTCTGGGTGACTGTGTTCGTGTCACATTTATGTGGATTTCAGTTTGTGTACTCAGTCCCCGCTCACATGTGCATGAGGAATACTTGACCAGTGACCACCAAAATGTCTTTCTAAAAGAGGAGCTCTGTCATTTTTATGCCCGTCATATTTAAGCTGCAAACGGTGACAACAAATCTGAACTTGAACTAAATTATATATATATATATAATTTATTTTTATTTTTACAAATACAATAGCGAGGACGGGAGTGCTCCCTATCAATCAGGCAAGATAAACATGTCCTCTTGAGCCTAAAAATCTAGTTCCCAACATACTGCCATTTATATCTCTGTGTCATGTTAGTGAGACAGATGAGGGCCTTTTATTCAAGTGTGTGAGGAATTTCTCCATAAAGTCAAAAGTCTCACATATCTTTTAAGAAAGCTCCTTACCGGATTCATTTGACTTTAGTAGAGTGGAATATTTGTTGACATTAGTATGTGCATTGACATTATAGAAGGCATGTTTAATTCTTAAACCCCGGCTGCAGATTCCAAATGTTCGGCTCGGTCTAATGAAATGAATCTTGTCTTGTAATCAAGGACAATGATGAGAGGGATGATGATCTCTTTCTCCAGATGATGAGATAAGCACAGCTGGACCGTAACGTTAAGCAGATCAGCAAATGATAAATGCAACATCATCTATTGTCAAAGTGACCGCTCAGTTCTCAAACTATGACCATTTTGTGATGAATGACACCAGAAAAGCAGCATTGAAGTATGTCACGGCGGCAGGATACTCTCACATATTTCCTACAGAAAAAAAACCCTTCATCAATAGATCTGATTATAATTGTAAACATAATGAACATTACTCACTATGTGCTGCAAAAAAAATAAAAGAAGGTTGCATTTAATCATACGGAAACTACTCCCATTGGCAGCTCTTATTTATCTTGTTCTGACTTATGAGATGACCGCTGGCTTGAGATCCACTATTTAAGTTATTACTGCATCGCACTAAATACGCTCATGCCCGTGCAACACCCCGACGACTCATGCACGCCTGACGAAAATGCATCAATTGCATGCGTTTCCCCATTTCACAAGTCGAGTGTGATTCTCATTCCACCACATGATTTGTTTGATTTTGTTGCAATTTCCTCTCCGTCCCCTCGGCTCCCCTTCCTGCGCTGCTGTAAACTCTTTGAATCCCTCTCATCTACTGTAATGTTTGCATTGTTATTGTCTGTTTATCTTTGTTTAGTGACCTAACTGTAACCTGCTTATCTTAAATTCCCCGTCGCGCTTGTTATTCTTTAATATGTCCCAAGCTTGTGCACACTTTCTGTTTAGTTTCGCTGCCTCGTTCCGCATCTGATTATTTGCTTGATGGTTTAGTCATATCTCTCATGCTCTGTGCTCATTTGCTTTCCAGTTTAAACCCCTACCACCTTCAAATCCTTTTTTGGTAGCATAGTACAAGTGCTCGTTTGTATGTGTTGTACACCAACTGGGATTTCCCAAAAGATGTAGAGGCGTCAGGGCGTGTTGATGACCCATTTAGATCAAACATTGCTAGATTTGCAATTTCTATCGAGCGTCCATACTATGAGGGCTGGATTATGTAATGGCTGGTCCAAAAACATGACAATGATTATATATATATATTGTTTAAACTTGGCGTCTGACCTCTCTGCTCCCATGCTGTAACTCACAGTGAGGTATTGTATAATGTTAAACAAGCTTCTTAGATGTTTTTTGTGTCATTATTGACCCGCGACAAGAAAAAGGCTGCCAAGGCAATTTGAGCATTGCCCATGTGAGACTAGAAGCGTCCCTAAATCGTACAAAGTTGACCAAAAATAGGGTTTTAATGGACACTTTGCCAGCGCCCGTTCCTCTGCTAACCTTCCGTGGTGCGTTCATCTTCACTTTGCGCACGTGAGTATTATATTTTAAGACCTCCAAAATGCGCCCTTATTAACTAAAAACCACTCGACTTAAAGTGCGGACTCAAGAAACACGTGATGTTAATTTCTGTGTGCACATGCATGGCAATTCTGACAAGCAACACTGTATCAAGCAGGCCCCAGTACAGCAATCATGCATGCAAGCTGTGCTGTTCGTGGTGCTAAAATTGTTGTGTTATTATGAGGGAGTAGGTGGGAGGGGAGCGGCGGGTTCCACAGCCACTTCTGAATATCACACCACTCACCCTGGTGTGTTTGTGCGTCTGCGTGTGTGTGCCTCCTTTTGCTTACAGTGTACACACGAGTGTGGGAGGTTGCCCTAGTTTTCTGATCAGTGTTTGCCCTCTCAGAGCAAGGGTTTAACCTGACTGATAAGCGGTTGCGTCCTTCCCATGTCAGAAAAACATCCTCAACTCACTTTCTCCTATTTCCTTCTGTGATCCGCACACAGTTTGTGTTGTCATTTTGCCAACTGCCTCGGTAACTAAACGTTAAATAAACGGTGAATTCCTCTGGCTTTTCCTCACCTATTATTGTCTATTCTGTTCAACTGTTCTGATTGTGATTTATACGATAACCATTGGAAATGAGAGGACATGGTGCTAGCTTAATAATTATCACATGTATGGCATATTAGCAGGGATCTTCCTATTTAATACAGGCCCTTGTGTGATGTTCAAGCCACTGTTTAACTAAATGATCCTCAAGCAATGTAAGTTTGAAAGTACAGTTTACAATTAAGTACAACAATAGTGTCTTAATCCAAATATGCTATTGAAAATTAAGTACAGATACACAATCAAACTGTTCAGTGTTTTTTAAGTTGTTATAAATGTAAATTTCCACCCGGAATTTGTTGCGAATGTATCGGTAGCTAACAAGGGTCAAGGCCTGTTTTCTTAATGTAATCTCCCTGTTGATTTTGAGCGTTCTACTGTCTGCTAGTTAAAAAAAGAAAATCATCCAATACCCCTCTCTCTCTCTCTCTCTCTCTCTCTCTCTCTCTCTCTCTCTCTCTCTCTCTCTCTCTCTCTCTCTCTCTCTCTCTCTCTCTCTCTCTCTCTCTCTCTCTGTGGAGTCATTGTGTGATAAAATAGTTGGTTCACATTATAACGTCTAGTTTGACAAGCTGTCGGTTACAAGTAGGTGTTTGCATGACAAATGATACAAGTGGTGGGGGGAGGGGGGGTGTTGATGATTGAGTTGTGTATTGAGTCCTAGCAGCCATGTAATCCGTGTCGTGTCTGAATGTTATTTTCTTAATTTGTAGCCTACCAGTGACACTCGGTCTGCCTCCCACTCTGATCTTGCCTCGCTAATGTAATCCTCTACTCGCACAATGTTGGGTTGAGCGATGTCTGTTGCCTTCCTGCTCGCTGCTGTCAAAGTTTCCTTCACCTCTGTGCAGTGATCACTCGATCTAAGGCTGTGCTTAACTGCACCCGTTGCATAGACGTGTGAGTTAGGATACACTGAGTGAACGCAACTGACTCTCAAACAGTAGGAGGGGGGGAGACTTATTGCACGGCCTTGATCACTTCAGTATTTTAGCTCTAACGTTTTTTTTTTTTTTACTATTATCTACTGATACACGGCATAAAACCATGTCTGTAGTACTGAATAATCTGCCCTATAAGTGGAAGAAGCCGCATGATAAATGCCCCAAACATACAGGATTACCACCGATTTCCAGGAACAGAGCAAGTCAGGGGTTGTATGACCTATTTAATACTGTAATATGCTGCCCTTTTTTAAAGCTGACTTTCAGCCTGCGAACGCTGCCGTCCACGACAGAAGTCTTTTAGTGACGCTTTATAAACAACTCAATCCTCCTGTGACACGAATGCCATCAGTTTTATAATGTCCACACCGGTGGTGTTAGCTTTTGGATGCAGGAGAGGGCTGACATGCATCTTGTTCCTCTCCTTCCCTCTGTATTGGTCCTCTGCAGGCAGTGGAAGCCAAGTTGTCTCTGGATGCCTTACTGCAGATGTCAGGTGCTCAGGTGAGGGACACCATGCGAAGACTGGGGTCCAGTTCAGAAGAATGTGCCAGGCTCAGTGCTGCCCTCTCCTGTCTGAAGAGTGCCACTGAATCAGGTTTGTGTTGGCTCCGCGGGAGCCTCCGTGACGGACACGCATCACGTTGTATTCTGCTTGTTTGTTTGTGTTTCCTACTGATGGTGTTTTTCTCTGCTGTCTGCTGCCCAGGAGGTGAAGACGGCAGTCCCTGGCTGTCTGAGCCCACGAGGAGGGACAGTGGCTCTCTGCTGACTGCAGACCAGCTCACCAGCTTTGGGACTCCACTCCGCCCTCACAGCCCCTCGCCTCTCGCCCGTCCGTCCGCCATCCACTCCACCCCATCCACGCCCTGCGCTACCTTCCCTCATCCCCGCTCGGGCTCGGTGTCAGCGGTGCCCACGCCCGAGGCACTGGCGTCGTACGGCCACAGCGAAAGCCCCCTCACGGATCCGTTCCCGATGTCCTTTGCCCGCGCGGCTCGGCTCCACGGACACACCTCCACGCCGCCCATCACTCCGCCCTCCAAGAGGCGCCACCAACTGAAGCCCCCCTGCACCCCTCCGCCTCCGTCACGCAAAGTGCTGCATCTCCTCCCCAACATCACCCTGACGCGCAGCAAAAGCCACGAGTCCCAGCTGGGCAACCGCATCGAGGACCCGCCCACCAACAAGTAGGTGCTCAGAGAGCTGTGTGGTCCAACATAGCTGTCGCAGACAAGAGCTCCTCATACGCAGGGCAGATTAGAACTACACGGGAATCCTCCGATCACATTGTAATTTCCAATGTTGGCTTTAGGGGGGGGGGATGCTATTAGAGGAGAGCTACAGTTTCTTTTAGTTGGCTAGCATCGTCTTCGCAAGTCTTTAACTACATTACACAGGCTTCATCACAGCCTGAGGTCTCATTTGCCACCTTAATTCCTTCGTTCTTTTACTAATGACGGGCAGGATAAATCCAATTTCTTTATATTTCTAATATAGTGATACATTGACACTAACACGAATGTCCCGTTAAGGTCTAAACAATTTGAGAAGCTGTGTTTACTTTCTCAAGTCATTTTATTTGAGCAGATTTTTCATTTGGAGTCTTCAGAAAAATGTCCATTTAGTATTTATTTCTTTGCACTATTGGTATTCATCAGAATCTACAGAACACTTGACTTGTGTATATAGACATTTTGTTTCTTATTTAATTATTGGTCACTGTCTATATATTTCCTTCTTTCTGTCCAGCTTTGTCCTCTTCCCTAGCTTATTCTATTCCTGTGCAAGTACATTGGAGAGAGGGATGCAAAATACGGGAGTCAACTTCCTTGTATGTGCACGCATTCTTGGCCAATAAAGCCGATTCTGACATACAATGCCAAACTATCCTTGAGCGCTGTACGAATAGACAAAACAAATATATATATCCACTTACAGTGGATAAGTGAAAGGAACGGATAGCAGTAGTGGATGCTGTAGCCGACTTACTTAAACAATCATTACCATGGTGGCATTACTGTAATTGGGTTACTGTTGCTGAAGCACGTTTCTTGTCGCCCACTGATGAGCTGGTGCAGTTCTCCTGCGAGCGTCTTTCCAGTGTCTCGTTCTCACCTCAGTCTTGAGCCGCGTCGGGCCCACAGAAGCAGAGCTTTCCTCAGATACACTCGCATTCCCTCCCTCTGCCTCTCCCACATCCTTTCACATCCTGCCTGTTGCTCCTTTGCTCTGGCTGCATGAGTGGAGCTAATCCCCACACAGATTCCCAGAGATTATGACTCATGTCAAAACAGGAAATATGTCCTAGGACTAATGATCCGAGGTGGCGAGACACGTACACAATCGCGCCCCCCCTCTCTCCTTTTCTCTCTTTCTCCCTCATTTTTCCTCTCTATTGTGATTGGATGCACAAACACAAACAAGCCACATGTTTATCCATAATATCCTGTCTGTTTATGGAAAGCTTTAGTGAGAACCCCCCCCCCCCACCCACCCACCCCAAAAAAAAACAATTAGCAAAGGCTAAAGTAAATACGGCTGACACAGATCCAATACATCTAACGACGCACAGACAATCCGGCTACTTTATCCTGGTTTTGTACACTGTAGGGATATTACAATGGCAATCTGAAAACGGGTCAACAGGTCTTGATAGCTGACTGAACACAAATCTAGATGAAATTATACAATTATACAAATTCATTGTCCAACTATGATCACTCGCATGTATGTGCGTGTGTATAAACCGCAGAGCTGGCGCTGCTCGCTGCCTCGGCCTTTGTGACTTCTGGGTGTTAAAGATGTCACCCTGTCTGTTCCGGGCCAATGCTATTTAGGTACTCCAACGTTACATAACCTGCACAATACAGTCTGGTGTTGAAGCGCACCTACGGACACTCTCATTTTGTTTTGCTTCCCCTCCGTCCAGGTGTGCTAAAAAGAATAAGTTGTTACTGAATATGCAAGTTAACGGGAACGGATGTGAGGACTCGCCTTCTCGTTACCCCGTCATGTCTGCGCGCACCCCTGGAGTCCCCCCAGCTTCTTACACCCTGCCCGGCACGCCCACCCTCATGGAGGAGCACATCAGCAAGAGTGAGTAATGCACATGTGTATGTGTATGTGTATATATATATATTTATATATATATATATATTTTTTTTTTTTTTTCTTTTCTTTTTTATTATTATTTTGCTGATTTGGTGAATATGCGTGTTTGACCTGTCAAAAAATAGTCTGTTGATTAGGGCTGTGTATTGGTGAGAATCTGGCGATGCAATACGTGTAATGATACAGGAGTGACGATTCAATATACCGCCATACTGTAAGCAAGGCGGTATGTTCAGATTTTGTTTTGTTTTTATCTAATTGTGGGAAAAAGTGAGCAAAAAGTATAAAGAAAGAGTAAAATAAGTTAACTTTTTTATGCAATGAAAATAGTGGGATCTGCATTTGCCTTTGTCACATCCAAAATCATAGCACTACTTTTTGTGCAATCTGAACTAGTGTCTACGGCAAATCTTTGCATGTTAACTGTTCATTAAAAATCTATACAGTATCACAAAACATAATTTCACGATACTCAAGTGTATCAATAATTTCTTCTTTTATTATGTTTATCCAAAATAACCAGAAATAACAGGGATTTCTGGACTAAATAAGCATTGTTTGATTAAATTGTTTGGGAAAATTCTGTTCATAAAGGTGAGGAACAGTAATTTTTCCAAACAATTTAATGTAATAATTTGATATTACCTTCGCCAAGGAGGGAATGTTTTCCGTTTGGTTTCTTCGGCAGGATTACGGAAAAACCACTCGCACTATCTGCATGAAACTTGGTCAAAGGGTGTAGCATGAGCCAAGAAAGAACCCATTACATTTTGGAGCTTTTAGATTTTAGATTCATATGCATTCAAGTCTGTGTGTGTTTGTGTCTGGGCTTGAATGTGGCTGAACATACCCTCAATCATTTCTATGTGAGGGAATCATAACCCAAATGTGGTTTGACCCTGTTCTAATGACAAAATCGAAATGCTAAATGCCCCGTTCTTTTTTTAAATATGATTAACCACCGGGGTAACGTCATTAGATACCAGTCTTTCTCGACATAACCTAATCATCTCTCTCACTCTCTCCCTGGCTAGATAACGTAGCAGTGCATCGCAACTCCCCACAAGCAGTGAGGAGGGACATCGGCCTAGCAGTCACACACAGGTAGATCTCTCTCGTCCACACCATATGTTCTAGCATGACAAAGCTAACAAGCTAGATTTGTTATTAATCAAACGCTTGCGTTGTATAGGTTTTCAACCAAGTCCTGGCTGTCCCAGACATGTCAGGTGTGCCAGAAGAACATGATGTTTGGGGTGAAGTGCAAACACTGTCGGTGAGTTTCTATTTAAAGGGTATGTCACTGAACTTTAAGTGTTTTCGTTATTGACTGAGGCAGTGGAGCAGTGGCGTGTTAGAGCGCAGAATGAGGAAACACGGGAGCTCTGACAGGATTCAATCCGTGGCTGTGTGAGTGCGTGATGGGGCTGGAGGGTTTTTAGGCGCCATGTATTGATATTCTGCCGACTCTCTGTGCAGGTTAAAGTGCCACAACAAATGCACAAAGGAAGCCCCGTCCTGCAGAATCTCCTTTCTACCAAGTAAGCGTTGTTCGGCCCTCGATCTGCAGCTGATTGGCTCAATGTATTGTGCATTCTATGCTGTGACATTTACAATTCCTCCTCTAGTTGCCAAAATTCGGAGGACCGAGTCCGTTCCGTCTGATATAAACAACCCCGTGGACCGGCCGTCAGAATCGCCGCAGTTTGGCACACTACCAAAGGCCATTACAAAAAAGGTGAAACATGGCTCAGGAGTTCTGCATTGCAACACACCATATCACTTTATGTAGACCTATTAAAACACGACTGAATCATTGCGTAATTACGAACTATGTCACCTCTATATAAACGATTTAAAATCATTGAAGCCATCATGTAGAATGCCGCATAAGTCCCAGAAAACTGAGACCACTTTGGCTGGAATCCCCACTGGTTCGGCGTCGACAGCTGCAATGTAAAAATGAAATTAGAAGTCATCTCAAATATCAGCTCTGACTGGTGTCGTTTGCGTCCCGTGCCCCGCCAGGATCATCCTCCGGTGCTGAACCAGCTGGACTCCAGCAGCAATCCGTCCTCCACCACCTCGTCCACACCTTCCTCCCCCGCGCCCTTCCAGCAGAGCAACCCCCCGAGCGCCACCCCACCACCCAACCCGTCGCCCAAAGGCCATCGGGACAGCCGCTTCAATTTCCCCGGTAAGCCTCGCAAAACGCCTGGAAACAGAAACACGGGTGGAAACCAACATGTATAGATCTAGAAACACTGTACTTACTCTAATGTGCATGCTAACATTGTGCTCGAGATTTATACCTAATTATACAGATTATTGTCCTAAAACCACTTCTCTCTCCACATATGACTCTTAACACCGAATAACAACTGTTCTTTTTACAAGATCTGTTCATTCAAAGCTTCCCTAACCGAGAGTCTCTCTCCCTGCCATGCTTGTCGGTCCCTCTCTGTTTGTTTCTTTGCAAAAGCTGCCTGTTACTTTCAGCATAGACAGCAGTTTATCTTCCCCGGTGAGTTGACGGTCCCAAAGTGTCACCCTGCATTGCTATTTTCCCGTCTTTCCATTCTCCGAACTGTAGATTCCACGTAGCTCTCTCCCTCCTCTGCATGTTTGCTTTTGAGATTGTAGCAGTCAATCCAGTTGTCTCTCCCTGTGTGCCAGTACTAGGATGCATGTTGTGACACTTAACGGCCTTTTGACACCATCTGCTGGCGGTAGTGGGAAATTGCATGAGCAGTCATGTTCTGCATGTGGTGGGGCTTTCCTAAAAGAAAAAAGGGGGGGGGAACATAAAATATATGTTTTTTTGTTTCTCTCATTTCTTCCCTAAACTATCTTATTTTCCTCTGCAGATGTCTCCAGTCCTGCTCATTTGCACCCTGATGTCCTCCAAGACACTGTGTAAGACATTTGTATTAAAAGTTCACTCGCTCATGACTCGGTAGTTTGAGTATTTCGTTGTTCTTGGACTTTGCCCCTCTGATATCACTCCTCTGTGTCTCAGCAGTGAGGTAGAGCAGTCGGCGGATGACATACACGCTGAGCTGGTTGAAGATGAAGATGAAGAGGTAATGTTCTAATGTCTAGAAAAGACCTTAGGTTTAGCTGTCCGTGTAATGAGGTTGTTCGGAGGCATATTTCTGTGATGTATCTTTGCATCACATTCACTCTCCTGACAGATATTCAATCCATCCATCAATGAGTTGATAGACAGAAAGACTCCGGTGACTCTCATTATCTGTTAATCTTAGACAAAACATTTGGTTATTGGAACCAGGTTTGACCTGTTTGGCTGTGACGATGCTGGAGCTGTTGTGTTATTAATTTAAACAGGAGAGTCTTGCTGACATGTAAATATCCCCATTTTACATCTGTGACAGCAACACAAAGCTGGAGACAAAGAAAGAATATTTCTTCCTGTATAGTTCAAAGCTGGCTCACAGTTACCAAATGTTTTGACTCATCCTCCATAAGACTAAATATATAACCATCCAATAGGGAGATGCAGATGAGGTATATATAATAAAGCAATTTTTCTAATATCGGGAGAAACGCCGTATTTCCTTAATCTGTAAGGATAGGGGAAAATAACTGCCAGTAGGTAAGCACAATAGATCAACGACACCATCACCACACTCTTGCAGGAAGGGGAGGAGGAAATAGAGGAAGACGAAGACCCCGAAGCGGAGGACGATAATGAGGACGACGAGGAGGAGGATGAAGGGGAAGACGAGGAGGACATGAGGATGAACGTGGGCTCCGACGGCGAGTGCGATGAGCTGGACGACCTGCCCGGCTCCCGGGGAAACCATTGGAAGGGTCCCATCTCCCGCAAGGCGAGTCAGACCAGTGTCTACCTGCAGGAGTGGGACATCCCCTTTGAGCAGCTGGACCTCGGGGAACTCATAGGAAAGGTGAGGACCTCGACGTTAAAAGCACGCGCGTCGTATTCCGACAAGGCTAAACACCGTTGACGGTTTTTGTCTCTGTTCGCACAGGGCCGCTGGGGCAGAGTGCATAAGGGGCGGTGGCACGGCGAGGTAGCCATCCGACTCCTCGAGATTGACGGCAACAACCAGGACCATCTGAAGCTCTTCAAAAAGGAGGTGATGAACTACAGACAGACCAGGCACGAGAACGTGGTCCTCTTCATGGGGGCCTGCATGGCTCCGCCCCACCTCGCCATCATCACCAGGTGAGAGCCGAAAGATCAAACACACCTCTGAAGTGATTTTAACCCGAAGACATGTCTTCATCTTGAATCGATTGTTTTTTTTTCTTCTCTCCCCCCCACAGTTTCTGTAAAGGGAGGACCCTGTATTCGGTTGTAAGAGACACCAAAAACACGCTGGATATTAATAAGACGAGACAAATTGCGCAGGAGATTGTAAAGGTATTTTTTCCTTTCACATATAGTCAAACCTCTCATTGACGCATTTGTAATGACTCAAGCACTTAGAAGTGGTGCCATGAAATATTCTCAATTATAAGAAACAGTAAATCTGTATTCTAAAAAGGGCAACTCTATTAAATATGGTATTGTTTATTACTTATTTTTTTCCGTTTTGGAATTTGTTTTATTTTGTTCTTTTGTGTATAATTGAACAACCCATAGCTACTGACCCGTCTTGTCTTCCGCTGCAGGGAATGGGCTATCTGCACGCTAAAGGCATCGTTCACAAAGACTTGAAGTCCAAGAACGTTTTTCATGACACCAATAAAGTCATAATCACAGACTTCGGGCTTTTTGGGATCTCTGGAGTTGTTCAGGAGGGGAGGTAAGAAACGCCACTCAGCCAAAGTGCTCTTCACACCACACTGCTATTTCCTGGGGAGGGCCAGTGATTTGTAATAATAGCTGAGGTCCTCCAGTCCTGCAGGCGTTTCCCTTGTCAGCCAGTTTTATTTATTTTTTGCAAAGACTGACGTCTCCTGATTGTAAAATCCGAATGCTTTCCAGCACAGCCTGGCCTGCCTGTTTTTTTGTTTAAGTACATTCTGAACACACCGCTCTCTAAATCCTCACTCCCTTTTGTGTTTGGCTTCATGAATAGATTTTGTACACAGGAGTTGGAGATGGACTACATTTAGTTAATGCATTTTCCACTCTATTTAATGCATCTTCCCACTCAGATTTTCCACTCCATTTGATTTGTTACTGACAAATGTGTACCTTTTTTTTTCTTTTTCTTTTTTTTCCCGTTTTTATCCAGGCGTGAGAACAAACTAAAACTTCCACATGGCTGGATTTGTTATCTCGCACCAGAGATTGTGCGCAGGATGAGCCCAGGTAACAACGAGGACCGCCTCCCTTTTTCCACCGCAGCAGACGTGTACGCCTTCGGGTGAGTCACGCTCCACTCGGTTAACTTCAGGGGACCGACTGCTCCGTCACACCTGTTTCTGACTGAAAAGAGCTTTCTTTACTTAGAGACGTTCCCATTTGACAGAATAATTATACGTATGATTCTTTCCCCCTCTTCAAGCACCATTTGGTACGAGCTGCAAGCTCGGGACTGGCCAATCACTAACCAGCATGTGGAAGCAACCATCTGGCAGGTGGGGAGCGGCGAGGGCATAAAGAAGGTCTTGGCGGAGATCAGTCTGGGCAAGGAGGTCACTGTGAGTTGAAAAAGAAGCACCAATGTGTCATACAAGCAGAATATGATTTCTGAACGTCTGAGAGGGATGCAGAGATCGTGAAGATGCTTTTTAGGTTGATGCTCGTTGATTGGTGGCTCAGGGCGTTGACTCAAAGTGCTTTTGTGGTCTCAGGAGATCCTCTCTGCCTGCTGGGCGTACGACCTGAGGGAGAGGCCGACCTTCACCCACCTGGCCGACATGCTGGAGAAGCTGCCCAAACTCAACCGCAGGCTCTCCCACCCCGGACACTTCTGGAAGTCTGCAGAGTAGGTATCCAGAAGTGATGGACGTTGTGGAGACACACTGGACGTGTGAACGCAAAACCAGAATAAAAGATACCTGAGTTCTTATTATATATATCTGCTGGTTCCTTGTGGTACAGTTGCTTGATTGCAGCCTTCAGGGGTTGGGGTCGAGGTTACATAATCTTATTAATAAATAGGATTTGGGAGTTAATATTGGTTTGACATATTTTGACAATAACATAAGTTCTATATGTTTTAAGTGTTTCATAATTTCTGTTCAGCATCACATGTTACCCAAACGCGCTCTGTCACTCTGCACCAGGGCGTCGCTCTTCTCAGCTCGGCTGTTGCTTGCTCTCTAATCCAATGTGAACTTTTGTGGTTTGTATATGTAAATGTGAATTTAAAGTTTAATTTATTCATGGTCACAAAGAACTCTCTGACAATTGTCTCACGGCGCGTTTTTGACAGCAATATGTATCGCAGGGCGTGACTTTTGGAATGTCACGAGAAACATCATAGGCTGTCGCACAGTCTGATTGGATCATTTGTTGTCATGGCAATTTCCAGTTTCCAAAACGAGGCTGGCAGGGCGAGCAAAGACTCATGAGACAGATCCACAAGGATGTAAAGTGTGTGTGTGTGTGTGTGTGTGTGTGTGTGTGTGTGTGTGTGTGTGTGTGTGTGTGTGTGTGTGTGTGTGTGTGTGTGTGTGTGTGTGAGAAACAATCGTAATTGTGTGTGAAACAGCAGATGGTGGAGGTTAACTGTGTGATCCCTCAGTTAATTCATTTCCTGGTTCTCACTGTAGTCTGTAGCTACAAAAATGAGCCTTTTTGTGACTTATCTTCTGAAGTTGAGCACAGCGACCCGATGTGTGTGCTGATGCTGTACATGTCTGCACCAGAATGGATTTCATTCTCCTTTATTAGACCAGACCAGCTTTTCCGCTTCCTGCCGCCTGACGCATTTATTGACATGACTTCATTACAGCTTTCCACACTTGTTTTCTGCTTCTTATTTATAATTTGCTACTGACGTGTTTGCCCCAAGACTACAAGCTGCCAGCAGTGAAGGGCTCCACTACCAATCCCACATAGTTGAATGGACAATGCTTGTTTATCTTTAAAAGGAAGCATAATGACTTAAAGAGGTCTGCATGGTCCTAAAACAATGAATTAAATCTTGTCAACAGTTTGTTGATTGAACTCACACAGCCTGACCACTTTTTAGGTCGTGGTTTTCCTCGAACTAATCTATATGTGTGTGATATCTTGCTGCTTTTCAAATGACGCTTTCTTCACTGGTAGCTGTTACACTTTCACTAACCGTCTAACGTTTGTGTTCTCCTTTTGCTCTTTTCTCTCTTTTCTTTTTTTCTCTCTTCTAATCTAGGTTGTAGCAGTCACTCTGAAACCTAAGCAAAGCAAAACAAAAGCCCGGGACTGCCTTGCATGCTCTTGTATCCTTAACTCTTACAGGATTGATCAAAGCATTGCCTCTGCCTGAAACAGACACTGCTTCCACTAATCCACAGTCTGATCTTCCGTGTCTAACCGTTGCGTTTTGTTGTCGGGAAGAGAGGATCGGTGGAGCGAGGTGTGACGGCGGGGATGGGGTGGGATGGGATGAGGGGGGGGGGGATGCACAGCTGTCGTCCTTCACGCCTTCCCTCCTTTCGTCTGACGTCTCTTTGCCTTTCCTTTTGGTTTTCTGTTCTGTAACGTTGTTCCGGGACTCCCGAGGCTTTGTGAATAACTGGCTCGTGGCGTCTGTGCTGAGGTGTGCTGTGGTCTGCGCGCCCTGCTGATGGCTTGGCCCCGCCCTCGGCCCGCTCACCTTCTCTGTGCTGCTGTGATGTGGCTGTTGCTCGCCGAGCGGGGGCCCTGACCACGGGGCCCCTTTTTCTCTCCGAAACACACGTGCACAAAAAAAAAAAAAATAATAATAATAAAAATAAAAAAAAACGTCACACTGCTGGACAGAAAATGGACCCCACCACCAAACGGACCGCTTCATGTATCTGTGTTTTCCCTGAAGGGGTTCACACACGTTTGCAGGCTGAGTGATGTTCTCAGACAAACTGCCTCTCTGCTCCTCTCTCTCACTTTTCTTTAACGGTTGTGTGATGGCATGTGCTGAGATGGTCACCGGCCCATGTCTAGAGACCTTATGCACTTTGTCAACAGGAGAAAAAAAAATAATCATGAACTCTTTTTGTTGTTGTTGTTGTTGTTTAGTTTGGTTTTGAATAGTCATATTTGCAGTGTTTTTTTTTTTCTTCTTTTTTTTTTGTTTGTGTTCAGGAGGGTCTTAGAGGCTTGGTCAGTGTGATATGCTCACTTGTTTGTAGTCTTTTTGGAGTATAACCTGGTAAATCCACTGTTTATTGGATGCATTTGAAAAACGGGGCACTGATGGAGACTTCTGTTTGCTAAACGACAGCTGAAATGAAAAGACACAGGCAAAATATTCCCCCCATCATTCACAAACCCACGTGGGGATAGAATAAAGCTGGCTAAATGTCCATCCTTTGATGTGTAAAGTGCACCTTATAAGAATATGAGTTATTTAGAAAGATACTTCTGTCAAGAAGTTGAGTGATTTTCATTCTCTGCAAAAATAAGTATAAATCAGGAACCTGGTGCAAAAAGTGTCCTATATCTTCCTAAAACATTACCTCTTGTGCGCGCTTGTGTATACTGTTTGTGATTGCTGGCTTCAGTTGGCGTGCTTGTATTTATGTGTTGTGTGTGTGTGTGTGTGGTGGGGGAGGGGGGGGGGGTGGGGGGGGGTGCACGTGCGACTGAGGTGAGTGTCTGTGCTGGAATAAGTAGGGTTGTTTTTTTTCTTGTGAAAGACTGCGGTAAATGTTGTGTTGCAAATCCAATGGTATGTAATGTACATACATTATTTTATGTATAGCAAATGAACATGGTTCTTCTAATATTTGTACAAACCTTTTCTATGTAAAATACATCCCGACATTTTTTGAATAGGTACTGCTATGGCTATTACAGATGTGTATATATATTTATATTTTTTTCAGGTATAAAATACTGTATAAAAGCTGTACAATTTTTTTTTAGAATGGGCCAATACATGTTTTTTTATGTTATTGTAAAAATTCATATTTTTGTATTGCATGTGACTACCATTCTGTACACGCGGTTTCTGTTTTCATCCATGAAAGACAATAAAATGAGGCTTGTCATGTAACAACAGAGTGGACACAGTTGTTTTACTGTTGCAATGCGGTTATTGCCTTCCAGGCAGAGTGAGGCTACAGTATAACTGATCAAATAAGCTAAGTTTTCTAGTCTCATATCCAAACGAAGGATTTATAACTGCTAGATATTACATTCCCGTTCCAGTCGTTGGATATAACTATGTGCACAGTGGAGCGGCTTGGTGTCCTCGTGGTTACGGCGCATGCGATGTACCTGCAGCTTACAGAGTTCGACTATGTCACCTGTCAAATAAAGGTGAAAAAAATGCCAAGTTATGATTTACAAACCAATCAATGAGGCCATTTAGAAATATGGGAAAACCAGCTGGTGGTTGTCTCCCACTCTGCTTGAGAAGTTTAGTCATTATAAACAGTAAAACTGAAAGACAAAGTTTTGTCAATCCTCATTTTCAAATGTCATCAATGAACATTGAAGCTCATTTCAGGAGACGGTTATGAATAAGATTGCAGCTGCTGCGTAATGTTCAGAATCCCAGTTTGCCTCTAGGTGGCATGAAGACCCAACATAAAGTAACAGTCAGCTTCAGTCTTTGTATTCTGAACTGGGCTGTGTTTTTTATGACAACTGTGCTTTGACATTAAGTTTGGTCAGATATTTTTGTGGCGTTTATCTGCAATGTTCAGGTGTGAAAGAGCAATCTTTTTTTACCTAGAACAGCTGACTCATCGTACGTGAAAATGAGCGACTATCTCCTAAATCCAGAAACCACTTGAACCTGTGGGTCTGTCAGCTAAAATGTCTGAAGCTGCTGCAGAATTAATGTGGGTGGGGGAGGGTGTGGGGGGGGGGGTTCAGGTTGCATTTAGGTGGGCATCACTGCGTAACAGCAGATCATCTAGTTCTAAACTGACATTACCAGTAGTACCATCCAAGTCTGGCTTGGATGTTTTACTGATCCACGTTCATCCTTAGTTGCAATCTATAGCAGAACTGTTGGCGTAGGAAATGCTTTTATACGCTTCATAAATAAAATGTAGGCCTTTTTTTTCACACATTTGTGCTTTTGCAGCATTTATGTGATGAATATCAAAAATGTATAATACGAGACCCTGAGAGCTGTCAGCGAAATGATAAATACCGCTTGCGTTGAGTCCTTGAAACCTGTTATTGGTGAGGATGCATCTGAAGTGTGCCTGTGTAGCTGTGTAAGAAAGATGGATTGATTTCTTCATACTGGTATAAATCCAGCAGAAAAGAAAGGACCTTGTATCCTGGCCTTGATGCACTGCAACCAAAAGCTCTTTGACTCCAACTGGTACTGGGTCACATGACCAGCATTTGGTGAAGGGAAACCGTTTCCTTCACTGGGAGGCCAGACAAAGAATGTCCTTTCCTCCCTGCATGGCAATCAAAAGCAAACAACAATTAGCCATTTGTATTTGTTATGTGCCGTTACCGAACTCTGGGCCTGATGGTTTACCAGCGTGGAATATTGATATGTGCAGAATCGATGCGTTCTTTTCCTATAGCAAATAAATCATCGGCAAGATAATTTATGACATCTCAACTGGGTTGAGATTATCTCCTTTGAGCTGCCCCCTGCAGCCCACAGTGTGAGCCAAACAGTAACTTAGTGGCTGACAGAATCGTGCCCTGGACTGCACTGTGCCTCTCTGCTCATCAGAATCGATGAAGTGCATAGATCGCCATAAATTGTTACAGAACAATTGCAGCGCTTGAGACGAGGATATTCGATGCTGCAGCGGTCTCCTGAACGCCACGACACTCTGCCAATGCCTTTACGCCGGCGAGTGAGTTCATCAGAACTCGAATCGACAAGATTTAAATGTGGCTATCTCCAAACGACACCATCAATTTCTCGGCCCCCCCGCTGAAACGCAATCAGTCATGTGCTGTGAATGGGATTTCTACCTGCTGGGAAAATATGGGGGCTTTACTTAAGGATAAGACTCCCACAAAGTGCAAGATTTAAGGATTCAGTTCAGCCAACTTCAGAAAGAAAAAAAAAGAGAAAGTTCCTCTACTGGTGAATAATCATTTTGAAATGAATCTAAGGAATCTACATGTGAGGGCCAGTGATGTCTGTAGAAGGCAATCAGAAGTGTGAAAGCAGGATTTCATTGAGCAGACTGGAGGCCCAGTTTATTTTAAGTTTTTTATTAGAGGACCACTTCCGGTGGCCAACAGAGGGATCAACGAGTTCAGAAGCCTCTTAGGGCTCAACACATGCAAAACTCAGCTCAGCTTGCGTTCCGAAAGGGATCACTTATATTATATTGCTAACTTCGATCTGTTCTGGGGACGCGAGCGTCTTCTCAGGGCAGATGGCCTCCACCCGTCGGCCAGGCCTAAGATGATGCACCCTGACACACAGCAGCCTCGATGTGACGAAGACAAAACGTCGCAGCCTCAATGGCAGCGCGTTGACAACCAGCTCATGGATCATCTTTCTGATCACCCCCCTCCCCCTCCCCTTCCCCAGCCCCCCCCCCCCCGTCTCACTTCCTTTTGGGACTCACTGATAAAAATAGAAGTGCTCGTTAACGCCAGCGTGAAATTCTCACCCAAGTCACTGCCTTATTTTATTTAAGCCCATTTATATCTGATTTTGTGGTTTTGTTTTGTTCCTTATAATTTACTATTTAAGTGTGTTATTTTATTTACTTCCATTTTACTATTTTTATATCTTTTCTAACTTGCCATCTCATTTATAGAACATTGAATTGTCTTCTCGCTGAAAGGTGCTCAGGCCTTGCCTGGACTGTGATTGTAGTTACTGACAAGTGGGACTTTCCATCACTCGAGGGAGGATGTGAGGGGTTTTAAGATGAAGTCATCTGCGTTCCTTCAATTCTCACTTCCTCTCAAACATATTTAGCCGGATTTCAGCTAGAACAAATAAAATCGGCATCAAGTGTAGAAGTTGAATTAAAGCTGGGCTAAGTGGTTTTCCTTTTTTGGAGTCTCTCTGCAAAGACCCCATGTTAACCTTTCAGTGTGTTGTAATTCAAGTGGTCTGAGAGGAAACTAAACTTCTGCCCCTCCTCTTGGCTCTGTTTTCAGGCTTTAGAAAATCTAGTGTGTGAAAGACTTTGGCCAATAATTGGTCATTTCAGAGAGAAGGCGTTCCTATTTGCTGTTCTTCAAGTAGGAATGCCTTGCATGCACTACCCTTCCCATGGGGAAAGGCTGAGTCAACGGCAGAATACCATTCAGGGAAAATAGATGTTCCTGCATTGGCAACACCTGCCTACACTGCAAAGCACCCTGAAAAAGTAAGATGGAGAGAAAATGTTGCTGATAGTTTAGCTTTCTGCTAACCGTAGCCAAAGGCCCACTGCTGCAGGTTACTGCATGAAGAGCTAGGTTTGAAATAAAGGACTAGTACATGTTACTGTATGAAGAACTAGGTTTGAAATAAAGGACTAGTACATGTTACTGTATGAAGAACTAGGTTTGAAATAAAGGACTAGTACTAGTACATGTTACTGTATGAAGAACTAGGTTTGAAATAAAGGACTAGTACATGTTACTGTATGAAGAACTAGGTTTGAAATAAAGGACTAGTACTAGTACATGTTACTGTATGAAGAACTAGGTTTGAAATAAAGGACTAGTACTAGTACATGTTACTGTATGAAGAACTAGGTTTGAAATAAAGGACTAGTACTAGTACATGTTACTGTATGAAGAACTAGGTTTGAAATAAAGGACTAGTACTAGTACATGTTACTGTATGAAGAACTAGGTTTGAAATAAAGGACTAGTACTAGTACATGTTACTGTATGAAGAACTAGGTTTGAAATAAAGGACTAGTACTAGTACATGTTACTGTATGAAGAACTAGGTTTGAAATAAAGGACTAGTACTAGTACATGTTACTGTATGAAGAACTATGTTTGAAATAAAGGACTAGTACTAGTACATGTTACTGTATGAAGAACTGTTTGAAATAAAGGACTAGGGTTTGATAAGGACTAGTACTATGTTACTGTATGAAGAACTAGGTTTGAAATAAAGGACTAGTACTAGTACATGTTACTGGTGTTTATGAAGACTAGGTTTGAAATAAAGGACTAGTACTAGTACATGTTACTGTATGAAGAACTATGTTTGAAATAAAGGACTAGTACTAGTACATGTTACTGTATGAAGAACTAGGTTTGAAATAAAGGACTAGTACTAGTACATGTTACTGTATGAAGAACTAGGTTTGAAATAAAGGACTAGTACTAGTACATGTTACTGTATGAAGAACTAGGTTTGAAATAAAGGACTAGTACTAGTACATGTTACTGTATGAAGAACTAGGTTTGAAATAAAGGACTAGTACTAGTACATGTTACTGTATGAAGAACTATGTTTGAAATAAAGGACTAGTACTAGTACATGTTACTGTATGAAGAACTAGGTTTGAAATAAGGACTAGTACATGTTACTGTATGAAGAACTAGGTTTGAAATAAAGGACTAGTACTAGTACATGTTACTGTATGAAGAACTAGGTTTGAAATAAAGGACTAGTACTAGTACATGTTACTGTATGAAGAACTAGGTTTGAAATAAAGGACTAGTACTAGTACATGTTACTGTATGAAGAACTATGTTTGAAATAAAGGACTAGTACTAGTACATGTTACTGTATGAAGAACTAGGTTTGAAATAAAGGACTAGTACATGTTACTGTATGAAGAACTAGGTTTGAAATAAAGGACTAGTACATGTTACTGTATGAAGAACTAGGTTTGAAATAAAGGACTAGTACATGTTACTGTATGAAGAACTAGGTTTGAAATAAAGGACTAGTACTAGTACATGTTACTGTATGAAGAACTAGGTTTGAAATAAAGGACTAGTACTAGTACATGTTACTGTATGAAGAACTAGGTTTGAAATAAAGGACTAGTACTAGTACATGTTACTGTATGAAGAACTAGGTTTGAAATAAAGGACTAGTACTAGTACATGTTACTGTATGAAGAACTAGGTTTGAAATAAAGGACTAGTACATGTTACTGTATGAAGAACTAGGTTTGAAATAAAGGACTAGTACTAGTACATGTTACTGTATGAAGAACAATGTTTTAAATAAAGGACTAGTACTAGTACATGTTACTGTATGAAGAACTATGTTTTAAATAAAGGACTAGTACATGTTACTGTATGAAGAACAATGTTTTAAATAAAGGACTAGTACTAGTACATGTTACTGTATAAAGAACAATGTTTTAAATAAAGGACTAGTACATGTTACTGTATGAAGAACTAGGTTTTAAATAAAGGACTAGTACTAGTACATGTTACTGTATGAAGAACTAGGTTTGAAATAAACAACTAGAACAGTAATTTACAGCGCTACTTATGACAGGCTTGTACACTTCTCTCTGAATAACAAGATGCCGACATTTTTATTATTCCATCATACATTTTTATTATCAATAAGGTATTATTTAATTAACAGACTGACTTTATGCAACAAGGATTCATTTTGTGTGTTTTATTATCAATAAAAATGTCAGTTCCATTTGATGTTCATGTTGATGAGATTGTCCAAACTGATGTATGATGTCGTTGCCTTGGTGACAAAAGCGCAGCAGGTTGACCAGCAGGGTTATACCCTTAAGGGTCTGAAGCTTAATGCCTGCAAAACAGAAGCTATCGGAGCGTGTCGTGTGTTGATTGCCAAATCAAGCATTTCCCGCAGGTGCACACATTACCCCACATACACAGAGGAAACAAAAAAGGGGAACTTTATAAAACATTTGCAAATAATGTTAATTACATAAATAAATATATATATATATAAATATATATACAGTACATACATTTTTTTCTCAGTGAACAGATGTTTAACATGGCTCCTCCTACATAACTGCTTCTGACCTCATTGTGCGTGAGTTGTGCTTCAACACTTTCCCCTACATGTGGCATTAAATGACTGAAGTGTTAAAAGGTCGTGTATTATTGGTCCAAGACATTAAATGATGTGCGAACATGGACGATAATTAAAGTCATCTGTGAGCAATTGCGGTTGGGACGAAAACAAGTAGATGACAGTGAAGAGGACAGACGTTCACATATATATGTACCTCAAATCTTCTGTGAGCGTCAATAATAAGAAAAAGTTATTTTAAACTATGCAAGAGATCACATGTCCAGTCTGCATGTCAGCTTACAAAAAAAGAGACCTATCAGCTGTAAGACATTTCCATAAATAAAGAGCTTTACCGCTTGTGTTAGGGTCGTGCAATTTTCTACCTTTGGTGTCAAGCAATGGGGGGGGCGTATTGTAGTTTTGAATTTAGTAGATGCTAGTTCAACTGACAGAACTGAAGCCAAAAATAATCATTTTAAAATGAAATGAAATAGGTCATGATCAATGAGTCATAAATCTTTTTTTGTTTTACTCTTGGTGAGCTGCTCAGCGAGCATTTAGCATGTGTGCAACTTTTAATAGTCAGGGGCCTGACAGATGTCTGCGTGACCAGCTACAGCACTGAATAGAACACCAAAACCACTTCCTTTTCTTATTATAGTGCAAATGCAGAAGTAAAACAACTGTATGAGTGTGCCATGGATTTAAATTACTGTCATTCGACATTGCCAGTCATTCCCTCATCTCACTTTACTCACAGCATATTGTGCCCATATTTATTTCTACAAAACCTTATTCTTCTTGGAACTGTATCAAGATCTCCAACAATGTAAGTGATACAAATGAATACACGCTTTTACTTTGAACACCAGTAAATACTATCAGCTTTGTTTTTAAACTAGTAAGAACTCTACGAAGAAGGAATACGTGTTAACGTCTGTATTTATAGTTTGTGTTGTTGCATGGTTCTATCCGAAATCCTGATGATAAAAAAGTTATATTTTTGCCTACTTTAAAGACAGCCTTGTGTATTATGCAATATAAGGTATATAAGGCACATTTTTCAAATTAATCCAAAACATTCATGGCTTCTAAATGCTCACTGTGATGGATTCATTTCTAAAGTTATTTTCATACTGTACATGGTTGTGTAGAAGGAAATAATCCATTAAAATATCTAAGATCACAATACAAAAACTAACATATTATAGTCCTGCCTTCAAAATTTCCTTTCTGTAAAAGTACATCAGCATATCAGCATATACTTAAACTACCAAAAATACTCATTATGCAGAATGGCCCATGTCAGAATCATACGTATTATATATCAATGAAATATAACAATGGATGCATTAATGTGTAAGAATTACTTAAATGTTACAGTTTGTAAGGTGTGGCTAAGTGTAACTGATTAACTGCTGGGAGGCTTAATCTACGATATTGTATCATCCTTTATTATTTATTAGTTGGTCAATAATTTCAATCTAGTTGCTAAAGCTGCAAGATATTTGTATTGAAGTACAATGTACAAAGTACAATGTTTGCCTCCAAAATGTAGTATCAATAGTCAGTAGCAGTAGCACAATAAAAACTTACCTTTGGTTGATTATGGCTGCAGAGCCCCCATAGCTTATTTAAAGTGCTACTGTGTCGACACTGTCTCCTAAATCTTCTTACTGTGTTAAATTTGTATTCCAAATCTCATTTTGAACTGAACTGCCATCCTGTGTCTTCTCAGATACCAACATGAATGCCCCCCTCTTGCTGCTGTGCTTCATAGAAATCCTGGGTGCACAATTGTGTGGAGCTTCTGTTGACAATTTTACGAGAACTCAAATTCCTGACGCAACTGGACAAAACAACGATTCACATTCAAATGCAGACTCCATTTCATCAACTTACCAAACTGATCCCACCCATGTTTCCAGCAGCATGTCTACCCCTCTGCCACCTAAAACAGTCTCCCAGGACTACAAAAGTCACAGCACTTCACTTGGCCCAAAGTCCACCATCACCACCACCATCACCACCACCACCACCACCAATCCTAGCAATATGCTTTACAGGAAGGAATGTCTTCCACTGTTAATGACGGTCGGCGGACTGATCATAGTCTCCACCATCCTGTTGATTGCTACTCTGATGCTGATGTGTAAGGTGTGCCAGTTGAGCAGCCGCGTCAAGATGCTGAGCGACAACTCTGACCTGATCAGCACCTCTGAATACCGGATGGGAACGGCCAAGAAGAGCAAAAGCTCGCTGGTGACGAACGCCAAAGAGACCACCGTGTTAATGGCCGACATCAATCAAATACAGGAGGACGTTGGAAACGGTGCCGCCAAGGAAGAGGCAGCGAAGGCCAACGAGGATGGACAAACGGGAGAGGAGGAGGACAAGAAGGAGGTGGGAGACACTGCTAAGAGCGGGGAAGCTTCCACTACACCTGTTGTGGAAAATGCGTCCCCTTCAAAACCGCAAGAGGAGGCCACTGATTCCGAGTCCGTCAAAGCCAGAGCAGCCCCCTCCTCTAAGGGCACAGAGGAACCAAAGGAGGAGGTGTAGAGCTGTGTGTGTGTGTGCCAAAGAGTTTCCTGAGCACCTGGCTTAACTTCCCTCTAGCTTTACAACCCCATTATGGTAAATAAAGGACACTTTTTTTCAGCAGCTTTTGCATTACAGTACATTGAACAGCTGCGTGTTGCTTTTCTTGTTTTTTACATTTCTGGTTAAAAACAATGTGTTGATACTGTATTTCTCTGTTGTTTGTGTTTTTTGTAATAGTAAAACATATTAATCTTATATTGCAATTTTGTTCAAGTCAATTTGTGTCTCACACATCTTACTTTTTGAGATGTACATACATGTTTGACATATGATATATGCAACAACCAGAGGAATAAAAACACCTGTATCTTCAGTCCTGACTTTATTACTTTGCAGCTATGTGTGTGTGTGTGTGTGCGTGTGTTCTTATACTTGCTACATAGTGAGGACCGTTTAACCAACAGAATGAACATTTTGGCCGGTTGGTCCTCACTTCTTTAAAGGCCTATTTGAGGTTTAAGACTTTAGTTTTAGTGTGTTTGTGTTTCTTTTTTTTTCTCACATCAAAAAGAGTCCATGTGTGTGTGTGTGTGTGTGTGTGTGAGAGAGAAAAAGAGAGGTCTGCTTGATTAGCAGGCAGAGAATGTGCCTCCTCCGGGCAGTGCCACTCAACTCAGAGAGAACGCTCTCTTTCACCTCAGCCAGAGCTGACAAAGCCAAACAAAAAACCTTTTCAAAACCCCAATATGCAGTTATTTCCGCCGGCTGGGGTAGATATTTGTTCATCTGCTTACTTGTGACGTCATGATGGATGTGCACCCTTCATTAAAACTCTGAATAGTTTGTCCCATCTCCAAGCAGCCCCTTCTGCAACCCTTACTGCAAGGAGGTGGAAACGCTCCTATTTGCGGTAGCTCTGGGTGATGTGCAAGCTCAGAGATGGGCTCCAGTAAAAGCCGTCCTCAGGGAAAGTAAATGTCAAAACACTTCTTGATTGTACATCAGCAGTCAAAGTGATTTTGGTCAAACTTAGATTTTAGAGATTTAGATGACACCCCCCCCCCTCTGCTGCTATGTGCTAACACAGCTCACATTGGTAGCATATAGCATGTCGTATCGTGTCTCACAGTGGAAGAGAGGGTTTGACGTTGAGGGCTTGCTGTAAGGGGGCAATGACGGTGCAGGCAGCTTCAGGAAGTATAGGCAGACAAGAGAGGAAAGTACAGAGAGAGATGTGTGAGGACGTAACAAACGCACTGCAAAAAGAGGCACATGTAGGTGTACATAGTTTACATGACAACTGAACAAAGACTGCGGTTGTGTAAATCAGGAATCTGCAGTGATGCAAAATCATTTGTTTAATTTGCCACATTTTAAACCCTGATCGCCGTCTGCATCGCTGTTGAACTGTCCTTAAGAAACCCTCTGACGATGTGTGGCAAAAGTACAGCAATGCAGTGCAGCATGGAGAATTTCCTGTATTGCTGATGACAGGTGGGAAGCTGCAGTGGACTAGAGTCCTCTGCAATAAATCTTGAAGGTCTTTTTTTTTTTTGTGGCAGCGTTTAAATTTACACAGGGAAAAAAACAACCAATTACGACACCGTGTTACTTTGTAAAAGGGATGCTTTAGAGGGGGGTAATATTGATTTGGGTGATAACCGATAACAGTCTAATTCATTTTGAGTGCAAACAGGACTGAGATCAGCCAATTAATCTAACCACAACAATAGCTGTCGCTTTAAATGCAGAAGTAAATCCTGAAAGCTGCCAGATGAGGGATTGAGGAGTTTTCTTTGCAGCAGCCTTGTGTGTAGGGACCCCTCTGTTATGCGCTCCATTTCTCCTTAGTTACCCCCCCACACACACACACACACACACACACACACACACCCCACCCCTCCTCGCTCACTTCCACTGCACAGAGTAAATCCAAAGCCTGCAGTGCCTGATCGCACTAACTCAAAGATCCATAAAGGCAATATCAAACTCTCGGCTCTTCGGGGAGGACAAACTGGAAGGCGGTGAGGGCAACATCAAAAAACACCCGCACTGGACAAGTGAGCAGGGGTCAAATCCTATGAGGGGAATTCAGGCATAGAAGAAAAGAAAAGAAGGAACAAAAATACCCCTTTAGCAGAGCAGCAGCTGGTCCCGAGCTTGAAAGCAGGAGAGGGAAGAGCGGCTGCTGGACGGCGGAAAAGGAGCAGAGAAAAGTGACTGGAATGATAAGATGAGAAGGTGAGTTATGGACACATTTCTAGACTCTTTTCACACACAATCACACACAACCACAATCACACACACACACACACACACACACACACACGTTCTGCCACACCTTGGCTCACATACAGTACACTGCAGTTTCAGCAGTGTAGGGCTCCTGGCTGTGTCTTTGCCTGCCTTTGCACCAGCTGATGCATGCCTTCTCTGTGGAGTCATTAATACAACCCATCTATTGAGCTAGTTCTCTTCCTCTGGGAGCGTGGGACTGACTGCTCTGACAACCACTGATGACTGAACACGCAAACTGATGCCAGGGAAAATGACTACAGGGATTTCTCATCCTTTCCTGATGAATGATATTCCTGAACGGACTAGAAATATCCTCTTGCAGATCAGGTCAAATGTTTATCAGTTACAGAAAAAGGATGCATTTCCACCTGCTACTGATATATATGAGAATGTTTCCCAAAGAAAAGAAAAAAAGCATCCCTGCATGGTAAGGGGAGTCAGAATTGCATGTAATGTGAATGTGAGCATCTGCAAGCAATGCAGAGATGTACAGCAAACATTGAGCAGCGTGTGCGTGTATGTACAGTATGCACGTGCCTAAGAGGTGTGTGTGTTTCTTTATGGGAATAAAAGAGGTTCTGGCAGAGGGTGGAGCTTCATAGCAATGATGAAACAAGTTTTATTCAGCAGAGCATTTTGCAGTTACTGTGCTTCTCCTACAGATGCATTCCCAGTATTCACCATCCAACACCCAAAAATCATTTCCCAGCACGATGTGTGAGACGAACCCTAACATTCTCCCGTCATGTCCTCCTGTCTTTCTTTCAGCAGGCATGTGCTGCTGAAGTTCCCCCCAAATGAGGCCCTTCTGGAACTCCTGCTTGTGTTGCTGCTGGGGCTGCATGCCTTAGCCGTGTGTCCCTCCATGTGCTCCTGCGGCCGTAGCCACAGGGAGGTCGACTGCTCGTGGAGGGGCCTGAGACAGCTTCCCGACGGCCTGCAGCACAACGCGCACTCCCTCAACTTGTCCCACAACCGACTCCACAACCTGGACGGCCAGCTCACCGCGTACACCCACCTCCGCTTCCTGGATTTGTCTCACAACCGGCTGAGCCAGCTGCCCGCCGGCTTGCCTCGCTCCCTCTGGCAGCTGCACGCCGCCTCCAACCGCCTCCAGCTGCTGGACAAGAACGACACGGTCCACCAGTGGAACCTGCGGCTGCTCGACCTCTCCGACAACAAGCTGGAGCGGGCCATCTTCATCAACAACACGCTGACCAATCTGTGCACGCTCAACCTGAGCCACAATCACTTCTGGACTTTGCCCACCAACATGCCTGTGCACCTGGAGAACATTGACCTGTCCCACAACTTGCTCGTGAAGGTGCTGCCGGGATCTCTGGACCGGCTCCTCCGACTATCTCACTTCTATCTGCATGCCAACCGCTTATCCACGCTGCCATTTGGAGTTTTTGACAAGATGTCATCTCTTAGGGTCGTCACTCTTGGCGACAACCCATGGGCCTGTCACCTTTATGCCGACATCACCTACTTACTGTCCTGGACGCAGCATACGCCTGCCCGCGTCCTGGGCTGCCCCTGCCACACCCAGCCTGTCTGTGGAGGGGTGCGCCCTGGCAGGACTGGAGGGTGGCACTTTGCCTCCTACAACCTGCCCCCGCTTGCAGCGAGTGCCCACGACCTGAGCTCCATGCCCCCTGAGGCCGGCGCCACCGGGTACTGGTACGTGTCTGGTTCTGGCCTTCAAAGCACCCCGCACACCCCCAAAGAGGCCTTGACCATGCAGCACCAACCCCTCACAGCCACACCCATCGGCAACTCCACCCCGCGACCCAGAAGCACGGGCACACGGCTAACTATTAATCCCCTCTCTGCATCTGCTGGCCCAGCTGCCTCAGACCACGTGCTCCACATGGATTCCGCTGACTCGCTCCACTCCAGCGACGCGTTCTCTTTTCCTGACACGGGCTTCGTTGCTGAGACGCCCGTCACGACGCCGGCCACAGACCAGTTCTTTACAACAGACGGCTCCTCCATCCAGACAAAGAGAGCGACCACTCTTCGCACCAGGAGCGTGAGGAGGAAGAATCAGTCCGTTCCCAGCGGCATCAGCAACGGCGGCCCGGCTCCCGCGACCCGCTCCTCACACCCTTTCCTACACAACCTGGGGCTTCTGTCTCTCGTTCTGCAACGAGTCCTCTGAAAGACAAAAAAACACCTGTGAATTTTCAGCACAAACAAATACAGCACGCACAAGACTGCTGACTGTTTATGTACTTTGTATGTTACCTACTTTCCAAGCACAAAGGCCATTTAAAATACAAAGTTTAACAATCCCTGCTATTCTCAGTGTGGTATGATGCTACTTTTATAATAATAGGCCCCAAAAAAACAACAACAAGGAAGTACCTTTTCTAGTAACACTTTTTACAAGCCTCCACTCAAATAAAAAAAAATAGCATTGTAATGAATATAGCTAAGCACATGATGGCACTATACATCCAGGTACCAGTTTCTTATGTAACTGAATGTAGCCTAGTTCTCATCTGCAACTACAGTATACACATTTCAATGCCAGTCCAGTACACATTATGACCTAAAATATATTGCATATCTTTTATTTTTCCCTTTTTTTTCCTTTTTTTTTTTTTTAAATGTTGGCTGAATTTGGCTGACGTTGCTTTGGTCATATTGTGGTCATATCTTTTTTTGTATTTATTGCACTGGGTTAGGTATGGCTCTCAAAATTGAATTATTTAGACTCTTTTGCCAATAGATGTCCTTGATGCCTGCTTACTTGTTTCATGTAACAAACCACATCACTCACCAGAGGAGTGATCTTTTCTGGGCACAGGGTGTATGTGAAGAAACTGGTCATGCCACGTGCATAACAGGGACCAACTGTGGAGCGAGGGGGGTATAGGCGGACGAACGGACAATGTTGCATCGCTATCTTTAACGAACTCTGAGTGCCAAGTACCGCTTCTGTATTTCGATCACATCTCAAACTTAAGTGTCCTTCATGATTCAGTGAAGCTCATGAAAATGATCTGCATGGTGATTGAACGCTCCAGGAATGCTAACCTATACTGCGATATTGCCGCAGAGCATTAAAGCACAGAATACAGTGGAATACACTTCCACTGGCCGATTTCTTGCAATAAAACTGATGAGATATCTAAAGTCTTTTGATGATTGTTTGAATTGTTTTTACGCCACCTTTTTCTTCACGCTAAACTGCAAGACAGATGTTTTTGATTTCAAGCTGTTTTCACTGATAGTCTTATGGGACAAACTTCTTTTTCTTTTTTCTTTTTCTTTGTCTTCAACGACTACATCTCCCATGGGACTTTGACAAAGGTGTCAACCCTCACGGGGGCTGAAGTTGTTCAATGCTATAAAATAGATCAAACGATTACTTATTCAGATTTGAATAGGCATAGATTTGTTTTTAAGTGCATTTATTGAGGGAAGGTTCACTCAGTGCAGAGGCACCTATTCCAGATAGACCTTGCTTTGCAGCTCAGAACAAACACAGTCTTATCTGTGGGTCATAGGGCAATCACTCTGTGTCTAAGTTAGTTTTCTAAAAGATCAGTGAAAACTGCTGAGAACAAACTAGCATAACATCTGATGTATAAATCCGCCAAAAATTGAAAATGATAATTCATTCTCTTCTTTCTGACTCAGATGAATTCCAAAACACTGGACACATTGACATCATGTTTAAGCTTCACTGAATAAACACGCTGTCATAGAGGTCAGACAGAGTGAACTAAAACGACTGATCATTTCATCTGCACACCTCCCTTCCTTCTGAAAACTCAAACACCTGCTGAATAAATTTGGTGTATTTATAGCTGACACACAGAAGCCAAAACAGAAAGGAACTAGTGGTTGGTGTGCTGTGTATTTATAAGCATGAGTAAAGGCTCTAACAAAGCTAAATGTCTTTTCTCTCCCTCGAGTCTCAGTTTCACCTTTTACTTGCATCTTCATTTAATCACTTAAAACTTATTAAATGATTATCTTATTGAGTTTAGTCCAGCAAATTGGCCAAATGAATACGGCCAGTATAAAGCACTATCAAACAGCCAGTCTTCCTCTCCAGACCTAGTTTATGAGACATGAAAAGAGAAAGCAAGCGAGATGTGTTTGACTGAGATCTTTTTTTGCCAAAGAAAAAATATGGGGTTTTTTTTCGGGAAGAAAGGGTTGAGAATCACTCATTCACAGTCATTTTGGATCAAATTGTTTTTAATTGTCAAGCTGAGAGCCAACAATGCAACCACTGACTCATCACTTGCCTTAGTCTCTACATTGCAGCTTTCCTACTCTTCTAATCCTTAACAAACACATGATATATTTCTTAACTTTAGCTGCCGAACTTTCAAACATCTCTTCAAAGTACTATAGGTTCCAGCGAGCTGGCCTGCTCGCCAATTATTTTCTCTGTAGACAACATGAAGTAATGTCAGATTTCTCTTCTGGCTCCTCCTAATAACTGACAAGGTGTAGAAGGCTAGCATCATTTACTGCTGCCATGCCTCCCCTCTTCATCTCTCCACCCGGGCTTGTTTTGAGTGAGCTGCCTTCTTTCTTTCAGCCACACTCAATAAGACTGACCCCTAGTGTGCTTCTTTGTACCCGGCAACCCCACTGCCCTCTTGTGTTCTCGTACATTTAAGTCCCCATCAGCTTTATACTGTATCGCAGTGTTCAGACGGTGGCATACAGAAAGGCTTAAAGAAAATATAGCGTATTACAGTCTCTATGCAGGCAGATTGCCTGTGAGTGCGCAAAAGGATTTTTTGTTGTTTATTTCATACGTCTTTGTGTGTACTTTTCTGAGAAAGTCCCCTTTATTGTGTTGTTTGAGAGCACTACTTTACAGAGCTGCATTGCTCACAACCAAGCTATTTGAGTTTGGAATTGAACCTTTTTTTTCCTGACACTGTGTGCAGAAATAACAGGCAGCCCAGAAAACAGCCCAGCATTGTAGCTGTCCCCCTTACAGCAGCCTGTGGAGGTCACGCAGTCTTTCCCTTCAGCGTGAGAGGCCATAAGGCCACTGTAGGTGGTGAACCTGGGTGTGACTGCAGACTCACCACTCCTGAAAGGAACACAGGAGATGTGTCACTTCAAGCCACCTCTATGAACACACACACACACACACACACACACACACACACACACACACACACACACACACACACACACACCCACCAGACGCACTAATGACATCAGCTCCTGCTCTGATTACATGGGCTCTAGGTGCCCTCTTGTGGTGGCGGGACAGAAATTAATGTTTATCCCAAAACATTAGAGCCGGAGACAATTCTTGGAGAGATTGTGTTTCTCACCAGGACACAACTTGCCCCTGATGAAGACTATTCTCAAGGACTTTTTGAAAGAAGAAAAAAATATCTGTTTAGAACGCACACAAAAAGTGGGCATTTCTGCTCGGCAACATATGTGAGTTTACTGCAATGACAGGATAATTCAACGTACCAAACATGCAACTAGGGTTTAGATTTTGAATAAAATGCATCTAACAACCGCAGACCGTCAGACCAAAGCTCACATGAATGTGGATGTGCACTGACATGCCCTGAAAAGGCCACTGCAGCCTGCTTGTGGCTGAAACAATGACTGCCAATCTCGACCTCCTTAGAGCCTGCGTCACAATGTCAATTGTGCGCCAGAATTAGCTGGTACCCCGACCAAAGGACGCTCAGATGTTGCAGATAAAGTTTATCCGATAAACCTAATCTGTATCGACAGCTAGGGTCCATATGCCGAGGCTCGCCGTCTCTTTGAGCCAAGAGCGATGTTTTCCAGTCTGGGCACTGATCAGCTGAAAGGAGAAACGAGTAGGAATCTGGAAGAAATAACAAGGCGTACTCCAGCAGCCGGAGGACTGATGAGACAGGCAAAAAATTCAAACCCTGCAGCAGAGCGGGAGCGGAGTGGGTGGGTGGGGGTGGGGGTGGGAGGTATGGTATCTCTCGCTCTCGTCTCACTGGCACAGACAAGGCAAGGTCAGTGTTAAGGTCGGTGGTTGCAGAATAGGAAGTGGTTGGCAACTGGGAGAATAAATGGTGGCAGCCAGTTAGGGGGAAAGTAAATAAGGTAAAATGGAAAGGAGAGAGAGAAAAGGCTAGTGAAAAAAAACAAAAAACATAGAATGAGCCGGAGGACAGAAAGCACCACTTAGCTGGTGTGTCCGGCGAGGCCTGCTTATTGTGCCGTTCTAAGCCTCCGGAAGATTTAAAAGAAATGTCTGAGGCGTAGCATATGCACTCATATAAACAAACTCAGAGAGAGTGAATGAAACTGGGTACAAGGTAGTTCTCCGGGCTAGAAATCTGCAGGCTTCCTGTGTGTCAGTTTGTCTGTAGAGCAACAACAAATGCAGCTGTGATGTGCATGAGTGTGCCTCAACCCTCGACACTGTTGAGCATGTACTGTAAAATTGCATGATAAACCAGAGAGCATTTTTCACAGCTGTCCTGAGGAGGATTTCAACAAAATGTACTTCGACAGGGAATAGAGGGAGGAGGGGGGGGGGGGGGGGTGGGAACTCAAAATCAAGCTCAATTTAAAACGCCCCCAAAAAGATTGATATAACTTACATGACTGGGGTCTCTGCATGGGGAGGGTTCCGCCACTCCCTCTGTCTTGACAAAGCTCTCCGAAAGGCCAACATGCACATCTTCCTCCGCACTGCTGACTGTACAGGTGATAGGATGGCTCCTCGCGGTGCTTTAATGCCACCCGTCATCATCTGTAACACACGGCTCTCTCCGGAGTCGTTCAAAACGGCAGCCTGAACATTCCAGGGAGCAGCAGGGGCATGAGCTTATCTCCCAGCCCAGTGGAGCAGGTAAATGATGTCGTCATCGCCCACTTGTGCTGGAGCCCGATTGGTCTAAAGAGCCCCACATGCAAATGGTCTTTTAATACTCAGGTAAAAAAAAATGGAGACTTCCTCGGCCTTTATTGTTCCAACAGAAATGTGTGTGTGGCCGGAGTGATTCTGCAGAACTGTTCCGATCTGTGACTCTCTGCTGTACTGCGAGCTATCTTGTGGTGCCTTGAAGGTGCTTCTGGGCACTTGGTACAGAGCAATACAGCATTTCTCAACGTTTACAAGGGTAGTTTGCAGGCTTTAATATTACGGTTTAGTTCTTTTTAATAATGTGGACGTCTGAATATCACGGTGGCCCATCTACCTGGAATATTAGTGCGTAGCCTCTGGCAGAGCTTAATTAACTCATCTGCGTAGTTACAGAGGGCATAATGGGGGAGAGAAATCACTCATCACCAGAACATCCGTCCCCACTGATCTGACTTCAAACAGTTTCTCTGTGCGGTAACAATCGCACACGGTCCCAGTGATCCTCACATATCACGATCAGTCGACGGCGCTTTCACACGACCGCCCATTGGAAAGGTACAAATTCATTAAAGTCATCAGTTTACTATCAAATGTGGCCGAAATGTACTCTCACAAGATGCTGAGCTATCCTGGGCGAGATGAAAGAGCGGGTCGGCTGCAGTTTGGTGGGTGGCTAATTCCTGAAATAGGACTGTCAATTATGCATGTCTCGGTCTGGCTCCCTCCCTGCAGTCTGAGAGGTGCTTTAGCTCATGCAGCAACGGAGAAGCAGGGAGGAGAGGACACTAGAGGGAGACAATTTGTTCACATCTGCAGCCTTCTCAACAGCTTCTCCTCTGGATTCTGAATTCCACTGTAATAGGCCCTCCAGAGGTCCACGGAGATCAATACGAAATCATTCACAAAATCCAAAGGATCAAATTAACAACGTCTCAAGAGCGTTTCAATAATATCCCCAACAAATTCATGGAAGTGATAGAAGGTATTTAGTCTGAGCTATCTTTTAGCGTTGGATTAATGTTTATTGGATTCCTCTGCGTGCCAGTGCATGCTCAAAACACTTGGCGAGCCTCGGCAAGAGCCATGCAAATTGTGTATGAAAAAGCAAAAATCCCAGAACACTTCAAGTTTCACTATTATCACCACCCATATTCGTGTCTCCAGGCATTCAAAGGTTAATATATTTTGGTGATTCACAAAGAGATTACATGTAGGAATCTGTGCGGAGGAAAGGGGTTATACATGATCCGGGAACAATTTCTCCAAGGTCAAGTGAGGATTCTGAGGGTGTAAAATGATTACTGCAACAGGAAACAGGATGCCTCTTCTCAAAACAGCATCTCATAACGCTGTCAGCGAGTCTATTGCTTCTCTCACTTTCTTTTCCCCCCACAGCTCTTTCACACACTATCAATTTTACTTCTCTCTCCATCCCCAAATCCTCCAGTCTTCATGCAAAGGCTCGGTTAGTTACAAGCTTCTTCTTCTTTTCTTTTCTTTTCTTTTTTCTTTTTTTTTTTTGCATGCTGAGTTTCCTCTCTATTGAGAAGGGGGTTCATCTTTCAGCACTGAATGCAAGCCACAATTGCACTGATGCAACCATGTGATTCCAGAAATCGTTGCATTGTCCTTGATTCTAAAGCCAAGGGTGAATTATGATTCAACACACAGATGAATTCAAAGCATGCAGGAAATAAAAAAAAAAAGAAGGAAAAAAAAAAAAGGTGTCTATTTCTTCTTATACTTCATCCCCTCGTTAATCAGAACGTCTTCAACAGCTGCCACCTTTACAAATGCTTCCGAGCCGCGGTGACGTTAGGTTTCGGGGAAATCTGTTTGTTCATACTTTGTAGAAAAATACACACGCCTTCTCTTTCCTCCTCACTCGATACTAAACGCTCAGCTGCTCTGAAAGCATAGCTGTCAGAGCGCCTAAACTTGCTTAAAGAAGGATAAGCATTTTGGGCACTTTCATCAGGCAGTGGTGGCTGCTCAGATTAAAGGAGAACACCGCTTTATTTAGAAATCTATACATTTTTCTCCTTCAATCAGTGTAAAACAAGAAAAAGAAAAAAAGATCTCGCGACCCAGAATGTTGAACTATAGTGTTATCCATACAACACATGCATGGTTTGTTGTTGAAATATGATGGATTTGAAACAGAGTAGGGCGTCTGCTTTGGCGTCCTGCTGTTTTGGGTTCACAAGCCGCGATCAGATGTTTTAAAAAACGTCACACCTGATGTAACTTTTCCGTCACGTCTGACTTTGCGCTCTTCATGGTGCAACAACAGTGAGCAGAAAGGCCCCGATAACAAGGTTCAAACGGCAGAATAATTCACAACCACAGTGTGAAACCGGAGACCCCAGTGTTTTTATTTGAGCAGAAAACAAGTTGCTCTTCATGTGTTAAATCCACTGTGATTTTTGCACACCTTGTGATCGCTTTCAAGCATGTTGTTCCTCAGAGCTCATATTCCGCATCAATTCATAACCTCCCTCTCTCACCCTCTCTCTCTCCCTCCCTCTCTCTCACTCCCTCTCTCTCCCTCTCTCTCTCTCTCTCTTTCCCCTCTCTCTCTCTCCCTCTCTCTCTCTCTCTCCCTCTCCCTCGCTCTCTCTCTCCCTCTTTCTGCAGCTGCATGAGTGGATGCAATTTTTTCTATTTTTTCCAGTCACATTTCAGGCATATGCTGTAGGGTACTGTCACACATTTGACAACTTATAGAACATGCAACAGTAATATAATCGTGAATGTATCGTCAAATGGCATGGGACA